>VXBP01001512.1:0-560752 GCA_013400115.1 Rhinopomastus cyanomelas
GCATCAAGCAGTGCCCCGTCTCTCAATCGCGGCAGTCCTCCATCTTAGAGGTGCAGGATACTTGGGCTCCTTTTTCCCGGCTCTTATCTGGCTGTTGACCAGACTGGCTCCACTAGTCTACCTCTATTTTTGCCCCTCCAATTCTCCTGAGCCTTTCTACTTCCACTTGCAGCTTTTCAACCTGATCTTGCAGATGTGCCACTTGAATAAGCAGATAGTCTACCTGCAAGCACCGTACACAGCCAGGAAAACTCAAGTGAGCGTTACATTCCTGGCCGCCTGTCACCTGCACTGCCTCATCCATACGCAGTGGTGACCACAGCCAGCTCTTCCTCCACTGCTGCATTTTATTTTTGCCCCCTGGCAGCTGAAGCAGCTGAAGCGGACAGCGCTTTCGCTGCTGGGTGCAGTCTGAGCACCACTTCCGGCTGCGCCTGCCTCAAAGCCGTCTGGGTCTGCAATCCCCGCGGTGTTTGCCCGGCTTCTCCCGTGAGAGTACCCAAACCTCAGCGGCTGCCTCTCGGCTCCCCTGAGCTTTCCCGTTCAGGGAAGCCCCAGATCACTCAGAAACCTTGATAAAGCAGCGTTTGGGGACCAACGCTCTTGCTGCTGCGTGTGGAAATACATTGGATTTCCAGTGCTGCCGTGAGCTGCCATGTGGTACAAACCCAGTAGCTCACAGAAACACTCTGAACAGACAATACTCCTCAGGACGACCACTCCTTTTCAAACTTTTCCAAGTAGGCAACTAACTCAAATGAGTAAGTTAAACTAACACTAGGTACAGAGTAAAGCCTCTGAGTTAATCTGTTTCACCTGTTATCAAACTAAGTTACACAGGAAAGAATCACTAAGGGACTGACATCTACCTCCTGCCCTCCCCATCTTGCCCCCCACTAACTATTATTACTGTAGACCCTGCTATGCTCCTTCTCCAAAAGCTGACTGCGCACACACTGCACTGACTGCAGAGCAGTTTTCTGCAAGACTCACCGTTTATTTCAATGCATTTCATAGTAATGTCTTTCAGATATGCTGTCGCAGTCAGTTCGTAATTTCTCATTTTGGTTTCAGTTCCAAGCTGCAGCACAGTCAGTACGTGTAATGGATGTCTTTCCTGCTGAACCTGCTTCATCAAGGTTACTACAACCTAGAAAGGGGAGTGCACAGCTTCACTAAAGCTGTCAAGCTGTTACGGCATACAGTTATAATGGGCCATCACCTCCTCAGCTAACGTCAAAACTAGTTTGAATCCAGACATTCTGCTCTTTTACAAATAGAACCTACAGCAGTTTGTTAAAGAGTTTTTCCTCCCCTCTCTCATTTCTCTTGGCAAAGCAACCATTAACTCCAATGACAAAACAAAAATCCCAAATCAATTAATTCAGGTAGAATTTCATTTTGCTGACCTAGCAGTGTACATTTGCGGTGTCAAGTAATTGCTTTAGTTTTGTCATCAGATACCACACACTGCTAACTAAATTTATACAGGAAAAAATAATTGCTACAAACCATACTGAGCTGGAAGGAAGGGCAGTAGAGAGCAGACAGCAGTAAGAATCAATGTCAGAATATCTGACACTATGAAAATAACTAAAGACACAGAAATGTTGAAAAATCACTGTTCTTCACTTAAGATATTTTCAGCTCTACACTCATTACAATGCTGAAAATTAGAACCAAAACCAGTATTTCTAAATGTAGCTGGAAACTGAAGTGGAAGAAAGTAGAATAGGGCAGGATAGGAGGAAGTTTCTAGTCTTTGTTTGCAACTCTTATTCAGCAATAAAAAAAGTTTTGGGCTCGAATGTGGATTTTGCCTCTCTAACAGATTTCTGTATTGCACAAACACATCCACAGAGATTTACTGAAAACAAAAATTACTTAGAAAACTCCCCAAAACCCACCCCTCAGCTACTTAAAGTAACCTGCAAACCTAAGCCACTTGGTCTGAACTTCAAAAGACAATGGCCACAATGACTTTATAAGCCACTGCTACTAGGAAACAGATTGAATCATGGATTCCATAACAACACTTACTTCTTTGATTTCAAAATTGAGTAGCATATTGATTACATCTTCATTTGATGTTCTTTCTCTCTTTTCAGGCAGCGCTACTTCTGGAACACTCTTCTCTTGTGTCAAAACTGGATTCTCCATTTCTTTGGTTTCACCTGAAGCATTCAACAGATCAACTCAGTTATGAAATTGGCACCACTTGTTTAGTTCAAGCAGCGCATCCAATTCTTTAGGTCATTTAGTTGGCCTATGTTCACCTAGGATAAGCCAGTAACATTTCCACACGTAGAGCCTTTAACTTCAGAGCAGGCAAAGGAAACAAAAATGTTCTGTGAACAATGCAACTCTGACATCTCAGACCTTGTTGGTTCTGTGACAATTTAGCTAACAGAATTAGCCAATTTTGCCTTGTAATGTTCCCAGTTTTTTTAAGTATTTCAGTACAAACACTGTCCTTGCAAAATTCAGCAGAACAGTTTATCACTCACACAACATACTCTCAGATCTAAGCTTGCTTTGCAGATAATGAAGGCTTTTCATTCTTCCCAAATATTCCTGAGAGCTAATACAACATTCACGATAAATTTTATCTCTGACCTTCCTTTGGCAGTTGTGACTTTTCACAAGTTTGTTTTTCTTCTGCTTCACCAAGGTTTTCTGTCAACACTTTGAGACACACATTCAAATCCTCTTGACTTAACACAACCTACAAAATTGGAGATCACAGTTCACAAGAAAGCAGAGCAGTGTTTCCTAGAAAACAGCTTATTTACAGCTATGTCAGCTGCACTGTCCCTGAAATAACACAATTATATTCTTTTAAGTGCTTAGGAAGTTGAAGAAGATCTCACTACATAGAGCAGTCTTGATTTAGAGCATCAGTGCTTTAGATACTTTCCTGTAAGTTACACGCTACTTCACAATTTCTTTCCAGTTCTAATGGAGATGTACTTGCTATTTTCTTTCACATGATATAAATAGCCTCAAATAACAATTATCCTGAGGTTAATCAAGGGAGATAAGTAGTTATGAAGCTGGAGTTACTAAGGCAAAACACCTCCATAAATAAAAGATTGCATTACAAACAAAACAAAATCAAAACACTGAAGCAAAGAGTTGCTCACAGACCTTGTCACAAAAATACCTGATTTAAGTTGTGGCAGGGAATATCAAGACTCCTTGACATCCCTTTCAGTTTGCTCTTTTCTTCTCTCAATTTATTAAGCATATGCAGCAGTTTGGGTGTTTTACACATTATTTTCATGTGTCTACAATCACACAGGTAGACTGAAACCTACTGATCTTCTGAAACTCATCTGCAGCTGCTGAAACTGTGCAGCTTGTTGCACATTTTGCATCCAAAGGTGCAACAGAAGAGTGAGTCTCACATTAAGTAGTATCACAAGCTTCTCACCACCTTCTTTTCACAAGACTTACATTCATTGTATCCAGATGCCCTGTGACCTCCAACACTGGTAATTTGTGAAACCAAGTCGCAGACAGATTTCGTTTCACAGAAAGGCTTAAATTAATAGGGTGAAGTATCTGAATGTCTGGATACGACACGCCTGTGTCCATACTGGTCCTTAAAACAAAGAGGGAGAGGGGAGGACAGACAACACGGGGTGGGCAAGTCAGACGTCACGTTGCTTTTTCGAAGTAACATCTTAAATTTTCAACTGCTTCAACACTTGCTAAATGACATCGAGAGCAGAACAGTACCTTATTTTAGTACTGATTTGATCTGCCTTTAAGACAGCAGGTTAGTAATTTAACACCAACTATTTGACAATGTCACCCACTGTGATTTCTAAGCAAAAGCAGATTATTAACATCACCAACGAGCTAAGGCATTGCTTGGTGAAATGCACTTTACCTGGACAGCTCCAGCTTTGTCAGCTGTACATCCATCGTGTCAATGACCGGAGGGAGCGCACTGCCTTCTGCAGACACCAAGCTAAAGTGGTTCTGAACCTTAATCAAACCAAGATCTACTACTATAGCATTGGGGGAAACTGAGGACTGAGGAATGACAATAACTGGGACTTTCAAGTCAATGTCCACAGCAAGTCGAAAACTCCTTTGAGCCAGGTCTTTTACACTGGTAGCAGCCTTTTCTGCAGCCTGGACTGTAGCAGCACTCAGTGCCTCTTTAGCTGTCTGGAAGTTGTTCAAGAAGGTCTAGAATATGCAGTTGAAGAGAAAAGCAAAGCAGCTGTCAGCAAGGTTTTTAATCTAAATTAATCTTGTCATTTTATAACAAACTACAACCAACAACCACCAGTTATGCTACCTCCTGTGTTCAGTTTCCTCCGAGGAAGGCAAACAAAGTGCCTTCTGTCATGACTTCTAATATGGGGTCAAAAATGTCCTAATCAGTGCAAGCCACTTTAAATTCAACTTTACTTTTTCTTCCTTCTTTTGCATCATTAGCTTCTTGGGGGACACACTAGTTTTAGAGCTCCTCTGTGCCCCCCATGAAAGTTACTTCCTATTAAAAGTCAACACTAAATGACAGAAAACCCACAAGTGCACTATTGAAAAAGTCCACATTAGCCTATGTGCAGAATGTTTTGCCTCTGATGTTAGTTCAGGAGAGTTCAGGATAGTTTGCAATGAACTCGGGTTTCTGCAGGCTTGGATAGGGCAGCAAATACAAAACCCCCAAAATGCCTTAACAGCACCAAGCTCAAGGTATTTCCTAGGAAGGGAGTTGAGAGTGATTCACTCTGCACCTGCTTGCAGTGTGTTAGTCTCCTGAAATTCAAGCCAGCTCCAGCTTACTTAGAGCTTTTTATTGGTACACACAAAAAAAATTAAGCCTATCCTTCTGTTACAAAAACTTGAGTTACCACTTGTACTGATGAGACAAACAAGGAAGACTAGTGTGCGAATCCAGAAGAAACATACAAAGGAAAATAATACTCACCAGAAGAGACACAAGAAACTTGTGAAGGTATACAATTTTAATACAGCCTACTCTCAAGGATATGGTTCCATCCACTTTTGACATGTCAGTGTAAGCTTCTCCCTCTGTAGCATAGGGATCTAATGTCAGGTTGAAACTAAAAACTTCATCTCCTACTATAGACACAGCCTAGAAAGACAGAAAAGCAGATGCAACCCTTCAGCACCTTCTGCAAGGGTACTTAGCATAAAGAGGCACTAAAAGTTTTGGCAGCCTATCAGATGGACAAGGTAGAATCTTTTCTTATTATGCTTCTGATATCTCTATGGACATCCATTCTTCTAGCATGACAACTACTCTTCATCATGCACATTATTTGGAAGAGGTATTCAGGATCATTCAAATACTTTAAAATAAAGTGTAGAATAAGAGTACGTATTACATTCCACTTTTACACGCACAAAACTAAACAAGAATCAAATAAAACTTAAAATCTTGTTGTTCTGTACTTTTTTATGAAGAGTCTTTGAATCAACATCTGTGACAACTATGTCTTTCAGTCGGGCAAAGAACACAGCATGACTTGGCTGAAGGAGAAGAGACGAGTCAAGACCTGTAAAGTACAAAGATAAACAATAGCAGAGCTGGACTAACATTCATTTCTGGGGTGGCAGCACATGACAACAGCAAAAGGGGTGAGAGAAGTTAAGGAAACTGAGAATGGTCTGAAACTACTAACAAAGAACTTCATACCTTGCATCTTTATCTCTGCGATATTCCTTCTTTCATCACAAATGTTTAAACAGAAAGCATCTAGTTTCGCGAATAGCTTGAAGTCAAACACATCCTTATCCTTTGAAGTTCTAGCCACTAGAAACGAGAAGGGGAGAGAATTTCATGGTACAAGTAACTCATACTATCACTTCAACTCCTGAGAATATTTGAGGGCTGTTTTGGTCTAGGTTTGGAGGGAAGGCCTTGCCATTCAGATGACTTTGTTTTGTTCCCTATAGTTTCTTTGACTATAGTGTCCTGACTATGGTTTCCTTATAGTTTTCCGACCACCATTAAGTGTGTAACATCCCATCTTAGAGCAACAAGTCTTTTCTAAAGGGAACTGTACTAATAAAGTGATAGGATGAGGGGAAATGGGTGTGAGCTGGAACAGAGGAGGTTCCATATAAATATCAGAAGGAACTTCTTCCCAGTGAGGGTGATGGAGCACTGGAACAGGCTGCCCAGGGCGGTTGTGGAGTCTCCTTCACTGGAGAAGTTTAAAACCTGCCTGGATGTGTTCCTGTGTGACTTGGTCTGGGTGATCCTGCTGTGGCAGGGAGACTGGACTAAATGATCTTCTGAGATCCCTTTCAATCCCTAATGATTCTATGATTCTAAAACATGTCAGCATTTGCTTTTAATTATATGTCTGATATTATTTCCATTTAGTGATAACTACTGTAATAATTTTAATTGCTGTATAAAGAGAAAACACGTTGCACAGTATTTTTAACATTTTGTCAATTACTCAAAAGGTTCACAGTAGTGGATTTTTTTCCCATTATTTAGTTTCCTATCTCAAAATCTTAATGCAGCACATTTTCTCTTAAACTTCAAGCTTGTAAGAAACAGCAAACTTTGGAAGCCTATTTTAGCCAGCCACCAACCAAGTTTTACAAAAAGAAGTGTAATGGCTATGGAGAACACAGCGAGGTCGCACACAAGTGTCAAAAACGCTCTACGGTGGAAGATCAGAAGCCACACCTCACTAATGGCCTTGCCTGCACTAACCAAGGGTGGGGTAAAGTGTTAATCCAGGAGTCAAATATTTTACACTCATTTTTAAACTGCACACAGGAGCGTCTTCTTCTGCCTGCAGGTTCAAACTGATGACTTTTGGAATTCTAAGTGATTGTGAACACTCTTCACACATCTGATGCTTCAGTTTTGCACTCAGTGTTACAGATAGTGTACCTGTAGTTCTTGGAGTCTAGTTTGATAAAAATTCTCTTTTTTGTTTCAATGCTAGGAGAACAGCAATATTTTCATTAGGCTACCAAAACGACTTGCCTGCTTCTTTGAAAGTATAATTGCTTAGATCAATAGCAGACCATAATCCAAATGCTGTTATCTCCTTTAATTTACCATGAACACCGACATCATGCTGCTGTTCAGGAATCTAACCTGCTCAAATTTGAGGCTACTTAGGAAATAGCAATGAAACAAAACTAGAAATCTCAGCTGAAGACACTAGTTACGATCACAATTGTGTCTTCCAGCCTAGTGAGCCACAGGCACGTGACCTCTGATCTTGAGCTCACACTGCAAAGCTAAATCAAATCTCTGGATTGTATTGTTTGCCAGCAGGCAACACATGCTTTCAGAAGCAGCATTTCGATAAATACAACAGTACCTTTCTTCAGACTGGTCTCATCTTCTTGCTTTTTATCTTCACTCAGTCTGTCTCCACTACTCCCATTTTGCGATGGACTAACAGCTGTCAGAAAACTGACAGCACACATAAGAGCCTCTGTATGCAGGAGAAGGTTCAACGACGAAAACGTCACCTGTTAAAATATGACACTCCTTATAACACAAAAAGTAACTTAGAAGAGCCCCATTGAGGAGGTGTAAGCAACACATGATGAAGAGAGAGCTTGAGTTCTCTTAACACTAGCACTAGTTCATCACGTGAGCATTGTGTGTATCCAGTTGAGTAGCACTGGAGCAGGAAATGCATCATCCCCTGGCTGCAGCTTCAGGAACCTTTCCGTGGCAAAAGAGAATCCACTATCAACCAGATCTTTATGATGAAATCTACAGGTATGATAAAATCAACAAATAGGTGCCAAGTGAAACTTTTCAACTTCACACCAAAAACTACCATAAAGTTATAAAAGGAGGGAAGCACCTATCACAGAAAACTGACAACCCTTTGTACTTTATTTACAGAATTCCTGAAGACATTGTATTCCTTAGATTGAAACTCTGGTTTGAGAAAAACACCATTAGTACCACAGCAAGCTGTTAGGAAGTTAGGTACTTGATGTCCAAAAATATTCCCCTATATGGCAATAACTTTTAAGAGATCAAATTTTCATTCTACGGTCTATGACAAAGTTGATGGAGAGGAAAGATGCAGTATGGCAAGAGGCTCCCAAGTCTTACTCCAGAGTGAAGAATTAGAACATAGTCTGTTCCACTTTTCTCCCCCAAAAAAATTAAAAAGTAACAGAAATGGATTTAGACTTAATTAAATTCCTCAGCCAACAGAGTGCAAATTATGTGGCACTCACAATGCCAACAGATTATTTGACAGGAAAGGGCAAGAGTATCAGACTCTGCTGCATTTTCCCCATACACAGCGTCTAAACTTCACAGCCTCACATGTGTGAGAAGATGCACTCTTGTATTTTCTTGAATTTTATTCAGATGAGCTAAAGATTTTTTCACCATGGTTAAGAAACAGCTTAACATACTGCTCTTAAATTAAGTCATGTTAAAATTGTCAAATACAATTTAACTCTTAAATTTCCCTGCTGTCAGGCAAAGGCAGAAAAGCCAAGAAACCCATATTGATTCCTTCCTTCCAAGCAAACAAACCAAGATAAATGAAGCAATAAAATCTGTAAGCACTCACTTGAATCATCTGCTCCGTGTTATCAAAATGTGTCTGAAAGTGTGGCCCATTTCTGTCAGCCTGGAAATCAGAATTCGCAGTAGGTTAATACTCATTCCAGTCACTGGGCTCTTCAGAAGAATCAAAAGGATCCACTGTTCTGAACAGCAGCTTTAAGACGTTATAAAAGCACTTCAAAATGAAATTTTAAAAACTCTACTCTACCTTAATATATTCCACCTTCAGAAGGTCCAAGCCAGGTTTATCTGAGGAGCTAATCAGATGAATTGGTGCTTTTTTAGCTGTAACAAACCACACAAAATAAACCAGAGTTAGAACGATTTCTGTTCTTTCAGAGAACCAAAGAATTTGGTGCCTCAAATTGCACCAGAGGAAGTTTAGGCTGGACATTAAGAAAACTTCTTCCTGGAAAGGGTCATCAGACCCTGGAACAGGCTGCTCAGAGAAGGGTTTAAATTGCCATTCCAGGATGTGTTTCAAAGTCAGGCAGATCTGGAGCTTAGGGACACGGTTTAGCCTTGAGACAGCTGGGTTAATGCTTGGACTCAACGATCTTTTCCAACCAAAGTGACTATATGGTGGGAGTCCAGAGCTTATCATCAGTTCCAAGAGGACAAGCACTGCCGAAGGCCAATTATATACTAAGTGTTGTAACTGAAAAGCTAGAACAACATGTAGAGTGCAGCAAATACAAGAGACAGGAGAAGCACAGCTGCAGACTACACACGTACATACGTTCACTAGGATACTTCTTGCCCATTGCTTATTACCTCCAGTTGCGTAGTAATCCAAGCTTATTTTCTTTAGATAAGATATAGCTGCTAAATTATAGGTTCTGATAGTGGCTTCTGTCCCAAGATGTGTCACATCAAACACAAGCACAGTTTCCTCAGTTTTCTGCTGCCTGGTGAGTTCCACCAAAACCTGGATGAACAAGAAATACAGTTACACCATCTTTTCATATGTAGTGCTCTCGTAACTTAAATGAACAACGAAAAAAAAGCAGAATTATTAATGCTCCCAGTAAGTCAGGCAAGTTATTTCTATTACAGATTTGAAACGTAAACATAGAAAACTGAAGTGCTTGACGATGAAGAGAGAAACAAAAACCATGAAAAGAATTTGGGATTTGCTCTTTGCAAGGGACCTGCCTAGTATTTACTTTGTTTTTTCAGTGCACATCTCCCACTGCCAACATCTAAATTATGATTTAGTGTTATTATTTTCTACCAAAAAACCAATCTGTCATGGGCTTCACGTGGTTTATTTACACACACAGGATATCTAAAAAAACTACTCTTACGAAAAACTCCTATTTTTGTTTAGTGGCTATATTTTGCATCCACTCAAGGTAGAGGACAAAAGCAGAGACATACCTCTTTAATTTCAAACTTTAACTGAAGATCTGTCAATTCCTCTGTAGTAGGCTCCTTATTTCTTATTTCTTGTCCTTTAATTACTGATCTTTCCGTTTGTTCAGAGCTTTCTTCAAAGTCAAAATATTCTTCCTCAGAGTCTATAAAAGACAAGTGGCTTCCTCCTTAGTAAACTGTATTCAGAAACAGGGGTATATAGCCCACCCTGTTTTTCAATTCTAATGGATTTTTAAACTAAGTTAGTAGTTTAAAACTAATCTAGCACATTCAATTTTTCAGATGCATATGGCTTTCTTACCCACAGGATGAAACGTGAAGAACATCAAAGCACTACTGAGGACTTCAATGGTATCATTAGACATTTAATAACACATAGAAAATATCCTGTTGCAAAATAACCTCCAGGAAACAAGTTTTCCAGGTTCCACCATAGGAAACTAACTGCTCAAATCCATAATGTCAATACAGTGGCAGCAGCAGATTAGTACTTCGCTAAATCTGGTTTTTTATTCTGGAATAGCAGGTTCCTTAATGTTCTCAGCGAAAAGAGGACTCACAACATCTAAATAATTTAATTGGTTTGCTAATAACATTCTAGTAGAGTTATTATGCTGGCTAAGCTGTCAGCCCACGGCTTGGACGGCAACACTCTGTGCTGGGTTAGGAACTGGCTGGAGGGCCGAGCCCAGAGGGTGGTGGTGAATGGTGCCACATCCAGCTGGCGGCCGGTCACTAGTGGTGTTCCTCAGGGATCAGTGCTGGGCCCCATCCTCTTTAATATTTTCATAGATGATCTGGATGAGGGCATTGAGTCAGTCATCAGCAAGTTTGCAGATGACACAAAGCTGGGGGCAGATGTGTCTGAGTTGGAGGGCAGAAGGGCTCTGCAGCGGGACCTTGACCGCCTGGACAGATGGGCAGAGTCCAACGGGATGGCGTTCAATAAGTCCAAGTGCCGGGTGCTGCACTTTGGCCACAACGATCCCATGCAGAGCTACAGGCTGGGGTCGGAGTGGCTGGAGAGCAGCCAAACAGAAAGGGACCTGGGGGTGCTGATTGATACCCGCCNTTAATCAATCCCAGAAAAAGTGTTTATTTGCTGCTTTAAAAAAGCAAGAGGTTTTTTTTCCATGAGCATCTGAATCAAATATTCTGATGCACTTAGAAGTTACAGATTATGACTCACACACATTTCTACTATCCTTGCACTTTAAGATCCAAAGCAGCCTGAAAAATGTCAGCTATTGCGTAAGTTATGGCTGCCTACTTTTACAAAGGCATATCTGCAGCCTCTTACCTGACTCAATGTCTGCTAACAACTGGGGTGTGTTATGGAACCCTTTACTATCAACAGGAACGTTGGGAATAGCCAGACCCTGGAAATACACCAAAATGAAAAAAATATTCAAAAGTCCATTATTTTCAAGCTTGTATAATAAAGCTGTAATCAAGAGACTTTCCTAATGCAGCTTAGGCTGCCACAGGAATTCAGTGTAATGATCACTTCAGTCATGCTTTTGTTGCTTAAATTTTAGATTTCTGAATTATAGTCAGCTTACCTTTGGGCTTGGAACTGACACAGATGACTTCTGAGGCATTGGAATGCTATCAAGCAGATCAAACATCGCCTTGATTTTCTGGTCAGAGAGTCTGATGTGTACCAAAGGAAGTCCTCCTGACACTTTAAACCTTTTTTTAAGAAAATGTGATTAAACCCAAACACCAACAAAAGGCATACCAACTCTTAAAAGTAAGTCTTACAAGTATCTACAGTCATACAGGAAGATGACACACAGTAAAGATTGATATTTTTGCATTAAAATCAAGTCTTGGGCTCAAAAAACACCACCACCAAAGGTGACAAGATACTTCTATTTCTTAAGCTAATAACACCTTCAAATTTTGAAGTGTTATTAAAACCTGAAACTTTGGGGCAAATACAGCTTTCTTTCATGTAATTGCTCTAATTAGGAAGAAGTACTTTCAACATGAACATTACTTTGGCATCCTGCTATCTCTTTCCACCATCGATTTTGCCAACTGCACGTGAATATCCATAGGTTGTAGTATGTGCAAAGTTGATGGATGTTGAAAACGAGCCGTCTTCCAGTCTTCACCTGGAAACATTCAGTACATTTTGATTCAAAAACCTGTTGCTAACATCTTGAATTAACATATTGTTCAAGTAATTATATGGCATCACCAGGAACGGACAAAGAACCTGCTCACAAACTAGAAAAACCCAGCTCAATCTGGGTAAAGTACTTTAAGAGCTTTTAAAATCCACTTTCAATATTTTTCAACTCTATGTTGTCTCAAGCTCGTTTCTGCACTTAAAGATGTACCTTAACACACACCTCAAAAAGCCAAACTAAAAACACATGGGATATATGGACAGACAACAGTGACCCAGCATTCTGTTGACTGCACAACTTAAATCCAAATGAAGTGTCAGGGCAAATTTTAGTTGCATTTTCCTGTGCATGACAAAAATCAATATAATTCTGAGCATCTACCTTGCTAGCTGGCATCAAAGCAGTGACACACAAATCCAAACAAAAAGTGAGCACTTATTTGAAGAGATACTAATAAAGTGTTTCCAGTTTAATATCAGATAGGTCTAGCAATCTAAATTTTAGCTGACTACTGGTTGTCTTCTTTCTTTAAAAAGCATGCTTATTTTTTAGAGTCAGGTAGCCTTTTGAGTAAACAGTAACTGTTATTGAGTTACCTGTTCTTCCAAAAAGAAGCTGCACATTTTTTATTTCCACATCAAACTTGTCGTAAGCTTTGTCCATAATCTCCTCTAAAGATGAAAAGCTAGAAGTTTGACTACTGCCTTGATTTATGCTGTTCAGCTAAACACAAAGGACAAGATAAATTTAGGTATAAAACTAATCCATTAAATTAATTAAAATTAATTAATAAAACTGCTATTAATTCCAGTAAACATTATTCATAGGTGTTTATGATTGACATCCGGACTCTGTCAGAGACCTTAATTCATTTCACACTTCATTTTTTGAAGAATAAGTATTTTTTTAATTCTACCAATCCACTTAATTCAAGTTATGCAAAAGTAATTTTTTGTATTAGTTTACGAGTTTACTGATGGAGCCAACAAAACTAACTACTTCATCAGTCAAGTAAAATGCAATATTTCAGTTGTACAGGAACAAGGAAAATGAATACACTACAACACGCACGTCAACATTTACAAACCTTTAACGTGCCAAAGTCCAAAATCAGCAAATCTGACTTTTCATGGTAGAAACCCGTCTGTGGAACCACAAGGTAGGAAGGTTTCAGATTAACCTTCAGATCGAGAACTTTCCGCATTTCAATCATATGAATTAAACCTTAAATAAAAAGGAAGAGGCATTAAAACAGAACTGCTGTCTACAAGGAGATGCCATCAACACCTGCCAACATAAGGGAGATGCCGTCTGTCTCCAAGACCTTGAGTAAGGACTTTGCCAACATTCTGACGATTTCTTACTAATTTCTACGCTCCCCTCAATAAAACATTCACTAATCCTCGAAGTCAAAACCTCAAGGAAGAAGCCCAACTCTACTATTTGATTAGCAACCAATAGGCAAAACGTTTAGAAAATCTTATTGAAACATTTTAAGGCGTTCAAGGGTTCACTTCAAGTGAGATTCATTATGATGTTACCTGTAGCAGTTCTTTCCCTGATTTCTTCCAGCTTCATTAACGTGGCTGATGTCAGCCTTTCAAGATCCATTCCCTTACTTGTCTGAAAGAATTCTACCATTGCATTTATTGTTCTCTTAAAAAAAATAATTCAAAAATTAAAAGCATTATCAATAAATACGGAAGTCACTCTTACAAACTCAAAAACACATCCTGACAGAGCACAAAGACAGTAACAGCAGAAAAAGGAGAATCAGAACAACAAGGTAAGAACTTTGGCTACTACTCACTGCATCGTATTTTATTTCCACGGGCTGCGATTCAATAGTGAGGCTCTGGTCAGCAGTACTGTCCTCTGGGTTAATGTTAAATTCTATCTGAAGTAAAGAAGACCTGCTGTCCCCAATGGAAGCCACCAGAGATGGTACAACGTTTTCTTGTTTCAGGCCTGTAACGTACCAGTTTTCAAGCTTTGCTTCAACCCTAAAGAAGATGAAGTTTGTAAATATACTTAATTGGAACACTACACAAACCTCAGCTGTCCTTAAACACAAATCTGACTTTCAGATCCTGTGTCTTTAACCTGGGACTTCGAGAGGCACCACAGTTTGGGCATCATCAGCATCACAAGCCTGGCTCCACTAAGAAAACCTAATTATATTTTTCCAGAACTCTAACATCACCAAAAACCTTACTGTTTCTGTCTTGCCAACTACATCGTACAGCCTGCATTTACACAGCATAGTCTCAAAGCTCTTTTTATTTTTGTGTAACGTTCAGGCTGCACCTCTTAGTAGTTCTAAAAATGGATTTTAGCAGAAGTATTTCAAGAGCCAGCAGCTGAGCTGGCGATCTTGCGCATAAAGTCAGAACACGAAACCGCTTCCCACAGATACATTCAGCACTTCAACATTTGGATTCAGAAGAGAGCTTATTGTTTACAAAGGCTAACAGACAGCATTCCCTTCTACTTCATTCCCTAAGTTACACGACTGCAACTTTTCAACAGAATGAAACAGCAGAATGCCCATAAATTGCTAAGTCGATATGCAACAGAATGCACCACCCAAGAAACAATTTTAAAAGCCAGAGACAGGCAAAGGGAAGGAAGACATCTCCACAAAAAGAAAATGCAAATCCAATTACTTAATGGCTTGTGCTCCTGGGCGCTGAGATATTTTGGTACTCAGATCAATTATTTGTACTTTAAGAGTTTCTGCCACGTTCTTGTCTTCTTTTATTGTAAGAGAAGTGCTTAACAGCTTCAGGGTCACAACATGGGCAACGTACTAGTGAGAGGGACAAAGAAAACTGAAGTTAATCTTCCTGATACGAACAGTTTTCCAGAATTCCTAACTTGGGCAAAAGTAACAAAACATGGTATTTAAAGCTACTCCAGCCAACTAACGTAAGAAAACACATCCCTATGTGGGAAGCAAACCAAGGGTTTACCTTTTTTTCAACATTTATCAGTCATTCGTTCAACAGTAGAAGTTTATTTCAACAAATGCAGAGTAGATACAGTCTGTATCTCTTTTCTAAGGCTCTTGGGAGAAAAACCAACATCCTCCCAGAAGGAAACAGTCTTGATGTAAAAAGGTCTTCTGTAAGTGATGAGCCACTTAAAGCAGAACCACTAGTCATGTCAAGGTTTAAAACAAGCTAATACTACTCTCAGAAAATAAGTTTACTGAGAGAAAGTTTACCACTTTCACATCTCTTTAATTGTCTGCTTTGCAGCTTTATTCCTGGGAGCCCTATCAACAATACTACACCTTTCAAATTCTATCATTACTCTTCTGCTTAACCAGCCAAAAAACTTGGGGTAGTAGAAAATGTACAACTGAATGCACAACTGAAATCTCCTAATGTTAACTATTAGGACAAACATTTTGACAGAAACATAGCGTAACTCTTCTAACAAAAGCATCCCTGAAACTTAGAAGCATTGGATCAAACAGCAAAAGAGTTAGATGCTAATGTTCACCCTTAGATAAAGTATTAAATTATCAGAATCAAACTGATTTTGGATTTGCACTTCACATATTCTACTGTTTAGCTTAGAGCTACAACACATCACAACGGTTGGGTTCTGGTGGGGGTTTTTTTAAACCATCCCCGTAAGAATCGGCTTACATGCTTTGGTAAGGAAAGGTGATGAGAGCTGTCACTATATCCAATAGCAGTAAAAAGCTTGGCTTTCTCTTCTGGTGTCATTAGTTCATCAATAGCTGAAAAAACAGGGAAAAAACCACATAAAAACTGCTGACACATTTCCTTGACTCTTCGTAATGCACCAAGTTCAATACTCTCAAATAACTTACACAATAGTTGTCGCCATCTCATATGTAGCACAGAAATCAGTTTAAGTTACAAGAGCACACATAATTCCCAATCAAGAAAACAGCTTTAAGTACTATTAAAACCAATCTCTGCTGCAGACAGCAAACCACCAGAAGACGGGATCCCAATCACCACTTAATACTACAAGCTCCACACTTATCTTCTACCCGGGGTTCTGAAATGCTTATGGCCAGTTCAGGAATATTCCCAGCTCAACAGTCATTAGCAGTAAATAACACCACAAAACGGATCGATATGGCATTGCACTATTTATGGCAAACTCACTCCCCTTCTCCACAGCAGGAAGCAGAACATTCCAGAACATTCTTTGCAACATGCTAAAAACTAAAGTTTCTACAGAAGGCAGTCCATTACAGTTTGCACCTACTTTCAGGAACACTTGATTCTTCATCCTCCTTTTTCCTAGATTCCCTTCTACCCCAGAAACCAGCAAACCATCCTCCACTTTTTTTTTCTGCTTCACTGGTTTTCTTCTTGAGTAGTTTTTGTCCTGATCTTATTGTCTAGAAACCAGACATTAAAATGCATCATTAAAAGAAATACCGTGTATTGTGATTTTCTGTACAGACAACTTAACTGATGGACAGCAACACCACCCCACAAGGGATTACTAGCACTTTGACTCAGACAGAAGGAAAAATACTGGAATTAGGGAGCGTGTGTGTGTGTGTGTGCATACTTGTGGAAGCAAGCACGCGCTGTTACTTGTACTCCTGACAGCCTTTCTCCACACACTTCACTCGCATTCAGTCTACAAGAAAGCAGGGATGACACGCTAAGTCAGTGTTGACAGAAGGAGGCTGACAGTTAGACCTCTAGGCCTGGAGGTTTAACTCTGCTGAAGGGGTGTCTTGTGGGGTGTGGTTTTGCTCTGCCAGGGAGATGTGTTTTGAGACTTGATAACGGGAACGTCAATATGTTTTGAGACTGGATGGGAAGAATGGCAGGGGGGTTTAGTAGAAGTGTCTGGTAGAAGGGATGAGCAAGTGTTGTTAGCCTTGAAGTGCAGATAAAGAAGAGAGGAGGGGAAGGGAGGGGAGACAATTTCAGAATGTTTTAACACTCAACTCCTAACTCCTTGTTGTATGTCACAAATTATTTCCATATGAAATGCAGCCAGAGACTTCATCTACCTTTTAACAATTCTCTCAGAGCTGCCTTTTCATTAGATTGACTATCCCCTGAAGACACAATAACAAGAGCAGTAGGTAGGATGAGGACAGCAGTACAGGTTTTATCAAACAGCTGCAGAATCAGTCTTGAAATGACAGAAGCGAAAGGAAGAATCATTAAATCATCACCCTTAGACAAATGCCTGAATGGGAAGCAGTAACACTGTGCAGACACACTAGTAGGTTTTTGGAACTGGCTTCCAGTTTGGAAACTGATTGAGGAACCACCTCCCTATTCTGTCATACCCATAAGCACAATTATTTTCTAGACACTATCAGGACAAAACCATTTGGTTTGAAATGTTATAAAGTTATTGAGCAAAATTTACTTCTTACCTCAACTTGTGCTTGTTGTCTTGCTAAGATGATATTGAAGACATCAAGCTGTCTTTCTAAGTCCTGTAAAAAACACAATGAAATGATGTTTCTCTAAAACACCACTCCAAGTCCTCTACTGCCTTCTTCATGTTTATGTTCCAACTTCTTTCTTTCAAGGATACACCCCATCAGAAGTTTATCAGATGATGAAATGTTATGTTAGACAGTCTTTTTCTCTTTTCAATAGATTAGTCCTGCACGTCATCAGACTTTTCTACCACTTCCTTTCTTCCCCAAACATGTTAGACTAAACTTTAGATTCAAATAGTATTTCCACACAACTCACGTGCTCTTGTAAAATCACCAAGTTTGACTATTGTCATGCATATTTAAGGGATTAATTAATAGAGGAACAACACACATCTCCCAATAGAAAAAACACATACCTGAATTTGCTTCTGGGTTTCTTCTGACAATTTACTCTGTGTCAGCTTGCTCTTGTAGGCATTTTTGTAACTCTTCAGAAGCTGCCTGTGCTGTTTTATGTTACTCCATGACCACATTCGAGTGCATCTTCTGATGTGAACCTCAAGAACACTGTCACCTGCGTATTTCCACCTACAATAATTCCACACTTGTGAGCTGCTTTGCATTTCATTTGAGCATTACAACCTAGAGGTTGCAGAGGCTGTTTACTAACACCCGAACACTTTGTTTACTGTTTGCCATTTGAGCAACTTTGTTTAGAAAAAATTTAACAGTTTCAATATCACATTGGAAAAAAGGACTAGGGGCTTATGTTTAACTGACCATTACTCTACACTCTGTACTGGCTTCTGCAGGCTGGCAAACGTGGGCCATAACAGTATTAAGTACATTACTGCAAAACCATTTATCAACCCAAGCCTTAGAAATTACAACTGACATACTTCTGATGTAATACTTTCACTAATTGTTTTCCTCTAGCTTTTCTGAAATTATATTCTAGCTTTTGGAGAGAACAGTGGCATTTTGTTCAAACTCTGGAGACCAGGGTTAGCTTTGAAAGCCAAATTTTCATCACTTGGTTTCTTTCATGTTTTCTCTTCTGCAAGGCTTTTCTTTTTGGCTAATTAAAGCCATGTGAAATTCATGATGATATACACAACCCAGTTTTTAAACTATGGTTAGCCACAGAAGAGAACAAAAAGTGAGGAAGACTCTAGCATCTCCCAAAGAACGCAGGAAAGCAGCTCACCATTGTCTGGCGTTCTCATGAAGACATACATTTGGCCTGAACTTTCGGTACGGTGCGTTGCGAACCATGTAATCTATGGACTCCAGGAGGTCTATCATGCTGAGGTACTAAACACAGGAAAACAAGCTTCTTAGCAGATGGTCAATTTTTGTTGAGCACCACTCTTTAAGTACACGTACACCATGGTCTTGAGTGTTCCCCAAAATACAGACAAATTTAAGCCTGTGCATTTCATTACCCTGCAGAAGAGGACCAGCTATACTCGGTGCTCTCAAAGAACACCACGCATGACTTCCTGGTTTCCTTGCACAATCAAACCCATCTGTCTACCTCTTAGCACACTCAGCACAAAGGCCTAGCCTTTCTCAAACCGGCTGTGTCTTCTCCATTTGTCAATACAGTTTTCCCAAGTTTAGAAACTTACTAGCAATGTCTTAATGCAGGCAAACTGAGACATCAATAGAAGCTAAAATGCTGTGCAAGGACTACATGTGAACCATCACTGAATAAACGACAACACTAACAGTGCTGGGCACCTCTCTACATGAGCTCTGGAGCAGTACTTCAGCAGGCTTTCTTGCCAAGACCAGCACGCCCCATTCATACCCACCCTTGCTGTATCATGGCTTCTCTGCAGTTACAACGTAGACTTACAATTTTATAAGGGCTACTCGGAAGATTGATTCCATTCTCTTTGTGAAAGGGAAATGGGTTGTGTGAGTTGAGTGGGCTACACACAGATCTGATGGTCCCCTGAGGGCCCAGAGATTGCAAGAATAAAGCATCAGGATCTGACAACAGGAAGCAACTGTTACACAAAGGAAAAATGATCCTACACTTCTTTCCCAAAGATACTGCTAAGCAGTCTACGTGCATACAAGTAAAATTTTCCATTACAAAGACCAACTGTTCATCACAGTACTCGGAAACAGGTGGTAAGAGACATCAAGCCAACTCACCTGTGGCTTGGTGAATTCAATGACAATTCTCTGGACTTCAACATTACAATCAAGCTTAGGAGTTCTTAGCTCTACTTCTGCATGTGGGTTGATATACAGTCTTGCAGAGGCTGATACTGGTCTAAAAACTTAAAGATTAAAAATTGACATCAATTTTACATTTACAATTAAAACACAGGAAGCCATCTTCAAGGACTTACTACACTTTCTGATATACCAACCACTTAGCAACGGTGACAGGTATGCTGAAGACCCACAGAATTAGGATGCAATTTTTACCAAAAACTAAATTCTACTACATTCTGTTTGTTTAGAACATAAACATATATTTATTAGAACATCTATTTTTGTAAATTAGTATGGGCATGCCTACACAACCAGGTCAGGCTGCTGCACACTAAGATAATCACAAGAGTTCACATTCACTCTTTCCTGGCATACTTACTATACTGGTAGCCCTGGGGCTGGTTACCACCACTTGGAATTCCTTTTTTCAGCTGGTCCTGTAAATGAATACAAAACTGTCTCTAGCAGTTGCTGAAGAGCTTTACTTGTTTATGATTCTCTAAGCTTTAAATACACTAACTTAAGTTCATATATATTTTGCAAGGGCTTCCTCCCCCTAAACGGGAAAGTTCATCAAGCAGGAACAGTAAAGAATGAAGGGTTTAAATAATTCAGATTAAGAAGTAGTCTATAATTCTGTGTTAGTTTAGTATCTCAATATTGCATTTTTCATTACAGTAGCTATGTAACAGCTCACACAGCCCAGGTACTTAGTGAATAGTAGTGGGTAAACAGCATGAAGTCCAAACGAATCTGCTAACAGAACATGACTGTATCTGAACAGTTTCTGACCGTCTCTAAAACCTATCAGGGTTGCTAGTACACACGACTCTCAAAAAACATTGTCAATCAGTACTGCAAAGGGATTCACGTACGAGCCTGGGATCAGAATGCAGCTGATGGCAAGTGTGAAGAGTGGTAAAAATTTGTATGGTGCAGTTCTAATTTGTAAAGCAGTTACACAACACAGCCCTGTTTCATGCACTTGCTTCTACATTACCAGTATGTGCTCGCGGGAGTCATGATAATACATTTTGCTGTGTATGTTCCAGTAAGCACTGAGGCTGTCCAGGGACAAAAGCTGTGCAGGAGAGAAAATATTCAACAGATCCATATTCCGTATACAACTAACAACTTACTAGAGCTTTGCACACTGCATTCAGCATGGGATTTGGGAGCAAGGAGAAGAGAGAGAGACTGCTTAGCTATGGCAATCCAAATTACATTAGCCATACAAATCAGAATAGGAAATGGCAATAACCATTCATCTGAAATCACAGTCACCATGCAAACTTGTCATATAATGCATTTAACAAAGAGATTAAAAGTTACATAACATAAAGCCAGTTATTTCTGTTTAAACACAGAGCAAATCTATGGAAAACAAGAATATTCACTACTCAAACTACTTTTCCAATTTTTCTTTAGAACTACAAATTACTTGTCTCCAAGATCACTTGCTCTCTTCAGTTGTGTAGGAGCATAAAAAAGCCACATGACCTACCTTGTATATTATTTTTGCTGCTTCATTCAGAATAGAAGGTGTCCAATTCTCATTCGTTGTCTAAAAGTTGAAAGCAATACAAGTCATTCTGTGCATCTTACTTAATGCATTTGGAGCTTCACCCCACACTCTCAAGCACAGAACATATCATTTTGGTGCTACCTGATCAAAGACACCAATCTCTCTAAAGTGCATTCACACAAGTCAAAATCCAGTACAAAACTTCTCAGTTTATTTTCATTTTCGAATCTTTATCCTATTCATGAAATCCTTAACATCTAAGGAAGACAGCAGTTTAATGAAATTCCCTCTGCTTCTTATTTCTCAAAATGCCTGACCTTTATCATCACAAGGTAATGTTTACCACAGCATGTTTATTGGACCTGGAAATAACCTGCCCTATGAAATTAATCGTGTTCCATTTAAAGATCACTTAGATCAAAAGAACAAATGACTAGTCTCAGAAAATGTGAACTTCTCCAGTCTTTCCTTCTGCTTGCACAAGATTCAGGCACTTATTTGCATGAATGAAGGATTGTCTTTGCTTCCAGTTGTACACATACTTGCATTATATTATCTCAGGACACTCATTTTCCCTTGTGCTGCTCCAAAGACAAGTAAACTGAAAACCTAAGAACACACATGCACACGTTACCTGTAAACTAAGCTCGCTCAATGTCATTCCCAGGGAAATTGGACACTGTGGGTCAGTGATCTACACAAATAGAAAAATTACAGCAGAAGAAATAAATAGCTGTTAGCAGATGCGTAATTTAATTCAAGTCAGTTTAAATCTCTAGCTGTTTTGAGGATCTTTCTCTGCTTAACTATTATAGCTGAAGTACTCTTGGAACTATCTATGTTAGGTCAAAACTAATACGGCTCCAGTGTAAAGACACAGAGCCTCAAGCTGAAAATTCCCTTTTGGCTTCTAAAACCTTCATGCAGAAAAAAACTTAAGAGCTGTAGAATTGCACATCTAAGTCAACTGTGTATTTCTGTGACTTTCATTCCTCCCAGCTTCATAAATGTAATCTCTCTGAAAACAGTCCGAAACAGCTTTGAGAAACACTCTGTATCTAATGCTTGTACTTCACATGCAATTATCTCATCACGAACTGCTTTAAGTTTTTCCTAAAGTAAGCTGACAGCAGGCTAAAATAGCATGTTTGGTTTGTATGAACAGTCTCAGTTCAGCATCCTCAAGTATTTCCCATCTGCTATTCTAGACATAACCCAGGACATCTGTACATCAGCTGCACACAGTAACGTGGCAAACATCCACATTCAGTGAGCAAGGCATCACTGGACAAGACAAAAGAGAGAATATTTCAGATATCCAAATTATTTCTGGCTTTCAGTGATATCTGGGGTATTTTCTTTGAAGAGGTGCCAAAAACCCAACGACACTAACTCTTTCAAGGCGGCAGGTATGTTTTACTACATGGACTAGACAACCACGACTAGAGTGCAGCCCAGTTTAAAAGAATATGTTCCAGATACTCACATCATCTTCGTATTTAACGTGAATGCCTGTGATTTTTACTTGCACATTTTTTATAACTTGAGTAGCAAGCTTTTCTAAGAAAGTGTCTGTCTTCTCCTCCTTTGGTTTATCTAAAAGGATAATTTTTAACAAGTCACAAATTGCACTTTGAGTCTAACCAGCAGCTACACTACTGCAATGTTAACATTTGCTCTACCATGAATGCTTAACATGTAAGAGTTCACTTGTTTAAATGTTTGCATTGTTTTGCTGTTCTGCAGATATGATGGTAGCTGTGTCTATGTAACACATCACAAGCAAACTCACATCTGAAGTTCCAGTCAAACTAGTTTAGCTTTACCAGTTCTCATTTAACACACTTCTCCCCACTCCCTCCAAAGCAAAAGGTTCTCTCTTCCGGGTCCCTTGGCAATTACTAGGTTTCAACAATCAAATATGTAAGTTTATGTAGTTTAGCACAAATTTCCTCAACCAACCAGGTGAAGATGCCACTCCAGAGGAGCCTTTCATACAACACCGCCCAAGCAAACTGAAAAGCTGGCCTGCCACAAACAAAGGCAGTTACTCTATATTTCTCCCACACTGGATATACCCTGTGACCATTTAAGCTTGGTACAGATCGAACGTCGCTATGCCATGTAGACACTCTTGATTTGTGCTCAACCAGACAGGGCAGCAGAACTTGCACACCCACATAGTTTAACATTCTACCAAAGACAAACGTACAAGTGGTGAGGCAGGGTAGAATATTTACAGTCCCTCGTTATTTAATGACCAAACTCTAGAAGTATTATGTCAGGCTGAGCATATTAACATTTCACCTAGAATATGGATAGAACATAATGCAGGAGACTCCTTAAAAGGTGAAAATACTTTGCTACTGAACGTGGTACAACACTATTTCAATGAAGAGAGGATTTGATTTCAAGCAAAAAAAAAAATAGTAACTCAGAAGAAATCAATACTTTCTACCACTTCCATATGCAACCCACATTTAGTCCTACTAATAGTTTCTCTGCAACTCTCACTCCCTGCTAACAGAAACAATAAAGGCAGAAATGCTTGTTGTCACTTTAAGAGATTCATGAGCACGCAGGCTACACAGTAATGTTTTTCCAGCAGCAGTAACAGAAGTCTGATACCTTAGCAAAGCTTATCAAGGAGCCCCACAACACTTTTACTTCAACAAACAAGTCTATGCCGCAGCTTCCTCCAAGATCAAATAGGTGACAATACAACCACACGGGCTATGGCAATCCATTCTCAGTCACAGGCCAATACTGAAGAACTGCACAGCCTGGTATTCATGGACATCATTTCCCACTTGAGGAAAAACATTAGTTTAATTGCTGTTAAATTATCAGTCCTAGCACTACGATAGCTATTCAGAAAAGACGCTAAAAGGTGTAAAAAAGACAGTTTCCTGCTATATCACCAGCACAGTATCAGATTTACTTTAAATAGCTGTTATGGGAATACTACAAAAATCCATCCAACAGGTATCTCTTCCACATGCAGCATCTCCAACAGTCACAGTGAAGTGGCTCATCAGCCTATCAAATGTGTAGTTTTCTGTTGAAAATGCTACAGATGGCTCAAGCTGAAGAAACAGTCACACAAATACAGAGTAAACAAGGACTCTCTTCAATTGTATTGGATCCAGAGAACGGATAAACAGCAAAAGATAACGCTCTCCAATTTACACCTGCTCTTTTAAACAGGAGAAAAAGGTACCAGTGGGTGTAAATCCATGACCAAGAAAACCTAATACAAACAGAACACAAAACAAAGTAATTTAAAAAATTAAAAGCTACCATTTTTACCCACCTTTTGAGTGATCACGACCTTTAAATGGTCTCTTAAAATGCTTTTTATACTTTTTACGCTTACGTCCTTTCTCAAGGAAAGCAATTTTTTGGGAAGAGGATAAAATTCCAGTTAGTACAACAGTATGGTAAGAAAGCATAAGAGAAGATGGAAGGAAGGTTAGCATGTCTTAGAGCAGAATGCCATAGTAAGGTCTCATTAAAAGTTTCTTAAGAATTCCAGATCTATTAAGGATGGAATCAGCTCCTTCTCATAGCACAGAGCCTTTTTTTACATACACACCTAAACGCACTTTTCTCAAAGAAACTGATGTCTTATTTTTTAAATTATTTTTTTCAAAAGCCTAAGTGACCTAAACTGCAAGTAAAAACTCTGGATTAAGTAGGCAAATTTCTACTGGATCAACCAATCTGCCAAGTGTAAGGCCAAGACATTTAATGTGCCTTTCAAGTATTCCTTCCGTAACACCTCGAGAGTTCAAGGAATAACCACCAGGCTTCCCAGCAAACAGCCAGACTGCTTCAGAAGTACACTGCATAACATATTTCCAGATCCCTCAAGTACAAGAAAGAGCTAATACCAGAGCCTTGGCTGCTTATTAGAAATGCTGTTGAATAAGTTTTTCTGGAATTCAAGTGTTTGATTTTTGTTTAATGACCTTAGGCAAAGGCATAACTGTCATAACTGAACAGCTCGTAATGTACAAGTGGGGAAAAAGCTACCAAACACACAAGTTGAAATCCAGAGGAAGCTTTTGCCAAGCAGGGGCGCAACCTTCAGGTTAAGATGTTTGAGATGCATGTGGAAAACCCAAATGGACTTTTAAATATGATTCTCATGCTAATCAACACTATGGAATGAAAGTTATCTGAAAGCATGATATAAGCAGAAAGAGGCATGCAAAAAAAGTAAGTTTTTAAAGGCTTTATATGAAACTAAATTCTATTATTTACACAGTAATTACGAGCCACACAATCACAACCATTTCATGAATTCAATTGATGCTCACAGTTTTCCACATTGCTAAAGAAAATCAGTTTGGTAAGTTGGATCGTTTCTTTCCCCTCTGTAGAGGAAAAAAACTCACCCCTAGGGCTGTCTGTGCTTAGCTTTATAGGTTGTAGCATGAGAAGGGTGTATCCCACTAAAGCAAGGAGGAAGCAAGTGCAAAAGTGTGTTTAGCTCTGGGGAACAACTTTATTTTTATGCAGTTTGGATTCCTGTTCAAACAAAGGAGAAAGTGCCTGCCAAGACTTTAACCTGTCTTGCAGGTAAGGTGATCACCACACAAATAATAAAAAGGAAAACTATGCCAAAGAGAAACAACTTCTGTTGGGTAGGTCCTTTTACAAGTGCAAGCAGTCCTCTATAAATGATATTCTAAAACCTTCTTTCACTTACTAATGAATTTGTAGTTTTCAGGTTCTCATTCCCACATATAACAAAACTAAGGCCACATGATTTTCTCTTGCTATTCACACCCATTGCTATGAAGAAGCTAAATGTATGGTTTTAAGCTTCTTCCAAATCTGTGCTCAGACAGAAAAATCCACAAAGTAATTTTAGCTAAGAATCTATTTCTGAAAATATGGCTCAAGAAGATAAAAATAAAGCAGGTACAACATACAACAGCTCCTCCAAATATCAATGGAAATTGATTCCTTGCCTAACTTGAGACCATCCAAATAAACAGATCCAGGGAAAAGCATGCTAAGTGCCTTCAATCTGCTAGCATTCCTTTTGCTTGTCCACAGTTTCAACAGCCTAAGCTTCTAGCATCTTAAGCCCAGACACTTTAAGAAAGGGTAATTACTGTCTATTCTCAAACCACCTACAGTAGAATGCTGTCAGCATTTTATAACTCTCTTGAGCTTGACATGGCTGATGCAAATCTTGCTAAATGGTCTCAGTCTTCTTGAACAGCCACTCAGTTAAGACAGGACTAGTCACTGCATGTTTCCTCTTGATTCCAGAGTCTATAAAATCCTATTTCTGTAAGCACTAGTATGTGGATGCTTACCAGAGGAGTATTGCTTTGTCATTTCTAAATCTGGCTGCTTTCTGGGGGAAGGGTGTTTTGAAACTGTGAGCTACATGTGTGCAACATGCAACTGACCACGCATACCCACCAGGCTTGGTGTCCTTGTAAATCAGGCTCTCCAACCCATACAAGGAATCTTGTGAATGAGTGCCTTGGTCCACATGGCAGCAAATAACCAGAAAAATGCATTTTGTTTAAAAGAAGGAAATCAGCTCCTGATTTAACATTACGCTTATATAACTTGTATGACACAGGAGTATTTCTGTTACAGTACCCACAGCCACGAGTCACTCCAGAAAGATTACCCACTTATGCACTTTCCATTTCACTGGCAACCAGCGAAAGACAAGAGCTCAAGCTCGGTACATGAGTTTTGATACTGACAAGAGTTCACTAGCTTAGAAAACAGAGTGTCATGTTTTGTAGTTTGTGTCAGCAGATCTTGCTACCACTTCCCCATCAGGCTACAGCACCCACACAGTGATGGGACTGTTGTGCTCAATAGCATGGCTAAAGAAAATATTCCAAGGATAGTTTGTTAAAAGACTGAATGAAATAAAAGTACTGAAACAAGACTCTAAATACTTCAAGGAAAACCAAATACAGCTGAGAATTAGTCGATATAATAATAACTTTCTACTCAATTTATTTCCCAGATTTTCACCAACTACAGTGTGTTCCTAAAACTCTACAGTAAGAGATTAATTTCTCAGAAGTTCATGGTGCAGTACAGCAGTTTGGGCTCTAAGGCTTCTCTACCCAGCAAAAGTAAGGGATCTGCTAATGCAAGACACACACAAGTCTTCCCAGAAAGAGTATACTACTACAACACTAGAAACAAAGAGCTTCCTCTGAGATACGGCCACAGAATCACACATAGATCTAAGGTTGGACCATATGCGTAAGGACCACACTGCAGGCTGACCGAGAGAATAAATGCAGTTTGAAATAATCCAATTCAAACGTTCCTCTAGCTACTCCTTCACAAGACTAAAAGACTGAAACTGCAAAACATGGCTAAATTTAAACCTAGTTTCTTAGACAGGAAGTTCATTTTTATATGATTTTGTTTTCTGACGTTTTACACATAATGGACATAGCAAGATCTTAAAAAAACCCCACAACTCCTGAAGGTACATTGACTCGCTCTGAATTATATGAGTTCCAGAATATATAATATATGAGTCCCACAAGCAGTGCCCATTACATTACATTTTTGTTATATTACACCTCCTTCATCTCATTGCTACTGATGCAAAGAACCATGGCTGAAACACTGCTGTTTTACATTCTTACATTCAAGCCCTACATAAGCAAGGCTAAAGCTCTACGAACATTCCTTGGCCCCAGCAGAAAACAATGGCTGCAAAATTAATTCACTGAGGTGTTCTTAGCTCTCATACAGACTGCTGTTCAAAGGAAACTGCAAATGTGCATCTCAAACTAGCAAAGCAGTAACAAGGCAGCAGAGTGCAGCAACTGGAAAATTAAACAAGCTAAGAGATTACAATCAATCTTCTCCCAAGTGCTCACTTTCACTTTCAGCAACTTTTTCCACAGCAAATGACTTGCAGTATTACAGGTTTTCTAGAGAAGCAGCTTAAGAACCATCACACTGCCCAACAGACAGACCGTTGGGATTCTTGTCCCATTTCAAACAAAAACTCACTAAAATCTTTCCCTTCAAAATACGCCATTACTTGTCACTGGCTCAGAGCTTGGCTTCTGTGCAAACTAGTGTCACCTGTGCCACAATTTTGCTAAAGTTATTTCTTGGAATAACAGAACCAACAAACAAAAACCCATAAAACCACAAACCGGGTTAACTGGACTAAAAGGATCAACAACGTTAACCCGTCACTTCAAGTTTAAAAGATTTTAATGACCTAGATCACATTCCTGTGTGCATGTTCAATTGTTTTCTTGTGTCAGGAGTTACTTTATGCTCAAGAGAGTCTCATTTATCAAATTAGCCATAAAAGGAGAACAGAAACTTAGAAGAAACAGTACTGCTGAAGTAACAATTTACAAACTTTACCACTCTCCTTAAAGTTTCCTTTAAGGAAGAAAACTGTCACATGCACCTCTCAAACACATTATTAAATATCTATTAAAATTTCAAAGCAAGGAAACAATACTAGTTCCAAGCAATACAGTTTCTATCTTGGTCTCCACTCCCCTAAAGCTTTAAGAAAAAAATATGAGAATAATAAAAAAGAAGACATACCAGAATATTAAATTCCTTTTTCCAGTGGAAGCTGACTAGAAAAATGAATGGTAAAAAAAAAACCCAAACAATATTCAAGCTTTAGAGGGAAAATGCTTTTCAAAGCACCATAGCAAGACTAGTGAGACACTTGAAGAAAAGCAATCTGTGACATCAAACATGAAGCAAGACTTTTCTTTCACAGCACAGTCCAAGCCCACAAATTCCGATCGAGATTTGTATTATTAACTCAGAACTACCTTTTTCTGCCGCTTTCTGCAAGGCCTCCTCAATTCTTGCCAATTCCTTTTGTTTATTATCCTGCAAGTACTTTTCTTCCTTCTCTGCATCATATTTAATGCCTGTAAGCCAAGTAGGAACAGTTTTAACCCTAAATGTCAAGTTATACAAATGCAAAACCAAGCAATGCACAGTCAGTGCAATCAGTGCACATCAAGCAATGCATCGTCACTACATTGCAACTTGCCTTGTTTTAGGTTTAATTGCTGAAAGCTGCATCCAGCCTCTGAAATTGTCATTTTTACACAGAAAGACACAAAAGGGTCATACTAACATTTAAGCCTTATCTCACGGAAGAGCCTTCGTAAAGAATTTCCAACCTTTAAGAGTGGTCTGTGCAACAGAACCTAAATTTATTAAGTTCTGCTGCATATATATTTGATACTATAAACTTCCATGATTTCAAAAAATGTCAAAGGTTTTGATTTCAGAGAAAACTAAACAAGTTTTCTGATTCTCTTCCTTCTCCCTAAAAACAATTCTAATGGAATTACTGCTTTCAATTATTGTAAGTTATTAGCAGATGAAATACATCACGCAACAGCCAAGCAACCTAATCCATGCCAGAAAAGGGGATTCAGGATTAGCAGGCTTCTGAGGAAACCTGGCTGTTGAACTGAGCATGGACAGCCAAGGATTTTCATTAAGGCAACAGGTGCTGTTTTCTCCCATCTTTCCTTCACTAACTTGCCAGAATTTGTCTACAAATTTCCACAAAAGGCAGCTTACATGAGTAACTTGCTGTTACACACCCATTCACATGGCACCCTGAGATATTTTTATTTTTCATTATTTAACTGTGCTGCTCAAGAGTTGACATACTTGCTCCAGGAACTATCAGAAGATACAAGCCTTCTAGAGTTGCCACAACGGCCTCGCCATACAGATTCTTCCAAGGAATCTTCAGAGTAAGTTTATCTGGGCAAAGAGATACAGTTCCATCAAAACAAACATCGTCACTGTGCTTAGTCCAAACAACACCTCAGGCAACCAAGAACATTGGAGCATGTCATAAACACCTTAGAAGGTAGGGAGAAAGTACGTGGGCCTAAATATCTTACAAAGTACTTGAAGTGGTAAAATATATGGAAATAAATTATAAGCACTGGATTTTAGCAAGAAAATGCAGTCTGCAACAGAAGAGCAGGTCAAAAATCTCAGATCACGTCTGGAGTTCAGTTCACTGGGATGAATGTGATTTTCTCAGGGAAGAACACCACCACCACCAATTCATCTCTAGCCAATGTTTCCTGTGAAAACACAACATTCACCACCAGAAAAAGGAACTCTCAAAAATGTCTGTTAGTTCTTAAACCATTGGTGTGTTTTTCAGAGGCAGGAATCTTATTTAAAAGCTTCACAGCCCTAATCTGCCCTTTAAAGAGCCACACACATTCTGCCTATTCTGAACAGCTCTTGATCATCCTTAGGTTTGGAAAGGACCTCTCGGACATGTTTTGCATATCAGCCTGTACAGTTACACAAACTGAGTTTGCCAGAAAACATTTAATGATTTATCCAGTTTATCCAGGACAGTCACATCAGACTTCCAGGCTAATCTCCACAGGAAGCACAATTACCAGAGAACACTTCAGTAACTCTGATACATATTTAAAGTTAAGTCTGATCTTAAAGTTTGTACCAAAACTTTCATTTCAATACCCAAATTGAAACAGAAACATACCTATCTGACCAACCTTTATTCTAAAAGGTAAATCCAATTCACTCTGTAAACAAAAAGAATAGGTTATTAAGTAGATCCATGTGTTTTAAACATAAGCTGGTTCATACAGCTAAATTAGTCATTTTTACTTCTGGTAAAATAATTTTCCCAGAACTTAAGTTCCTGAACAGAAACACTTCACCACATGACACAGATTCTTTTTAAAGGTGCAAGCTACTTCATTAAAACTGGGGCTCACTATTGACATATCTTTAATGATGGGATGTGGAGCTGCTGGAGGGAGTCCAACGTAGGGCAACGAGCATGATGAAGGAGGTGGAGCNTTACTCTGTGACCACCACTGGAACTCTTGTTAAGAACGTCTATTCTGTTGATTTAAAAGACTACAGTGAGATTCTCCCAGTAGTACACACACATGTTGGTCGAATCGAAGAGCATAAAAATCATTCAAGTTTTTATTCCAGGCAAGAATATGGTATTAATGCAAGTCCTAATGCAAGTTAAACTTCTTGATTTTCCTTCACTCTTTAATTCTAATTTTAAAAGGAACAGAGTGCAGCAGCTGAATAACTATATTTACTTTCAGGGAGTATTCACGTTAATGCTTCCCAGTTTCAACAAGAATCATGTTACACAGTAAGTCATAAATTTAACAGGACTCAATCTCTTCACTGATAAAGAAGGATGAACTTTTTCTCCATCCCCACAACAACCAAGAACCACTTTTTTCTTTCAGAAGATCTCATTTATATCAATCAATTTACAGGCATCAGGCCTGGAAAATCAATTTATCCACCCAAGCTGAAAAGAAAAAATACACAGGCCTATGCAAACTCATTAGATTTGGTAAATCATTCAGAAACAGAAACATCTACTGCATGGACATAGTAACTTAACAGAACAAAGAATACACAGTAGCAGTCGCAGGAGAAGATAAACTTTGAGTTGCACGTATGACCAAGGCAGTAACACATCAATACCTTATTTACATTTTTGCAGTTTCAAGCCTCAAATACTGGAAGAGGTTGTGCATGGATAAAACACAGGAAAACCTACTTCAGAATCCTATTACTAACTTCCTACAAGTTATTTTCCTCTCTTGTAGGAGGGCACTTACCCTTTGAACCACAGCTTCTTTTCTTTCTCTGTTGCAGTAATATGAGCAACAACAGCAGCAGTTACCCAAGAAATCATTTCCAGCAGCCAGTAAAGAAGGTGTGTACTATGCAACATGAGGCTACAGTCATATTTTAACCTGTGATTTAACTTTTAGACCCAGAAGAACAATTTAAAAACTATGAGAATACTTACTAACGCATTCTCCTTTATCTGTAGGTTGTCAAGTGCCACGTTACCTATTGAAAAGAAAAAGGCACAGAACAAGTGGCTTAAAAAATTATGTTGAGCTGGAAAAAGGAAGAGAGCCAGAACCCTCCCGAGTATACCACGTGGATAAAATCTGAACACTTGATTCCCGCTACAGAATAGCACAATGAATATGAAATTTGTAAGAGTCACTAAACACCAACTATTCAGACGAAATGTCATGGTGAGAGAGATTAGAAAAATGTCATCATATTTCTACTGTATTAAATACAACAAAAGGACATTTTTCTGATTTGTTGTGACTGAAAATTACAAGCCAGGGTAGGCTGTGAAAAGGCACATCATGTTTTCAATTTATTTTTGTAGAAGTCATGAATCACAGAGCCAGAAAACCATGATTATTTTCACAGACACATGAACATTTCTTGAGACAGGCAAGACAACAGCACTGGCAGACAGCAGCAGACAGCATTTTACCTGAGAAAAACACAAGTATCTTAGAACCCTATTTTATTTTTAATATAGACGTGAGTAATTCACAGAAGTTAAAACACTTCCTGCCATAGCAACAGAAAAACTAAGATGAGCAAAGTCACCATGGCAGGTGTCTAGAAGAACCAGGATTCTCACAGCAGCTCACCTGGGCTTTCTGCATGCCTACAAGGTGGCAAACTGAAACGCTGAGAAAAGCAACCCCACGCCACTGCATGGTCACCACTGTCTGAATCACGATACTCAGAGCCGTAACGGGGCTGAACAGATGCCCAGGCACCCATCGGCCAAGGCCGCCCCTCCTGCCGGGGCCTCCACGCAGGAGCCAACCCCACCGCGCCGCCAGGGCAGTGCCTGCACCCGCGCCTGCCCTCAGCCCCCGGAGAAGCCAGGACCCGCACTTTGCCCCTTTAGCCCCACACGTCCCTGTGGGGGCTCCCCGCCAGGGAGAGCCGCAACCCCACGTACGGACCGGCCTGACGGGAGGAGGAAAGGAAGAGAGGGCCGGAGTTAACGATCACTACACGACTCACGGACACACGGAGGGGGTGTCCGCGGCCAAGGGGTGCCCTGACCCACCACCCATCCCGAGGGACTTCGGAGGGGTCAGCGCCACGGACTGACGAGGGCTGCGGTTCCTCACAGGGGACAGCTCGGCTGCCGCACAGGGGACGGCGATCCCGCAGGCCACCACATCCGCTCCCGCCACTGTGGGTCCGGGTCAGGAGACAGACAGGACTCCTTACCCCCCCATATGCCCAGCTTGAGCTGAGACTTGTTCAGGTTCTCCACATAGTCGCCCAGGAAGCGGTTCAGCAGATCCGCCACCACCGACTCCAGCACCATGGCGAAGGCGGCAGAACGACGCAGGGGGCTCCGGTCCCCGGCAGTCCGGTGACGCGGCGGAGGCAGGGCCCAGCCCGGCGCGTGACGGGGACGCGTGCGGCTGCCGCCCCTCTGCGCCGCGCGCGCGCTGCGCAGGGCGGGAGAGGAGTCGAAGCGTCTGCGCTGCGGCCGCCCGTCACGAGCAGAAGCCGAGGCCGAGGGCTGCGCTCAGAGAGCCCTGCGCTCATGATTAAGACTTAATAATAAATATATTACTTGGAAGATCAAAATATGGCTCCTGAAATAGGGCGATTTCACCTGAAAAAGAACCCCACATCACCACGCTTGCATCATTTTTAATAAAACCTAGATAGGTTTTTAAAAACAAAATGGGGCAGAGCTGAGAATGGAAAACCTGTGAAGGCTACGCTTTCAACAGACACTTACTAAGAGCTGAGATATCAGCTGAAAATGAAGATTGAACCTCTATTACCAAACCAAAAGACTTTGTTAGTCTTCCTGAGCCTCCCTTGCAGACAGGAGGGCACTTAGAAATGTCAGGCACACAGCTCTGTCTGTCGGCAGGTACCAACCACTTTGTGTGTTCTCACTGAGAAAGGTCAACAGTCCAAGGAGAAGAGTGAGGAAACAAGAACAACCTCCTACATGGTTATGTGAACGTGAGAATTCTGTTTCTAGAAGAACAGACACAGGCCAAACAATGATTCTGTATTTGCTTACCATGCACTGAGTACACAGATAGTCCCCGTGTGCCTCGGCGAAGATCTCATGTGTTCTGCCCATTTTTTCCTAAATACCAACCTTGAATAGACATAGTTTGATAAATATGGATGGAGTCAGTAGTTTCCCTCAGCTGAAATTCATCAGAAACAACATGTTCTGGCTGATAAATGGAAGTTCCTTGCGTATTGTTGTGGCACTTCATTAAACATGAGGGTTTGATGGTTCCCCCACGAGATACGAATTTACTAAGAAAATATAAATATGGCACAGTAACTCTTCACTTTTTTGGTTTTGCTATTTATGTAGCAAGGTTTGCAGAAACCTTTTAGGGAAGCCCCAAAACAACCAGAAAACTTGCACTGAAAGTATCAGCTGAACCTTCAGTCAAAAGAAATTCACACTGCACAACAAACACTTGTTTAGGGTTGCCTGTTACACAGTGTTGCATAAACAACCAATAGTCACAGCAATCTCACGCTGATCTGAGGTATGTGAGTTGATAGCCCAGTAGCCAAGCTTTCTTCTCACCTTTTATTACGCTAACACTACAAAAATCTCCAGCTTCAGCCATCTGACTGTTAGCGAGTGAACAGATGGCGTATTTGGTTCACCGTACCTCACTAAACACAATGTATGTCTATCAGCAGCGGGGAAATCAGCGAGATGATGCAGCCTCAACTCTCACTACAAAGCCTCCAGAGAAGAGAGCACTTTTTGATGAGTTAAAAGTTTCCAAGAGACATGCTCGGCAAGTTTTGAAAACCTCAGAAGCTAGTCATGCCACAGCCTCCAAACAACCTGTCCCCTATCCACTCTGGTTGTGGTGGGTGTTTTATTCCTTTTAGCTATTGAGGATTTCCCTTGCTGTCATTTCTGGTTGTTACAGTCTCAGAAGCTACTTGATTTTGGGCTTAACACGTGGAAGAGATCGCTATCAATGATTTTACCACATTGCCTTTTATCAAGTTCAGTATTCTGTGGAATTAACGCTATTTTATGTACTGTTTTTATTTAAAAATACTATAGTGACTCCATTTTTCTCTGTTTCTAGGCTTGTTTCTAAGTAGTGCACAGGAGATTTCATTAATGCTGAATGTGTTTGCAGAACATAAGGGAAAACAAAAGGTGTCTCAACAGTTATGTCAAAGAAGTAGATTAGCACAGTAGTTAGAATAACTGCTATTACTTAAGAGTTACAGCACTACTAAGTTATAATTTTTTCCAACATATCTCATTTACATTAGCAATAATTAAAACTCTCAAGATTAAGATATATCGGAATGTCTGAATCACTAAGGCACAGCAAGTTTATAAAGGTACGAAGCTGGTCTTTATTCATAAACCTAAGTTCAATCATCTGGAGAAACCCCAGTTTCGTTTCTCAGGATGACTTTAAGCCAGATGTGTTGCCTAAATCCCAAACACACTGATTAAATATTTCCCTTATTGAAAAACTGCCACCTTTGCTTCAAAGAAAACAACTATGTCACTATCCCCCCAAGACAAATCTTGCATAAAATGATCGCCACTGGCTACTGTGAAGAGATTGCCAGCCAAATCTAGGTAAAAAGACGGCATTCTCACCAACTGCTCTTTGTTAAAAGCTTAGACAGACAACTTTTCACAGCTTTCACGGGATTACAAAACACAAGGGGAGTATAATATAGATACCACTTGGTAAGAAATACAGCTGTAGCCACAGATTAAAGAGAGCTGCCCAGTCTATCTGCATCTGAGAGATTAATTTATTAGAATCTGTATTTCTGCATTACATTTCTACACCAAGAGGCTTAGTCTATATGATGAGTATTGACCACACGCACGTCACACCAAATGAGATTTGAAATATAAGTTACACGGCCTAGGTAATTTTATCCTAGATAATGAATCTTCAAAAAATAGTAAGTTCTCTCGTAAGTAGAGCATAACTTAATTTTTCATGAGGGCTTTATTTGATGGCATTCCTGAGAATCACAGCTTTTTCCTTTAGTGATACACTGGAAAGATGAAACAGCCACTAGCTATGTAAGGAAAGTGGTTAAAATAAAAATGTCCTTGTTCCAGTGTCCCTTGGAGGGAGGAAGGAAGCGAGAAGAGTCTTTGGGACAAGCAGATTTGCTTTTTAGCAAATTCATTTGATGAAAACTTCAGCTTATTCACTGTGAAAGCACATGTAAATATCCATTAATCCAAAGCCAGGCCATTTCACTTCATTAAAGTTTCATTTATTTGGCCATTCACTAGAACATCCCTCCAGCAAAACCCACAGTCATAAACGATAGAGTTGTTGGAGGTAAATTTTCTGAGTGGCTTTTCTGGAAAAGTATTGACTAACAGTGAATAAATGGGTTGCTGAAAGGCAGCACCAGCACTCATTCACCACCAGCCAAAGCTTGATTTGAAGTAGTGGGATGCTGCACAGTTCCCAGTTACTAACAGAGTTAGTGTATTCCCATATGTGGTGGTCAGTCTCTAAATAACACAGTAAAGAAAAATCCTAAATACCTCACATACTGTGAACTCAAAAAAACCCAAAAGTGAAAGTTCCTTTCTTCTAACAGAAGTCACCCTTCCTCTAGGTATTATATTCCTCTAATAGAGATGAACTGCTTGTTAGTGTAAAGAAAACAAAAGGCACAGGAAATGCAAAATGTTTATGTCACCTACTGTTTACAGTACCCATTTATAAGATGCCTTACAATCTTCAAAGCCTTAATGGAGGCTGATGACATTAATGCATGTTACTGTATTTGCTACTGCATTACTGAAACCACAGAGTCAGCAGGGAGGTCACCTCAGCCGGCAAAGCCATTGCTGAAGTTGCAGGAAAAAGACTGGGAAACAAAAAAATCTAAATAAAGATGGGCTAGCTGCTTCCAAAATAAATCTTGAACAGCAGGTATTATTCCAAAGAGCTCTTGTCTTCAGATGGTTCTACTTGGTCATATTTATATCTCACGGCAATGCATGGACATTACATAACAAAACAAACATCACGCATGAATATTTTGCCTCTTCTGCAAGTTCAAAGCCATACAGACTCTGTTAGAATCAACAGAGGTACAATATACAAAACCAACACATGTTCAGAATTATTCCCAGCATTTTGTGCATCACAGTATTCTCAGCAACATGTGGCTCAGACCTCTTGATGTTTGCCGAAAAGTGCAAGACAAGAAAGACGCATCAATTTAGATCGATGAGTCAGGAAATCACAACCCCAGTGTGTAGCTTTCCTTCACTTCACATTAGCCAAAAAAAACACCAAACACAGCAACAGAAAACCCTTTCTTTGTGTGTTCCTGGACAGTCAAGTGGCAGCTGAGCTTTGCTGTGTCCGCAATACTTCAGAAAAAGCTTACCGGACACATAAAACAGTCTACAATAGAATGTCTGAGGAGATGATGAGAAACACCTTTTGTATAAAGTAGGGACTTCTCGTATCCCGATGGCATGTCCTTGACAGCTGTGGCAGCAGCATTATCAGAGGTAGCACAAGAACACTCGGGAAATACATAAAAGAACAGTTAAAGGGCGGGATCTCCGTTTTTCATAAACTCTCTCCTAGTGGAATCATTCCTTTGTGGCACTCTGTTCCTTCCACTTTTTGTGTGTATTTTATCATCTGTAATAACTGAAAACATTTTGGAAATTCAAATTTCTTCGTATTTTGTTGCACCGTACCAATTGCCTTTCTTACATAAAAATCTTTTTGCTGTATACAATTAAAGGCTTTTTAAAAACCAGCAAGGAAACCAACAGATGTTAAATTACTGCTAGTAATTTTTTAGTAGAGACAGTCAAATCAGTGTGAAAAGCAAAACTTAGGAGATGTTACTCTCCTAAAGGTTACTCTTCCAAGAGAAACCTGTCAAGTCCCCTCACCATTTCACTCTACTCACTGTTATGCTTTTAAAGCTGTGCAGAATCTGTAAGTTTTATTTCTGCATTTTCTGCAGACAAGTTAAAAAGCTGAAACATGTCTGCCCTCTTCTCCCCCTTTGGTAACTTCAGCCTTCTTTTTTGCTTTCCTCCGTCTTGAGCAGTTCAGAGATGTGTTTCTGCCACTGAGAGACAATGTTATTGCTTCTGAAAATGTCACTGCATCTCAAGTTGAGGGAAGTTTATGGCTAGCGGGAAGAGTCGTCTGGACCTGGAGTGATTGTGAGAATTCTGAACTTTGAAGATTTATGAGGATTGAGACTGAAGGTGGACAACCACCACGGTTTGAGAGAGAAGCAGGAACTGTCTGAAATGAAGATAATGAAGACAATGAAGGTGTTTCAGACATTTTCATCTTAGCTCAATATAAGAGCTGTGTGACAAAACTCCATATGTCTGTGTCTATATCTTGTGTGGTGTTTTTTCTGATGTGTGTGGAGAGGAGCGAAATAAAATGTCTTGAGCCCTTTTTTCCACCAATTGAGTTGTTTCATTGCCTGCAGATTCATAAGTGATTTTGCTGAACCCTTGCTTGGTGTCTGACACTTTAGATAGAAGGTCTAGGTTGAAATAATGTCAGGCTCTCTGACCTGTGACATTGGTGGCAAGTCTGGTGGGACACATGAGGATCCAGATAAGGTCCCACACAACACGCCACTACTGCTACTCCATGATGTCTATTGAAAGGAAACTCAAAATCATAGGATTATTACAGGTTAGAAAGAATCTCCGCAAACATCTAGTCTTACTTCCTGCTCGGTGCAGGACTAACTGCAAAGAGAAGTAAGTTTTCTTCAGGCCTTGAGAAGTAAGTTTTCTTCAGGCCTTGTTGAGTTCAGCTGCAAAAATCTCCAAGGTCAGGCATTGCACAATGACTCTGAACTGGGTGGTATGGCCAATACTGGGAACAGCTACTTCATCATTCAGTAAAGATGAGAAGACAACATAGTATAGGAACTTCAACGTCCTATCTGCACAGAGTCGAGTCATGAAATAGCCTAGCACTGATCTGGGTGTTCATCACTGGTCCCAGTGATTGTTACAAGAAAGAAGAATGTGACAAATGACAGCATCTACCTGAGCTCTGTCTCAGCGGCCCCCAAAAAGACCGTGCACTCAGCACGCTGCCTTCCGTTAGCGTGTAGGAGACAGTGCCCTCATGTGAGGAAAAGCCAGCTGTAGTGTTCCCTCCTTACTGTGTGCATTTAGCATCAAACCACCCTGGTCACGGAAAAACTGGGGACAGAATCTTTGTCGCTGTGTTTCCTACCTTCATCCTTCCCAGCAGAGTTGTCCTACAGATTAGTACCACTTCCTTTTCCTTGTCCTTCATGAGCACGTGAATAAAAAAGCTTTCCTTAAAAAGAGAGAGAAAGAAATCCCTATGATTCAAGTTGATTTTTGACAGTTGTCCTAGATAAAAAGGGAATTGCCCCCACAGCCTGTTGCACCCTATTTAGGAAGCAGTGAAGGAAACCTGTCCTAGATGACATAATTTGTTAACTATTTGTAGAAAATAACGGGAAACACAGACCCGTAGGTTTCAGCGTATTACGCTAACCCTAAACACCAGCATTCAATAATAAAGCTGTTTATAGCTTTGGCCTCACGTTGTGACATGCCTTTCTCATGAAACATTCGCCCTCTGAGCGGTCGGCATGACTTGGAAGGGCTGAAGGTTATGGATACAAATCGTATTTTAAGTTGTTGTAGGTATTATAAGCTGTCCCTTATCAGAAGGAAGTAAATGCTCTTTAATAACAGCTAATAAAAACAGTATCATGGCAACTACCTTTTACAGACGATTCCTTTTTTTAGGTGAAAGGTTGTACTTGATAGATGATAGATGAGAAAGAAATGAAGAGCCTCTGCTCTTTGCGTCCATGCTTCTACGTCTTTATGCACTTTTTTCCTGTTGTTACTATAACAAGGCAGAGCTCTGTTAAATATTAAACATGTCCACGAATTAAGCACGTCCATGGTGTGCTGCAGGAGCCTGTGCAAATCTATTTGAATGACCAATTTCTTGGTTTACGCATTTCAAGAACTAAAAGTAGCAATCCTGAAGTAGATGCATATCAAGAGCCTCATTACCTCACACGTTACACCAGGCCCTAGTCACATAACTAGGTTATCTGTGTGGGCACAGAAATCCATCTGAATTACAACCCTAGCTTGAAAACGTCTCCTGTTCAAACGTTTCTCTATTTGTATCTCAGTTTAGAAATAATTGAAAACACCAAACAATATTGCTTTGCTTCAGATGAAACCTCTAAATGGAAATTACCACCACATCTTGTAGCCTGCTTGCCCATGCTGCCCTTATTTAATTAATTCCCCATTACATAATACAAAACTCTGTCCTCATTAGATGTGCCCCTAACATTGAACATTACTGAGAAGGAGGTGGTTCTTATCATTCCAATTTCTTAAAACTTCATTTTCTCTCCTGTAAAATGCACGAGTCACACTTGCTTTAAATTAGGCACTCTGTTGTTTCCAATGCAATTAAAATTGTTGAAATTGCCCAATGTTCAATGTTTCTCCCCTGCAGATTTTCTGAGGTCTGTGAAATTGCTAGTTGCCGTCAGAAAATTCCCAGGGGTAGAGCTAGGAGCTCGAGATTTTCATGTACCAGCATTAGAGCAGTGAGTGCACACAGCTTTGATGAGCTGAATTTTGCTGGCATCCTACTTCTGAAACTTGTCACCTGTGTGAAAAGGAATATACCTCCAGAGTGTGGAAAGGTCTTTCTTCTATCCTAAACCTCCTGTGAACCCCCCATGTAAACCTCTGCCATTAAAATGGGCAAATCTGAAGACATTACATCTCCTGAGAACAGAAAAAGTATTTGAAATCAGTGAGACCATAACAATTTCCATGACACAGTTTGGCCCACAGCAGGATCAAGCTTCATCTCCTTGGAGTATCCACACTTTTGGAAAAGATGCTTAAATTGAAAGTTTCCAAGCTGCAAGCATCCAGAAGTACTCAAAATATTCCTTGGCACTTCAGTCATTACAGTAGCAAGCACTGCAGCTTCCTGTCACCCAATTCCTTGAGCTCTATCTGACATTTGTCAACCTAGGTATCATCTGAGAACTGTCCTTGGAGGTGTTTGAGGCCGGGCTTGATGAGGCTCTGGCCAGCCTGATCTAGGGTGGGGTGCCCCTGCCCATGGTAGGGGAGTTGGAACTGGATGATCCTGTGGTCCCTTCTAACCCTGACTGACTGTATGACTTGGTCTGGGCGATCCTGCTGTGGCAGGGGGATTTGACTGGATGATCTGTCAAGGTCCCTCCCAATCCCTGATGATTCTATGAACATCACCTGATTTCTGATTTCATTATAACAAGACAATCTGTAGGAACAGATGTATTTCTTGCCTAATGCCCTCAGTCAGCTGCTTGTACCACTGAGGTAAAAGTTATGCAGGAAGGAAAACACTGAGCAGATGGGTATGTTTACCAGAGAGTTAAACTGTGTGCAGAAGCACCATTTAGAATATTTCTGGGAACTGATGTAGTCAGGAAAGAATAAAAGCATATGATAATTAATACTGACATCAGTAAACTCACTCTTAAATGAGTTTTTCAGGCTGTAATGGGAGAAAGAACTTTTTTCCATTTTTGATCTTTCGAGGTTAAAGCTGTATAAGGATACATTACTCACAAAATATTTTTAAACCACTTTTTGCTGAATATTTAAGAAGCAAAAAGAATATGTAACCATACAAGGTTAGATTAGGATCTAAAACAGGTCAAACTCCAAAATAAAACCCATTTATGTACTGTAAAGAGGAGAGAGAGCAACTTAGAAAGATGCTGTTCTAACATTTTATAATCATTTTTTCTGTGAAAGAAAATAATTTTTAGATTACTTTGGTAGACTCAGAAGAATTATCTTGAGAAATACACTTATCACACAAGCTCTATATGGATATGTACACCTCATGTACCATTATATAGGGATCCTTTCTGGGTTTTCTACTTTACATCTGCTCAGAACAGGAGTTAGGTTTGCAGATTACCCAACTGAAGAGGACTGGTCACTCAGATTGTGTCCAAAGGGCAGAAGATCAGACAGTCCTGTTTGTGGAGAAAGTCCACAGTCAACTGAGAAGCAAACCTCTTGCTCATAATCATAGGATCGTAGAATCATAGAATCACACAGATTGGAAGGGACCTCCAAAAGCCATCTAGTCCAACCCCCTGGCAGTGAGCAGGGACATTCAACTAGATCAGATAGACCAGAGCCTTGTGGAGCCTCATCTTGAATATCTCCAGGGAAAGGGCCTCAACTACCTTTCTGGGCAACCTGTTCTTGTGTTCGACCACCCTCCTGCTAAAGAACTCCTTCCTAACATTCAATTTAAGTCTGTCCTTCCCTAATTTGAATCCATTGCCCCTCATCACTACAGGCCTTCGTACACTGTCCCTCTCCAGCCTTCTTGGAGCCCCCTTCAGTACTGAAGGTCACTATCAGGTCCCCCTGGAGCCTTCTCTTCTGCAGGCTGAATAGCCCTAGCTCCTTCAAACTGAGATGCAAAAAAGAGCCATCTCAAAGCAGACCCTGCGACCTGCTGTTGTTAGCACCATGGTTGGCCCACAGATCACCCTCATTACAGAACACTCAGCAAGCCTGGTGCTCACATGAGTAAAAGCAAGTAGTAGCTAAGGAGAGTAAACAGCAGCTCTGGCACTGCATGGAAAATCTTGGGAGAAAGCTTTGGAGCAGACAGCTGCAGAAGGCCTGCCCGGATCTCAGTAGTTGGTCAGGATCGGTCGAACAGACTTTAACACGTGCTCCAGGCAACATCCTGTGTTCAGTGAATCCTGGCACTGGCAATCCCCGGGCTGATAACGTCCTCTATTGCAGAGAAGCCTTTCCCGAAAAGAAACGACTCGTCTATCAAACACCTGATGCAAAATTAACTGTTAGCAATTCTTTTCTTTGCTGGGCACACACTTTGAACACACACTGTACTTACTTTATGACTTCATAAACGGGTGAACTAAGCCAGTGTAATTGGTGACACAGGATCCAATCTCAACTGTCATTTTGGTTTGATTATAATACTGCTCAGTTTAAGTTTACAGCTGCCAGGTCTATGTGATCTGCCGCTACGATGTTAATATTTACCTTCCTCATTTAGAATAAGAAGCAGCAGAATGCAGATCTAGATTGTGCAGCTCTCACGTAACACAAGTTTGTGGTTTTGAAAACGAAGGCCTTTATGGAGTAGGTCACCCCTTGCCAAGAAAGACAAATTAAAATGCAGCTGCTAACATGATTAGAGCAAGATGAGCACACTTTACAGGAGGAGAACAGAAAAGCTTGGCTGGGTTAGCCTAGCAAATTGCAGAATGATTGGGATACAGCTTTTCTTCATAGCTGTCACTAGTGTTCTAGAGGGAGAAGAGCTGTAGTGATGCCAGTGCTGGCAGAGATTGACCCTGGTTGAAGATGATGAACATGCTCATCCAGAGAGTGAAGCTCTGGACAAGGTTTATAACAGGATGAGCCCTAGAAACCTGTAAGAATAGGAGTGCTCAGCAATGCACTTCCCAATTTTTACATTTCTAGTGTTTCTGAAGAAGAGGTTCTCTTTAGAAATGTATTTTTCCTCTATTGATTTTGTCTGCATTTTGCATAGTCTGATTTTTAGTTTTATAGCCAGAAACTTCCCTGGAAATACCAGTTAAATTGCCATGCTATTCAATTAACTTGAATTACAAATAAATGTCTAAAAAAAAAACCATCTTGCTTTACAAACAAGGAAGATTGAAAATAGTTTCTTTTCCCAGGAAGTAGATCAAAGGCTTTTATGAAAATAAGAGACTATTTCCTGAATGGTTCTAGTGCACAGTAACACGATGTAATGAGGAACCGAAGTGCAAGGTTATCCCCTCCCAGTGGTGCTAGCTCCATGCCAGCTCCACAGCCTGGGAAGTCCTTAGTCTCACCCATCAATTGAGTGCATAAGACAACAGGTAGTTGCTTTGTTCCTTGAAGGGCTGTATCCTGCCTGCAGCATCTTTGTATGTGCTCAAGTTGGAAAAGAAAGAGGGTACCTGCAGCGCGCTGAAAACACAAGAACGGAGAAGCTGCCTGGTGATGAGATTTCCTCCTCTGAACAATGGCTCTCACCCTGCTTCGTTGTGTGCAAAGCGTCGCTAGATGGAAAAAGCAAAACCTGATCACTGGCAGCAAATTTTGAGGGGAAATCAAAAAGCAAACCAAGCCAGCCATCTGATCACCATTTGCATCTATTTCGATCTGAGCATCAAACTTTATGGCCTACCAGTGTATTAGGGCCACTGCCTAGAAGAAGCCTCAATCCTCATCGCCAGCAGCACAGGACATAGGAGCACGGCTCGGGAACCCTACCAATGCTCAGCAGTCTCCAGGTTAGACTGACAGCTGCTCTTCCAAAGCCTGGTGCAAATTTTACAGAGTCACACTCTTACTTGCTTGTTTTAACCCTAAGGCTACTTCATTTACTGTTTGGCTGTGGGAAGTTTGACACATTTACCCAGAAGCCAAAAGGAGGTCAAGACTGATGTCTAATGTCAGACAAAGTCTGAATCACTGCCTAAACCAACAGAAACTAGCTACTCTGTAATCTCTCAGTAAATTAGTTTGACCTTTCCGTGCCATGAGGAAACGTCAGTAGTCTCTAAAAAACAGAGCTGAAAATAAGGCACCAACAAAACGATATCATTTGGTTAACACAGTAGGGAGTGACAATCAAGAAACAGCAGCAGCAGTAATGTAATCGTCTTTCCTTCATATTCCTCCGTAATTGGGATTTAGAAGTTCCGACATGAATACAGGCACTCATTTCTAACTGGCAGTGTTTGTGAAATTATCTCTAAGTGACTTTACCTGGGCTGCCTTTCCCCATCTGCTCCCAGCTCTCTGCCCAAACGTTTCCCCCTCCCAATATCCTTCACAAATATTTTGGGAGACTTCTGCTCCAGGAAAGATCTGGACGCTCTCTGCTGTGGTAGCAGTTGTGCTGTGGTTGGTACTACTCTTCCGGAATAGTTTGCTTTAGAAGTTGCCTTTCAGAAAACATGCATTGAAAAATGAACAAGTTCTAGTGACCTGGGGTATTTTACCCCCAATATCAATAGACTGGTTTTGCTGCTTTAGAAACTCTACTGTTGTTTGTGCAGCTACAGTCCCTCTCAGATCACAGAATCACTGGAGTTGGAAGGGATCTCTAGAGATCATCTAGTCCAACCTCCTCACTAAAGCAGGATCACCTAGAGGTCAGGCACACAGGGCTGCATCCAGGTGGGTTTGGAATCTCTCAAGAGAAGGAGACTCCACAAAAGAGAGAGATTTCCACTGCTTTGACTTTTCTCCTTGTTTGGCTCTGTTTCCTGCTCCTCTTGTCTTCTCAGACCCCTATTCTTTGAGCTGTTTTCCTGCTGACCACTTGGCCAGCGTTCCTCACCCACCACCATTGTACCAGTGCCTTAACCCACTCCTGCAGGGGATTGCAGTGTCCTGCCAGCTCCCTGAGGTGACTTCTCCCTCCTCCTGGCCTTCACTCCTTCTGACACAACCGTGATGTTCTGGCAAAATGATCAACGTAAGCATAAAGCACACAAGCTCTGTGCTGGGGCCAAATCAGCTTCACTAGAGCAAGTTTGAAGGCGTTTGCGTGCATGGACTGAATCCAGCTTCGTTACCCTTTAGATTTCATGCTCAATCAGAAACAAGAAAAATTAATGTTATCAAACACACACAAACCTGGCCAGGCTTACCATACATTCAGCTCCTAAGTGTGCATGGAGCGTGTGCAAATTACACTTCATCAAAGCTTTGTGGCCAGCCTGAGAACATCAAGAGTTCTATCTCTTGCCAAGCCTTTGGAGAAAAGATTTAAAAACCAGTAACTCTGTAAATTCGTTCCTTAGAGAAGGCTGAGCCTTTTGATCAGTGTTTCTCACTGAAGCGCAGCCTGAGGTTAACACTGTGGCTAGAAAACACAAACTCAACGTTTAGGATCTGATGAAGTTACAAACTACTCAGATCCAGCTCTGATGACAAGAAGAGTCAAGCAACCTAACTAACCGGCGTTATGAGCTGCGGTTGTCATCTACTGCCTGATGTTCCTGGTACCTGACTAGTACCTGTGCTGCTCTGGAGCCACTCTTCAAGAAATGTTATAAAAAGAATCTGGTTTTGTAGGTTATTTTTACTCAGCTGTTTAGAGCATTATGTGTTCACCTGGTGAAAGGACCTTAAATCAGCTTCACAATATTTAATCAGGGTGCAGCATGACTTAACTCTACTTCTCTCTTTCTGCAGAGAGCTACAAGCTGTGCCTGGTGGTTGCTGTAGTAACCCCTTACTGGAAGAGCATCCAGTCCGTTCGCCCTTTTGGGCTTAACGCTTCCTTCCTGAAGCTGTGTCAATTGAAATGTTAACTCTTGTTTCCAGAGAGTAAATCTACTATAGACAGACTATTTTGCTGGGTTTGGGTTTTTAGGGGTCTGAGCTGAGTTGGGGTTGCGTTTTTTGAGCAGGTTGTTTTTTTGCTTGGTTGGTTGTTGTGTTTGCGGGGGGTTTTTTTACAGAATACTGTTCTAGAGTGCTGGAAAATAACTCTGTCATAGCTCTGTTCATATTCATTACAGCTTATTCACTGAAATCAAAGCTTTATGTAACCAGAGACATAAATGTCCCTTTTATTCTCATTGTGTAAATTCTGTTAAAACTAGTCAAAAACAAATCAGAAGAAATGTAGGCACTGCATGTTGTTCCTGAAGGAGCTTTCCTAAGGCTTTCCCAGAAACGCTGCGAGTTTTTTTTAATTCCAGCAATGGCCACATAGAGGGATGATTAGTTGTTTTTTTAGGTTGTAGGCATCAAGTTTCTCCTCTTGCTCAGGCCTAATTAAATTGTTTAATAGGGTTGTCTGGGTTTTTGCATCAGTGTGACTCAAAACGAGCTCTCTTCTCCGACGGGTGGTGGTATTTCAGCAGTGGAGGCAGTGTTTCACTGCTGTGCAGCGCCTCTAGATGTGCCAGGCTTAGAAATAAAAGGCGTCCTTGTTCTGCTTCGACCTCAGCCTTGTCCAGCATCACACAGTGACACTTGGAGATCCTTCAAGAATGTGTGGCGCAGGCCCTGTTAGAGCAGATACCGAAGTGGAGTAACTACTGCTCAGCTTTGTGCTGTAACAAAGCTACTCCCGTGCAGGCAAGTTTAGAAAGTTCCTGCCTTGTCAAGGAGAGCCATTTGAAAACAGCTCTATCCAAAACCACACATGATATATTAGTTGAGGAAGGTCTTTTTCACTACTAAGTTGAAGGATATAATAGGAGAAGTAGCAGAAGCACTACTTTAGGAGTACTTCTGCTTCAGGAGAGTACCAAGGAAGGAGAAAAAGGTTCAGTGGTATCTAACAGACATGACATGATTTTGGGTTTTAAACAGCCACTCTGTTTCACTACACCTAACCATACCTGCTTTTCTGTGTCACTCCAGAAGCTACAATCAACATCTAAATAGGTCACAAGGAAGCCTTCTTTGCTAAAACACGGCCATAAAATTCCACCTTCAGTGCCAACACATGACCTTCTGCAGAAGTTTATCTGGAAATGACTAATATAGGCAAGTAAAATATCAGTGAGGTTACAGAGGAAAAAAATACTGATTGGAAACTCCTTCCGTATTAGCAATAGCATGGAATACCTCAAGCTGTACATAGATATACTTACAAGATCACAGTAGACTTACAAGATCACAGATGACACAAAGACTGCAAATGGAGAACGTTCATTCAGTGTTTCTTCCGACATAAGGCCTAGATCATCAAATGAGGCCAGTAGGTTTGGAAGAAGTGTCACATCACTGAGGTGTGAAACACTTTGCTACACAAATGAATGTTTTCATCAATTCCAAAAGCTCTGCCACAAATTCTTAAAGTAGGAGCCTGTCAGCCACAGTTAGTTACAACATAATGGGCTGCAAGCTCCAAAGCAGCTTGGGCAGTATCACCTGAGTTGCTCACATATTCCTTCTCTGGTAGACACTACTGCACTACCCTGCGTCAAGACAACACCGCCCTAGAGGAGCTTTGGGTTCAGCAAATATTATGGCCGTTCCTGTTCTGGGATACAGCTCCAGGACCATAGCCTGACAGCAGTGTTTGTGGGCCACGCAGCAGCTTCAGTGAGCAGAGCACAGCACCGCCATGCATTTGGGTTCCTTGGATAGTGGAAGTTTGCCAGCCTGTGCTTTGAGCCCACCACATCTATAGAGCCAGGTATCATCCTCCTGCTGTGTTTATTTATAGGGACTTGCTCTAACAGGGGCTGTCATCATTAAAACAGGACAGCATGAGTATGCAAATAGTAAATCCCAGCCAAAAAGTGAAAGAGCAAGATGCCAGATCCCTTATGTCTCCTTTTGAGTTACAGCGTGACTTATCGCAGTTGACATTTCAGCAAGGCTGTGGTAGCAGGTCTGGATTTGAACATCCATAAGGAGAAGATGCAATACACCCACTCTGATGTCAATAGAATGTCAGTCTCTGTCGACTTTGTTCAGCCTGAACTTAATTGCAGGAACTGCATTAATAGTCAACATGAGCCATCTGTTTAAACATGTGTGTTTTGAAAAGAACAGCCATGTACAATCAACACCCTCAGCTGTAATGACTCACATATCTGTTTATGTGAAAGGACTGTTTGGCAATTTCCCCCCACAAAAACATTACACTGCAGGTTAAAAGCAGTTTTATATCAAGTTGCTTTGTTTACGTGTCAGGTCCAATGGTCTGACAGTTTTGGTGCAGGCTGGGAAGTGCACTGACTGCCTTGCTGCTGAACCAAACTGGCTTGCCAGAAACATTTCTGGAATTAAGTGGCTGACAGGCATGCAGTTGAGCTGCACAATGTTCATCAATACCTTTGTGCATAGGGAAGCAGGATGGTGTGTCCCAGGATAATGCAGCACAGGACACTGATGCAGTAGTTAATTCACAACTATCCCAAGGAAGCCTGCTGGTGCTGGTAGTCTGGCTGGGTGATATCTGTACCCACTCACAAATGAGCCACGTAAACATTCATACTGATTATACATCACACTGATCTGCAACCCTTCATCTTTCACTGAGGGAAGTTGTTACCTGCTCGTTTGCAAGCCAAAGCTACTTCAAGCAGCTGACACAACATCTGAGCCATTAGGGACCAGTATGGGAAATGTCAGAAATTGCAACCTCACGCTTTATCTGTAGGACCTACTCAAGAAAACGAGGTTTCCTTCCTTCGTCCATCCCCAAAAGTAGCACCTAGTGTGCACTTACATGAAGCAACATGCCATTAGCTCTCACTTGTGGTGCCATTCCTAGGTAAGCTTTGTTAAATTACTCCTGACAATGCACTGGTGCCCAGACTTAGTCAGCAGGAACATAAATCATGAATCTGCTTCCTCACACTCAGCACCAGGAAGAAATCCACTACAAAATACCGCACCATGATCACAAGGAAAGCTTCCTTCTCCACTGTAACAGAATAAGGAAAGAACAAATATTTTTAAATGTAGTTTATCCCTCACAACCTTCCAAAGGGCAGTCTGTTTCAGTTGCTTTTTACATGACAAAAAAATTATATACAGCTGCATTGTAATGCCCTTTCTTGCTTTGAAACCACTTGAATCCAGTTTAGACAGCAATGTGTCCGTGAGACAGTTTCTAAGTGCAGATAACATACGGGTTAGTTTTTTTATATATCCTACTTTTACCACATACTGCAAGTTGTTTCATCTTTAGAGCCCTTAGTCCTCCAGCCCATTCAAAGTCTTTTGTACAATGAGCACCAAAATGGACCATGGCTGAATCCCATGCTCTGCCCTGGGAACTTATCGAGGAGGAAGCTTCAGCATTGCCTTTTTTTTTTTGCCAGTATAATTGAAAGGAGGGAAGATGCCAGACTTGGAGATGCTGGGAGTCACACGGTAAAATAGAGAGACTTTCCCTGTGGACCTTCACAACTGAAACACAAGCTGTAACACGAAAAGTGAATGCTCAAGTACTGGATCTGGAAATGGTAAACAAAGTCAAAGCTAGCTGAAGGCAAAGCATATGTCTACCTGTGACAGCAACAGGCTGCCTGCTTTGGCAGCAAGTGGATCAGGAGGAGGGGAAAAAAGCCCAGATCAAACACTGTGCACTGTAGCTTCCCCAGGGAACATCAACACCGAAGGCAATCACTTCACCTATATCAGCCAGCCCTTTTCTTTTATTCAGGGGCTGAGTGTAATGACTTACAAGTCCAAAGATATTATGCAAAACAGTAGCTTGAAGTAGTTTGCATAATGGAGGATTTCAGTTTGCATATCAGTCCAATCATTAATCAAGGGACTAATGTTTTGGGACTACCTCTGCCGTAAAAAGCATGATGTTTCCAGGAAAAGAGGTGTAGTACCTGGGCTATATTGCTACAGACCAACGCTGCCTTTCTCTTGTAGCTCTAGATTAAACAAATCTAAATAAATAAATAAAAATACATTGGCACTGAAGCTCATACTTGCAGTTTTACTGCAGGTGCTCAGGTATTACCAGTCCATACTTTGGATGGAATTGCCTGCTAGAAATGGGAGATCAGTGATGTCAGTGCTAAGCCACTTGTAAGGTATGACATGTGTCTCATATCACAGCTGGAAATGACCCAGTTTTAGTAGTCCAGGTGGAAAAATACATTATCTGGAACCTGGTAGTTCTGCTACAAAGACATTGCCAAAGGCAAATAAAGCCCTTGCAAAGAGGCAGAAAGTCTTAGGAGAGAGCAGGGAAAGCAGAGAACTTGGAGCTGGCCTGGTCTCAGTGCTTTCAGAGCAGACAAGNGAGAGAGCAGGGAAAGAGATGTGGAGAAAAAGAGTTTACTGCATGCAGCAAAGGAATATGGAAAAAATGTTGATTTCTGTAAGAAAAGAGTCAGGAAAAATGTGCCAAAAGCCTGAGACAAAGGGGCAACTTACCCTTCAAACAGTGGCAGCTGATAAAAGAACAAGACATCAGCTGACAATACATTAGGTGACACTATGCACTGCAGCACATCTCTGTCTGTGCCCAACTTACTTTTGAACCTGCTGTCAGTCTGACAACAGTATTTCCTGTTTATTATAAATAATTTGACTTAGTAGCCACTGCTTTGAAGCCTGTCTGCTGATCCTTCAACAGCAGTTCCCATTGCATCCTGAAAGGCAGCAACAACCACAATGCAGAGACACGCAGCGTCCCTAGAAGAGCACTGGGGTGGCTGCCGGGAGGAGTTCTCCCAGTTGGCATTCACTGCTCCCAGCCTGTCACTGGGGCCTCCACTGAAAGGCACCTCGCTCCCAGGAGCTATCAACTCACAGAACTGATGACGCAAAATGGTAGAACTAAACCATGAGCAGCACACACTTCAGACATGTGGGTGTATTTCAGGAAGACTACTGTTGTGCTAGCCAGAGCTGATCTGTCTGTGTAATATTTTTAATTTAAGATAAGCTTTTATTTGTTCAGTTCTTGCAATAGTGGAAAAAAAAAATCCATCAGCAAGTTAGTAGACGCTGCAGGGAAAGGGGCAAGAATCCCCTATCCTCAAAGGAGCAGCAGTGCCTTGCTGTGTTGACCCCCCAGCAGATGTCAGGGTGGTTGAAATCCGCCATGAGGACCAGGGCCTGTGACCTGGAAGCCTCACCTATTTGCCTGTAAAGGGCCTCATCTGCTTGCTTCTGCTGGTCAGGTGGCCTGTAGCAGACCCCTACAGTAACATCACTCTCCCCTGTCTTCCCTTTAATTATAACCCACACACTCTCAACCAGCTCATCATCCTTGCCCAGGTGGAGCTCCACTGATTCCAGCTGGTCACTGATATAGAGGGCAACACCTCCCCCTCTCCTTCCTTGCCTGTCCTTCCTAAAGAGGTTGTACCCATCTACCCCTACATCCCAGCTGTGGCAATCATTCCGCCAAGTTTCAGTAATAGTCGCTATATCATGGCATCCCAGCAGCACAGTGGCCCTTAATTCATCCTGTTTGTTGCCCAAGCTCTGTGCATCTGCATAGAGGCACTTCAGCTGGGCTGGCCCTGTCCTCCTCTTGTGCCAATTGCCCTTGATTTCCACAGACTGTCCTGGTGCATCATCCCTGGATTGCCTCAGGGCAAGTTGAGGGCCCTCATTGGCCCTCAATGCTTCTGCCACTGGTGAGCTACCCCACCGTTTGTCACCAGCCAGCAGGAGTCTATTCACCCCTTCCCCCTCCAAACCCAGTTTAAAGCCCTATCAATGAGCCCTGCCAATTCCTGCCGCAGGATCCTTTTCCCTCTCTGGGACAAGTGCATCCCATTGGTTGTTTGGAGCTCTGGTGCCTTGTAAACGGAGCTGTGATTGTAGAATCCAAACCCCTGTTGGTGACACCAGAGCCATGAATTGAGCTGCTGGCTCTTCCTAAATGTTCCCTTGTCCATCGCTGATGTTAGAGGGATAGAGGAGAACACAACTTGAGCTCCTGATCCCTTCAGCAGTTGCCCTAAGGCCCTGAAATCTCTCTTAATTGATCATGAGGCTCTCATTGTTGCATCATCACTACCCACTTGAAAGACCAGAAGTGGGTAGTAGTCTGTAGGACTCACGAGGTTGGGGATTTTACCTAAAATGTGCCCTACCTGGGCACCACAGAGGCAGCAGACCTCTCTATGGANTTTCACATTCTCTCCACCTCTTCTTTTAGCTCAGCCACCACGTTCATCAGGTCTCTGACCTGCTCACACCTGACACGGGTGCTGTCCCTGCCCTCCTCCACATCGAGTGCCAGGCTCCAGCGCTCACTGCAGCCACCTGCCTGAACATCTGCGGGCTTGTGTGTGGCCTCTGTTAGGGTGCCCACTGTTTTTCTGCTGGCCTTCGTGTGAGTAGTCACCATGTCTGATGGTAACCGCCCTGTCCTCCCCGATTTTTTCCCTTTCGTTTGCTTGTTCTGTCGGTTTGTTTCTTCCTCCCCGCCTGTCAGCGGGGGGCCGGAGGCGCCCCCTGCTCTCGCAGCACGCGCCGGGTTCCGCTCGGTCGTCCCGCGCTTTCCGCGGCCCCTCCCCTTGCTGCGTCACCGCGCTCAGGCACGTAGGCAGCGCGAGCCCGCCGCCCGTCCTTCTCGCCTCAGGCTCTGCCGAGCCGGCGGTAGCCCTCCTCATCGAAAGGAGTCAAAGAAAGGCCAAAAACGAGCTCCCAGAGCTGAGCTGGTCGCCCTGCCTCCTGATCCGGCAGCACGCGCCGGGTTCTGCTTGGTTGTCGCCCTTAGGAAACGCTTCTCAGATTCCCTTTGCCTGTGAGGCGAGCAGGATACTTGTAGTACTTGAGCAAAGCCGGGGTGGGTGAGGCAGCTGCTACTACATTCCTGGTACTAGTACAACTTACAAGCAAAACACGGCCAGGAAGGTAACTTCCTGTGCTTGGAAAGTGAAACCTGAACGAAAGCAACCGGGGAAGCATGATCTGGGGAAGCAGAGAACTTGAAGCTGGCCTGGTCTCAGTGCTTTCAGAGCAGACAAGAGGAAATAGCATCAACACAAGACGTTCCATTAGAACGTAACAGAAAAAAAAGAGGAAAGGGAGTAAAAACCTGCAACATCTTTACTCAGAGTGGTCAGGCACCATGGCAGGCTTCCCAGAGAAGCAGCCTGCAGAGTAGCCTTTGAAGGTACTCAAAATCCAACTGGTTCCAACTGGTCCTGAGCACCGTGCTGCAGCTGACCTTGCCTTGAGCAAGGGAATGGGTTCCGTGGCTGCTAGGTTCCTGCCAGCCTCAACCATTCTGACATTCTGAAGCTGACAAAAAGTCATGAGCCAACATCACAACAAGAACTGGTTTTCTTTAGGGAAAATATCTTATCAAGAAAAAGTGAACTGTGAGTGGTACCAAGTCTTCAAACGGTACCTGTTCACAGCACAAACACTGAGCAGAAATATCAGTAAGTAGAGCAGATAAGCTCCAGTCTGCAGTTCAGTCACACAACTCACAGTGGTTCAGGAAATCACATCATTTGACAGATACAAACAGGACAAATATAGCCACTGAGCAAACCTGGAGTCTATCAGAGCCCTGTAAACACACCATGCAGCTAGGTTGAATTTTACTCTGACCTTGTCGCAAGAACAAGATGACTCAGGCCTTGTGTTTGCAATAACACAGAACGTGAGCGTCTTGCAGGTGGCCCCTTCTGAGCCCCCCAGCAAGGAGTGTCCCTTTCTGAAGATGTCACTCACTTCCCCCAGCCTTTTGTGCTGAAAGCACTCACAGACCACTCATGGCATCAAATTTGATGACTGCTGAGCTACTCCTGCAAAAGCAACTCTCCATAGATAAACCATATCTTGGCTTATTGATGTGACAATGACCAAGTGCCATCACTGTTGATTTGAGACTCCATCTCAGCATGGGGCAGGGTGTGTTGTCAGGCACAGTGCTGTGCCTTCTGCCACTTCAGGTATTTCCCTGCCCCGCTTTCTACAGCGAATTAACTCATCCTGTTTAGCTGTTTCAGGATCTGAGGCAATGAATGTAAGCACACGGCTGCACTAACCAAGCTTAGCTTGCATCTCTGAAAAGAGATGCAATCCCCCTCTACTCTGCCCTGGTGAGACCACACCTGGAGTATTGTGTCCAGTTCTGGGCTCCTCAGTTCAGGAGGGATGTGGAGCTGCTGGAGAGGGTCCAGTGTAGGGCAACAAAGATGATGAAGGAGGTGGAGCACATCCGTTATGAGGAGAGGCTGAGGGAGCTGGGTCTTTTGAGCTTGGAAAAGAGGAGACTGAGGGGTGACCTCATTAATGTCTACAAATATGTGAGGGGTGGGTGTCAGGAGGATGGGGCCACACTCTTCTCAATGTCATCTAGTGATAGGACAAGGGGCAGTGGGTGTAAGCTGGAACATAGGAATTTCCACATAAATATGAGAAGGAACCCAGTGAGGGTGACAGAGCACTGGAACAGGCTGCCCGGGGGGTTGTGGAGTCTCCTTCACTGGAGATGTTCAAGACCCACCTGGATGTGTTGCTGTGTGACTTGGTCTAGGTGATTCAGCTGTGGCAGGGGGATTGGACTAGATGATCTTTTGAGGTCCCTTCCAATCCCTAATGATTCTGTGAAAAGCCTCAGTGGTAATTTGCGACTTTTCTTGTCCATGAAGAACCACCTCTAGAGACTTGACTCTCCTCCTTCCTCTCCAGATCAGTTGATCCAAGACTGGAGAGTTGAATTACTGGCATGAATGAGCTTTGAGAGCCAGCTAATCAGGGCTGTGGAAGTCATCATTTACCTCACCACTGGTGACATTGCTCTTGCCAATACTCAGCATGAGCCATTTGCCTGTAACAAGCTTTACTTCCCATCACAACTCCTACTTTCAGTCTCAACTTCAGCATGGCAGCGACTGCAGGCTGGGCAGTCGGTCGTGCTAAGCCTGTCAAGTGGAAGTGCTGCATCAAGCTGTTTAAATACACCCAGGAGCAGTGCAGAGGCCTCCAGTTCAGCCACAGCACTGCAGAAGCCAGCCATGCACAGCGCCTAACGTTACACAACACAATGGCTGGGATCTCGGCGAAGCGCAATCCTGGCAGGTGCAGCTCTGCTGTAGGCTCTGGGCTGCCAGAAGGGCTCAAGCAACACATGCTTACAACCAGGGTATCTCGTAGAACCACAGTTATAGAAGTTAAATCATCTGGTGAGATCAGAGAAACCTCAGACTGTCTTAGGTTCACTCTGGGCATTTCAAGACAGTGACTGCTACTGTTGTTGTATTAACCGATGTGTCAGTTCAGGTTTATTGCTCACCAGGAACAGCTAATGGTTAGCAAATGAAGGATTCACACAGAAAAATAATCATTAAAAGGATAAAGATCTCAGTTAAATGGTTTCGACTTCTGGAACTGTGCTCTTTTGTAAAAGGGTAATAGAAATAATCACAATAACTCATGGAGTACTATTCTAAGCTACCTCATCTCATTCCTTGCCTGAGAAACCAGTACTTCTAACACCAGCCTCTTATCTGAGTGCTGTTCTCAATCTCTCTCTCTGTATGTGCATCTTCAACACAAACCTGAAGACCCAAAACTTTGGCTGATCCGCTCACTAAAAAGGAGCGGCTCTAAGGTTTTTTTGGCCAACTTTCTCATCTTGTAGTCCTTCAAATTTTTCACAATTTTGCACTGAAGAGGCTGAGCAAAGCAAGTAGAAAGATCATGAAGATTTAACAGACAGGAGGCAAGCTGGAAAATCTTGTTCAGTACTTTCCTGTCTAGTACATACAATGCTTGACAAGGTCAGGTTCTCCCTGTAACACCCAGGGTAGCTAATTTTGCGGCATTATTATTATATATAGCCAGAAATAGAAAAGCAATAGCAGGAGGAATGAAAAATCAGAGGAAAGCTGGCTGGTCACCTGTGCAGGTATCTAGGCAAAAGAGGCTGTTAATTCTTTTAGCTCCTGTTTGTTGGACTCTTCCTCTCATCTGTAGGTCTCAGCCCAATTGCCATATACCAACAGCAACACGGGCTGTCGTCACTGCTGTTCTTGACAGGAGCAATAGAACCACTGGAAGCTCTTCTCCTTCCCTAAAGATTTCCTAAATGCAAAGAACCAGCACTATAAAACTCATGGCCTGCTTAGCAATGCTGACAAAGGCACAAGGGGCTGATAGAGCAAAGACCCTTTCCTCCACCCTGCAGGCAGCGTGATGCTGTGTAGAGAACAGGCTGAGGTTCGGGCACCTGCAGGTCTATCCCTTCCTGCCACCTGTTTCACAACAATTACCTTGGCACAAAGTAGGTTAACTCAGAGACACGATGCAACACAAAACTTCCTTCTACCTGTGCTGTGAGGGCAGGTTGTGCAGCACAGGTTCAGTCTTTTCTTCCAAGACGCTATAAATAATGAGATGAGGGTACACCTCAGTGAGAGGCGCCAGCATTAAGTCTGTATTGAAACACCACCTCATTTAAATATGCAGATTAACCTTACATGCTTTTTTTTGTTCAGATGGAAAACAGCCCCTAATCATGCCATTTGATCTGCGAGGGGAAGGCTGCTATTTGTTTTAATCAAACATCCTGCTGCAAAAAGCTATCGATAGATGCGACTCATTGCCTTTGTCACCTTGGCCAAATATCATGCCCAACCATGCCAGCTAGAAAGATCACTAACCTAGATGTGGGACAACTGCCTGTCTCTGAAGCAACGAGCAGTTGCTAGAGACCGCGGAGACAGCCCATATGGCACATACACAGCCTCCCCAGTGGTCCTGCAGAATGAACCCTATGCTAAGCAATCCAGTTGACATAGATTTCTCCAGGACATAGTCCCCAGCCTGGAGGAAGTAGCTTGGCAACCCAGTAATCGGCTTTTTGCAGACTTCTGCATTCATCTCTGCTTTCTTCAGCTCTCTGGGGAAACTAAGAGCTGCCCACAGCAGTTAACAGTTAGACTACAAACTAGAAGGGTTTTTTTGCCTGGTCTTTAAGCACAGGAGCTGGCTCACTGAAAATCCAAGGTGCAGAAGTACAAGCCTCCTCAAAGAGCCCCCTCAGAGGAGGCACGTGGAGATGGCATGGGGGCCATTTTCAGCAGCGCCTCTCCAGACCCAGGCTGGGAGACGGGAGCCGCTCGGAACAAGTGGTGCAATAAATGAAATATGATGCTGCAGACACTGTGCTGCCTAATCCCCATCTACACGTCTGTCCTGTTTGGCTTTTCTGGTCACATGTCTTTGCTTCCCCTTCCCGTGGAATTATTCCTGAACTGCACTTGAAAAGCACCACAGTTACAGGAACTGAGTTTTAGCCTACTGTAGCTCAGTCTGCATTGCAGCACAACCTGTATTTGAGTCAAACCTGTGTGGATTTCTGGAAATAAACACACCAGACGTGTTTTACAGTAACACTTGTCCAGAACTGAAGAGGCATGTTCAAAGTAACTGGTGTTGAAAAGGCCAGCACGAGTAGCACTTCTAGCGCAGCTCAAGCAAGTAATATTTGCTTAGCAAAACACGAGTCCAGGATCTTGGCAGAAAGACCTTTTCCTCAAACAATCCTCAGGAGTTTTGGTTGGGCATTTATTAATTCAGTTAGAGGTGATCTGCCAACCAGTGAGCACCACCAAACACAGCTGATCAGACCGGCCCAAAACACAAGTTCTTCTCCTGCAAGCCATTTAGTCAACCCTATTTTCAAGGTATTTTAGAAGGCAGAAAACTCCTTAAGGGAAGTTTTCCCATCTCCGAGTAGCTGTTTGCTAACACCAGCTGTTTGGATTTTTCTTCTTGCTGTTGACTCTCATAAGCATCGAGGCATCATGAGTTTTTCCAAGCGGAAGTATCCAGTTGCCTTGTTTGCTTATGCAGGTGGTTTACGTAATAGCCCCAGTAAGGCTGACGCTTTCGGAAAGCACCTGCAGCACAGGCAGCCTTGTAGTTCATCACATACAGCTTAACCAACCTCTACGAGCACAAAAAAACAAGCCCTATGCCCTCCAACAGTCAAGCACATTGAAGTGTTCCAATCGCACTATGGCTTTGCGCTGCTAAGAACAGCACCCTGGGAAGCAACACCCCAAAGCTCAGAGGGGATCAAACACTCCAAAACATAAAAAGACACTTGGGAATGGGGAGGCTGGCACACACAAAACAGACACGGGGTCCAGAGCAGTTGTCCACTCAGTGTTACAGTCATACCTAGTCTCAGGTCTAACTAATGCAGCTGAGTAGGTACTTACTTCAAAGTCCTTAGAACGACAAAAAATAATGACAAAAACCCTGAAGTTACATTACTTACCAGAGAAATATGGGCAAAGTCCAACTGTTTTTCCTCGGCTTAAACTCTGCCTTGGTGTCAAGTTTGCGAGTCTTCTGCTCACAGCTGAAGGAGCAGGTCAGGCCTATGATCAAACTTCTGTACAGAGGATTTCTCAGAGATAAACAGTGATCTAAAAAGCCTTAAAACCAGCTCAGTTTCCTGCCAGCTGACCAGAGCCGCAGTCTTCACCTCCTTAAATACCTGACAAAGTGGACCCAGCTGGAATCTTATTCCTGTGACAGGAAGGGAGGTCTTTCTCCAAGGACTTAACCCCTTCCCTGCCTGATGAGGGATGAGACTTCTCTAGCACTTCTCCTTCATGTCAGTAACTGCTTGCTGACATGTATGAACATCTGATGGGAGGGAGTGAAAGAGAATGGAGTATCCTTTCCCATGTGGGAACACCCAAACTAAAAACGTGATGGTGGAGGAGTCTGAAGAGGGACCCTCAACCAATTAAACTTCCTTGAAGTCACATTACTTTATTTCACCTCTGTCCTATTCCTTTAGGTTTCCCTCACAGTCGGTTTGCCCAGATTCAAGGATACAAGTGTCAGTGCATCACTTCCAGCAACACAGTGTGTCAGGACATGTAATTCTTCCCTTTAGCACAAAGGGATTATTATTCCATTTGATTCTAGTCAGCTTCAGGGGATACATCCAGCTATTCTCCTGCGCAAGCTGTCCTTTGTATGAGGAGTCTGTTTTCAGAAGCAGCCCACATGAGCCACATCAAGGATTAGCAGAGGGCATTTCTGAGCACTTGCAATCACTATTAACAACTTTTGGGGTTTTTTCAGCTATCAGAAAGGAAAAAAACCACTTCCTGGTGTACTTAGGTCTGAAAACAGAGGCTCTCAGACGTAATCACGCACTTTCCAGGTTGTTATGCTCTTTCCAGAGGCAAGGCAGGGCAGGATCTGCTAGAAATCTTGTTGAAAGACCTTTGAAGCTATAGATTTGACGCAAGCAGGGCCCCGTTTCTGCAGCCTCATGGAACAGAGAAGAAAACCTTCCTTTGCTGTGCCCCACGACTGTGTGGATTGCTCCTCTATCAGGCTTATCAACCTTTATGTAAGGAGGCCTGCAGCATAATCAAGGGCAGCAGCAACCCGCTCAGACTTTCCAAGACTGAGTTCCTGTCGCCTTCCACTTGCTCAGCTGCAGCTTCTGAGTTTATCTGTTTTACTCTCAGCCCAGCTCAGCAAGTCAAAAACAAAAAAGGGGGAAGGTGGCCTCAAGCATGCCAGAGCTCAGCACCTTTGTGTTCCTCATAGTGCTAGGACATTTTTTGGTAAGGGGCACAGAAATGTTATTGCCTTCACAAAACGGCTTGAAACAGGGGTGCAGGAACTCATTAGCTGAAGCAGGAATTCAATCTAGAAGTCCTAAATGAGCCTTTGCCTTTCCTGTATTGGTATCTAATCCTGTCTGCTTCAGTTTCAAAAAGGATTCAGAAGCTGAGCTGCTGAGTGTTGTAGCTGAAGGGCACGTTCCTAACCAAAACATAAATTACCTGGCAACTTCATCCCGAGAGCTGTGAACTCAAGCATGGCAAGGAAAGGTAAATGAAGATGCTAACTGTGCCACGGCAATCACCGGCTCCATGGTGACTCCCGGCAGGAGCCACCTTACTGCTCAGTGTTGACAGCAATGGTCTGTGGAGAGAGACAGAGCCCAGCCTGCACTGGATTTTAGCTGCTGCTCAGGAGCTAATCTTGTTGTCAACAACACAAACTTGTATCTGCTTTGGGGGTCCAAACCCTGCCCCCATGCTGACTCCCAGACAAATGATCTCTGACTTTACCTCCCCAAAGACATTAAAGCCTTCATTTCTGTCAATGTAAGTGCTGGCTGCAAAACGGACTGTTTAACTGAGGTAGGATCTGGGAGGTGCCACAGGAGCACCCACTGTCTACCAGCTATGGGACCACAGTGACTGAAAAATTATTCTTCCACAGCTGGTAGCCATAAACAAGAACAGATTTGACTTGCTGACTGCCTAGTCCTGTATCCTCAAGGCAAACTAGCCCTTCTTCCCTCTTCTTCTCCTCTACAGGCACAAGGTCTGCTCCACAGGCAAAGCAGACCTTTTAATTTAGGAGCAAATACCTCACAGTGTTTGAAGGGTTAAGGTCCAAAATAAGGTGAAACAACGCACGAGCAGTACCAAGCAACACAGTGATTTAAAGTATTACTCTTTAAAAAATAAACCCAGAGCTTTAATGGAAAACTTTAAGATTACAAGAATAGTCTGCCTGGATGTTTCGAGTATTACAGTGACAACAGACTGATCAAAGACAGTTCCCGTTCTCCCAAGGTGCAATCCCGCTTCATACTGCACCCTTTGTTCATGGCTTTCATCCTCACTGAGAGGCCATAAAGCTCTTCTTCTGCAATGCCATCAAAAAAGAAGTCCTCGTTGAAGATGGGATTTCTGCTTCTCTTTATAACAGTGCTTCTCTGCTTCTGTGTTTTGCCTGGCACCAGGGAGAACGTGATGCAGCAGTTGATGGTTTTGGGCTCTACCGAGTCATCGTACAGACCCTCTGCGCTGATGAGGCGGAGCCGCAGCCTCTCGTTCTCTGAGCAGTATTCCGCCGATAGCCTCAACATACCACCCTTGTCCAAGACCACAGTGCTTTCCCCTACCAGTCTCTTCTGGCTGCGGGTCAGGTCCAGGGGAAAGATGGGAGAACAGGACGCACTGGAGTTCTGCGTGCCAAGCAGCCCCTCCGAGGCCCGTCTGATAACACTGGGGCTGTTATCAGTGGAGCTGCTCTCCTCTGTGGAGAGAGAATTGTTCCTGGCCATGCTGGATTTGGGTTTGGCTTTCAGCGCTCGGCACAACAATCCCTCTTGACTTTGCGTTTTAATGAGGGAGCAGAATCTGGGAGGGGACCTGCTGAGAAGTGGGGAGCTGAAGGGAGAGGAATCGCTGGAGGAGGCAGTATCGCTGTCACAGGCAGCCTGCCTGTGCAGACAGAGATGCTTGGGAGGGAGCCTCACCGAAGCAAAGCTGATAGTAATTGGATTAGACATGCTGCCTTTGCCACTGAACGTGTTGGCTCTGGATCGAGACAGCATCAGGCCAGGCAGAGCACCACATGGATCACCGTGGAAGAGGGACTCCTTCCTCCTAGTGTGGGGACTTTCCAGCAAAGTGCAGAAGCCATAGGAGGTGGGGGCTCTGGGAAAGTGAGGCAGGGACAGAGCTGCTTGGGACTGTGGGTCTGAGTTGGTGCTTTCTTCCTCCAGCCCTGGGATGTCTTCAGCACTTTCCACCTGAATAACATGCAGCAAAGAGCAGGGACTGTAGTCAGAAGAATTAAGATTTGCATCCTCCGTACTCTGGTCCTGGTGAGAACCAGTGCCCTTGGCAGGGCCAGAGCCGACCAGCCTGGGGGGAATGCAGAACTCAGGGATTCTGTCAGGGGTGAGCACATTAGGAAAGGCAGCAGTCCCCAGCCGGCCTTTTTCAGGAAGGTTTTGGCTGGGTGGCAGTCCCAGGAAGGAGGAGCTGGGGAGGTGTCCATTCTCGTGTGATGCTCTGATCCTTTCCAAGAACCACATTGCGGCAACTGGGCAGGAAGTCCTCAGAGGGAAAAAGCTTGAAGTACAAATCCACCTGCAGACACACAGAGACACAGAAGTTGGTGAATGTGCTCCTTGGAGACCCCACGGCCAAGCACAGCACTGGGGTGGATGCTCAGGGCAGGACCAGTCAACCCCCAGCTCGAAAACCGCCTCTGCCCAGCAAAGCCAAACCGATTTCGCCACAAGACCAGAATTAAGCCCCTGAAGAGATAAACCAGTATCGAATCTCTACCAGGAGGAAAGGTCCCTCTCAGATAAATTCCACCGTGTTCTCTCTTATCGCAGTACGTACCTCGTCAGGCGAAAGCCGCTTGCTCTTTCCAGCAGCCTTCCCTGGCCGCTAATCGGCCGCGGACACCTTAGGCAGCTACAGCCACTCCGCCGCAACCGGCGCCCAGCCCAGCCCAGCCCAGCCAACCCTTTTGTAGCTGCGCCGGGCGCCTCCCACCAGCAGCGCGGGCGGGGAACAGGGCAGGGCCGGGGGCTGCCAGTCCCCACTCCCAGACGGACCGGAGGAGGAGCGGGAGCGATGGGGTGGGACCTGCAGAACGAGTCGCGGCCGCGAAAGCGCTCGTCGAGAAGGATCGAATCTCGCCCTCGCACCACCTAGCCCTCGCTCCTCCTGCCTTGCAGTCTCCTTTTGATCCCTGTGTGTTTGCAGAGCCGGGCACCGAGGGGTAGAATGCACAGACCGGGACAAGAGCAGGGCTGTCGCGGTACTGCTCTTCTCGAGGTGTTGGCCGGAGTCCAGCGCCGGAGCAGCAGGAAGAGCCGATTGCGGCGGAGCTTCGCTGCTCTTCAGCCTCTGAGCGTGTGCTCCGCCCGGGCCCAGCGCGCTGTGTCGGAGCCTGGGCAGCAGCACAAACAGGAACGCAGTTGGCAGTGAGGAAGCAGAGGCGGCTTTGACAACCCACCTCGTGTGGGAGCGTGGCCACAGCACAACCACGTGTGATGCTAAGCAGGCACCGGTGGGATTCACCAATTTCTTCACCACAGTGCAGCATAATTCCAGCAAACCTCTGCAAAAGCTGTAATTGTTCTGCAAGCTGTAAATTGGAATCTTAACTGCAAAAAAGAGGTATCAGAAGTGTCGCCAGTAGGTGAAGGGAAGTGATTCTTGCCAATTCTGCTCTCATGGAATGCTACATCCAGTTCTGAAATCCCCAATATAAGAAGGACATGGAGCTGTTGGAGCAAGTCCAGGGGTGGCCACAAGGATCATCAGAGGGCTAGAGCACCTCTCCTGTGAAGATACAGAATTAGGGCTGTTCAGCCAGGAGACGGCTCTGGGGGTACCTTGTAGCAGCTTCCAGTACCTGAAGGGGCTACAGGAAAGGTGAAGAGGGACTTTTTCCACTGGGGCTCTAGTGATAGATCAAAAGAAATTGTTTAAAGCTAAACACAGCGACCACACACAACTGATTTTCTGCCCTGTCAAAGAGCTAAAGTTCATGTTTACTGAGCACTTGACACAGAGAAGATGAGCTCACGGAAAACAAACCAGGTGGGTTATAGGGGCAAGGAACATTTTGAACTTTGCTGAAAGGTTTAGCTGGGCACACGTATGTTCTGGTCTGAGCCTTGCCTCTCTCCTGCTTGTTTTGCACTAGAGTTAAGTTTCATGTTCATAATAATCCTCTAGTGATTCACATAAGAGAAGATTCTTTCTGCTGTGCTTTTTAAAATGTTCAGGACACCGCAAAAATCCAAGTAATACTTTAGTTTAATAGAATTACTTGCCATGGGTGTACAATTATCTCCAATCTAATTTAGAAATTTGCATAGGAGGTCTGTGCTTTCCCCAGACTTTTCAAGAGTGTAGCCAAAGAAGCTGTTGTAGACACTGGGAGAATTTCCTTTGGGAAGTCAAAGGTGCACCAGAACACTGTTACCTGCTGAGGGCCATCAGCAGGGAACTGTACATCATGCACCATATAGCTTCCAAAGGGTTAATGAGCTTTGTGCCAAACATGCACTTCTGCTTTTCATACTAAAGGTAGATGCAGCTCTAAAAATGGGGGAAAATGAATGAAATCGAGCTTTTTAATGGGAAACTTGTTACTTCCATTAACAGTTCACAGGAGAAATTGAGATTGTATCCGTCATTGTACTTAGCCTCAAGTATGCCAAATCTACAGCTAGCATGAGGCAGCGGCCCGATCCCCAGTTCTTGATTTCTGCTTAGTCTCTTTGAACTAACTTCAGAGGAAGCCTGAAGAGCTGGATTTTTGCCAGAGGGAAAACCAGAGTCTCCTGGTCGTAGTTGCCTTTCTCCCTCTGGTGACTGCAAAGAGGGAGCAAATGCTCAGCACTGGCCAGTGCACATCCTCCCCTTCCCAGTAAAGCCTGCACTTTGTCTGCACTGGACAGATTGCTGGTGTGCTGGGAGTTCAGGAACACTTAAGTACTTGTACATCCCCCATGGAAATAGGCACTCGAAGGGATGATTAGCTCTTCAGCTTCCTGTCGTCAAAAAGATTTCTCTTTCCTTGATTAGCTTCAGAGAATAATTAAAACTCGCTGCCAACAAAGCTTCCTGTTGCTACAAAAAAAGTGCCGGCAATACATCACTCTTCAGCCGGCAGGAACAGAAGTCGTGGCCAGGCTTTACTCCAGCTCCTGGCCCAACAGCAGGTGAAACGCAGGGTCTGCCCAGCGGCTGTGACGAGCGGAGAGCACCGACCCGACCCATGCGGGACCGAGTCTGCGGTTTCCATTCAGCCGTGGTGCCGACTTTATTTCTCTGTTGCTGTCGAGACTTTGCTCACCACAATTTCCTGGCTCGGACCGTGTCCGCACCCGGGTCCCTCCAGGCTGGCGGCGGGGCCGGTGCGGGGCTGGGGCCCCCCCTGCCGGCCGCGCTGCTTGTGCGGGGTGACCGAGGCACCGGTGCCATCCAGAACACGCTGAAACCTCGCCCACCACATCCCTGGAGGTGAAAGCATGTTCATTGAGCTGATCTAAGTTTTTGATTCCGTGTCTAGTTACGAATTCTGTCATTCTGCTGGGTGAGAGAACAGCAGGAAAGTGCGGGTTATTGATAAAAAGCAAAGGGATTTCTGCAGGCTCCTGCGCAGGGCAATGTTGTGCAGGCACACGGACACACACCAGCTACCACAGCACGTTGATGTAAAGGGAGGAGAACATCCTTATCCAGTACTGTCATTACGGTAAAACACATCTCTACCTGGAGTAGTTACGCACTTAAAACCTTTCTTAGTGTCATTGGCTGATCCAAGGGAAACACCAGGTCAGTATTTACAGTGGGAAAAGCAAAGAGGTGTTTAGGAGCTGACAGGCTTTGAATGATGTGCACCAGGGGAGGCAGAACTCCTCTTGTCCAGCCAAGATGACTGGGAAGATGAAAAGAAACTTCTGGCCTTGCTAGGAAAAGGAGAACCAGGAATGGATGAGACACACGTAAGAGTTTGCCATCAGCAACAGACATTGTTTAGTGCATTATACTACCTAAAAAATATACCTTTTCCTCAGGCTTCTGAGAGACTAATCATCTATTTCAGGTTTATTTTCCTTTGATTTATTACTTTTCAACAGAGATTAATATAACAAGTCAATGTATAGCACATTGATTGATTCCTGTCATTTTGAAAAAGGTCAGAGATATCTACCTGCAGTCTGCTCATCACTTGTGGCCTAAATCAAGACATCAAAACATCGCTTCCACGGTGATACCAAGAAATCACAAAGGTTCAGCAAATCTCATCTGAGAAACTTGGTCTTTCCCCTCTTGTATTGTGTTGTATAGAAACACACACAATACTGTCACAGCAATATGAAGTGTAAAAATCTAAATATATAAATGATTTGTTCTGACACGTTCCATGCTCGCGTGATGAGAAGCTGACACTTGCCATGTAGAATTCAGGACAGCTATGCTGTCCCTCACTCCACTGTCACACAAGGCAGCAAACACCAACCTTTCAGTCTGATGCACAGAACTATATGGGGATCTAGCACCTCTGGCTTTAAATGCCTTTGCGTGGTTACACTGGAAACACTCCCAATACTTCCAGGCCTTATCTACTTCATTCCTCTTTCAGATCTGAAAATAGTTTTTATTATTTTGTCTAAATGACATTAAATTTCTTTTCCTGCATCCTTTCCCCTTTCGTTTCCCCTCTGTGCTTTACAGGGTGTAAGAGCCCACAATGCCAAGCCCAGCTTGCAGCACGAAGCGTTCTTCAGCTAAAGCACAGTGTCCAAGGCCAGGAAGATTCAGATGCTATTTATGGAAAAGCCAGTCTCCCATTTTACTTCCCCCTGCAACATTATGGTGCCCACGAGTGAATTAGCTGCATTGTCACACATTATAACACAAAGGTAGAGTCTAACTTTCACTAACAGCGATTTCCACGCTCAGCAGTGTAGAGGAACCCTCTAAGCAGGCATCAATATGTATAAAGCTGGAAGAAAAGAGATAATAGCTCTAATGAAAAGGGGAATGAAGTCTTTTTGGCATTTTCTATGTTCAGGCAGCCTACCAGTAATGACGAACATTCTTTTAGAAACTGCTCATCTCCTTCAAAGCCTAAGTGGCATCCTATGGGAAAATTAATTTGTTGCGTATAAAGATCATATTGATGCCTGGAAGGTAACTAACATGTAGTGAGTGAAGCTGTTCTCTCTATCCTCTGTGCTCTACATAGATTCAGACGTGAAAATTTAAAACAGGTTGATTTTCAAACAAAACTAAGGGTTTTTAAAGCAAACAAATCTCCACAAAACTTAAATGCAGTGAGGATCACTTCTACTAGGGTTAAAGAGAAAGGCAGGAAACATGGATTTTGTTACACACCCTTTTATTTTTTATCTCAAAATAAAATCAAATGCATTTACAGCCATCTCAACAGTTAATCAAGTTTGAGAGAAGGTGACTCTGTCCCTTTGTTCCTCATAAAGAGGTTGTATGAATCAGCAATTGGATAATTAGCTACTACTACCAGCTCAACCAGGTGTTACAATGTCACTAGTTACTCTTTGGAAGAAGCACTCCTGGGATTTGTCTGCTTGTTACCCTCATTCAAGGTACAAGGCTAAAACTGTCAGGTTAGACACCTTGTGCCACAGCCCATGACTTGCATGAGTAGCGGTGTTGAGTTTCCTCTACAAGGCTGCCATACCACCATCCAGTAGTCATGTATCATAGTATCACAGTGATGATAAGGTTGGAAGAGACCTTCAAGATCATCCAGTCCAACCTAAATCCAAACAAACCCAGTAATCCTAACATCTAACATCTAGATCAGGCCACTCAGCACCTCATCCAGCCTGACCTTGAACACCTCCAGGGACGGCGACTCAACCACCTCTGTGGGCAGCCCATTCCAAAACCAGATCACTCTTGCAGTGAAAAATCTTTTCCTAATATCAAATCTAAACCTCTCCTGATGGAGCTTATGACTGTGACCTCTTGTCCTGTCTCCAGTGGCCAGGGAGAAAAGACTGACCCCTGCCTGACTACAACCACCTTTCAGATAGTTACAGGCAGCGCTAAGGTCACCCCTGAGCCTCCTCTTTTCCAGGCTAAACAAACCCAGCTCCCTCAGCCTCTCCTCACAGGGCTGATCTTCCAGCCCCTTCCCCATTCCAGTTGCCCTTCTCTGGACTCGTTCCAGCACCTCGACATCTTTCTCAAACTGAGGGGCCCAGAACTGATCACAGCCCTCCAGGTGTGGTCTAACCAGTGCTGACTACAGGGGAAGGAGAACCTCCCTTGACCTGCTGGCCACACCATTCTTGATGCCATTGGCCCTCTTGGCCGCCTGGGCACACTGCTGACTCATGTTAAGTTTGCTGTCCACTAGTACCCCCATGTCTCTTTCCACCTGAGAACTGTAGGATCTCCAAACAGTCGTGTTGCTCTCCAAAAGTACGGCAGGGTTGATCTCTGTGCTGCAAAACACCTACTGGCAGCCTTCAGTGAATATTAGTTCTTAAGCTTTTCCCCCCCCACCCACGCAGGCAGACAAGAGCTCTTCCCGAATAAGCACAAGAGAGGAAGGATTAGTGCCTTACTCCAACCGGAATACGTGTTCCTGGGGCTTCCTAGGTGGCTGCAGGGTGTCCTGCAGGTACAGTATGTACGAAGCTCAAATGCTCCAGGTGACATTCTTACGTTGAAACAGCAGCCTGCTAGTACAAATAAGGCTCAGGAGAATTAATGAGGCTATCAGCCAAGGACATTTCAAAAAGGACAGTTCACCTTGTCAGAACACGCCAGGGAGGGTTTAATACTGTAAAGCAGGTGTGTTGGCAGACATCACTTGCCCATATGGCTCATGCCACAGAGACTGAGGTGTCACTGAAGGAGGAGCGTTGCATGGTTCAGCTCTGGTGGCAACAAATGCAGTTGCCCGAAGGCCACATTCGTATACTGCGATAGCCTGTGAGCTTAGGATGACTCCAAGAAGTCGTGCGTGGATGCTCTGAGTTCCTCTTGTAGCACCAGCCTGGCTGTAATCCTGGGCAGACATTGCAATGGGAGGTAGGAGGGAGCCACACTCCAGTTCTAAGTGGGGAATTCTGCTGTGGGAGCTGCCAAGTAAAGGGATCCTGCCGCTGCGCTTGCAGGGAATTGTGAAGTGCCTGTCAGTGTCCTCCAGCTGAATTCTTCCTTTCCAGATCACACACACTAACTCTCTTGCTGCTTATATAGAGTTTTCCCCTAGAGTTTATTTGACTTAAAAACTGACTTGAAAATATTCTGGCCATCCAGTCCAGCCTGCTTCACCTAGTCCTTCCATGATCAAATATGAAAAAGAAAACTCATGAACTACAAAGGGTGTCCACTGAGTAGTGAAATCTAGTTGAACTTTTCACCTGTGTGAAGGTGGCACGCTGTTGGGGTTGGCAGATTTTGGTGGGAAGAACCCATAACCATGAGAGCTACATCTTTAAGCAGACATTTCAGAGCAGTATCTCTGTGAAGGGATTAAGTGCTGATTGTGGTCTTGGGGAGCAGAAAGCATGAGAACAGACAGTGGCAGCTTCGTCATCAGGAGAAAAATCGAGTGAAACTTTATTCAAAACAAAATTAGAAGACACAGGTTAAAAAGGCACTGGGGTATTTTGTAAATTCCTCAATCCCTAGCATAAAATATCTTAATGGCTTACAAGCAGACAAATGCTTAGTGGAACTAACTAGGTTAAGACTGCTTGGAGAACAACACCAGCTCAAGCAGCAGGCAAGAGGAGTGTGAAAAAGTCAGAGATTTTCTTTGAAAAATTCCTTCCAAGTCAGGGAACCTACGGTCATGAAAACACAAACATGTGACCATAACAGATTCCCTGACACTTTGGAAAGATTGGTACCTGGTGAAGAGCTTTGCTGAAGTGGGGAGAATGAAATTAAAACCTTCATGGTTTAGTATCTCATCTTCTCTTTTCTCCCCTTAGCCCAGCTTTAAGTCTGAACCCAGCCTCCCTCGTTCACCCTGCAGAGCCAGCAGCCTCCCACTGGAGCTGGCAATGCGGAACACATGACGCCTGTGTGCTGGGAACCACCTCCACCCCGCAGACTTAACAGAAAACAGGCTGCTATTTATTTGCCATGCATGCTGCTTCTGGGGCTTCCCACCACCCAACAGCACTGAAGAACCTTCCGCTGTTGGGACGCTCGTGGGCTTTCTTGCTGCCCATGCGTGTGAAGTAAAAGATGCTTTCCTCTGGTTTTCTAGCACTTAAAAATAACTTTTGCCTCTGAATTTGTCTCAATTAAAATTATGGAATGGTTGAGGCTGGAAGGGACCTCAGAAATCCTCTGTTTCCAACCCTCTGCCGTGAACAAGGACATCTCTCACCAAACAGGTTTCCCAGAGCCACATCCATCCTGGCCTTGAATACTTCCATGGAGGACCAGCCACAACCTCCCTGGGCAACCTGTTCCAATGCCTCAGCACCCTCGCAGGGAGGAGTTTCTTCCCAAGATCTAATTTAAATCTGCTCTCTTTTGGCTTTAAACCACCCCTCTTGTCCTATCACTAGAGTTCCTCTCCGAATTTACTGTAGCTCCTTCGGCTGCAGGAAGGTGCTACAAGGCACAAAACAAACACAATGGAAGCTTTGGAAAATGCTTCTTCCAGCACCCATTTTATAATGAACTTCATTGATGAGCCACCGAGGAGAAAGAGAGGTATCGGGGAATACCTGCTCCTGGGCATGGCTGTGAGAGGCATAGCTCTTTTGTCATGTTCAGCAACTGCATCCTGTCTTCAGAGCCAAGTGTGAGAACAGCCAGGTGATCTGGCTCCTTCTGCATTCTCCTTCCAGCCGAATAAATTATGAAAGAGACTTCCTGGGCAGCAATCTTAAGTCCCTCATCCATTTCTCTGCAGCTGAGTACTTATGTAAATTCAGAGAGGGGAGGGCCAGTCCCTCCCAAGTGTCTCTGGGAGTAAAACCGCCCGAAACCTGCTGTTTCACATTCTGGCCTCTGTGGCCGAGACTGCTTCTTGCTTCTGTGCCAGAGCAGTGTCTCCTTCATCAGCACTTCTCAGACAGTAGGGTGAGGATCAGAAAAGCTTCAGCTTGTTAACTGAGCGGAATTCATCAGCAAGCTGAGGACCAGCAAACAGCAGGAGCGCTACTAAGCCTGGCTTATACCAAGACCAGTAGTCTGGCTTTTGATATTCCTAGTATTGAGCTACACAGCAGCAGCAGCAGCATCCTCCCTCTTTGCCCTAGTTTGCTATTTACTGAGATCAACTGAGGCTGGTGAGAACAACTGATCTGTAGTAGCTACAACACTATGCCCAGTAAGTCACTCAGCCCCTTTCCTAAAGCAGTGAAGTGAGAGCATTCAGCAGCAGCTAAGGCAGCAGCAAGGCCAGAGGAGCTTCAGCCCTCAAATCTTCAATCCACATCGTCCATCCAAAGATCAGCTGCTTGAGGCAGGCTGGAAGTCATGAAATGTTTAACGACTGCATGAACAAGTGAAGCTGCCCCACACTTCACCTGGCAATGATTTGCTCTCCTCTAAGAGTATAACTCAAATCTCTTTTGCTTTCTGTTAGATCTGAGTCAAAGCCCCTTGGAAGATGTAAAGAATCCACATGACCCTGGGTTTCAGCCAGTTTTCTGAAGGAAACATGCAAAATTGATTACATTTTTGTGGATTCTTTTCTCTTTGTGAAGTATTGTGCTGATAGCAAGGAGCTGGTACAACAGTTCCAGTGATAAAACCCTTCACGGATGGTTTCATCCTGTGTGGACTATGCAGGAGTAGATTCCACCCATTCAAGGATGGTAAACAGAGGAAAAGAGCACTCTTGGGCTTCAAAATAATCTTGAAGAGTGTTTTCAGTCTGCTTTCCAGTGAAACTCTGGAAAGGCATTTTGTAAACCAGTTTAAGTTAGCAGCACTTCCTGCCCTCCAGGCAAAGAAATCCTTTCTGGTCTATCCATGTGGTACGAGAGCATTAAAAATTAATTAGCTGTGGATTGTTATCAGTGAATGACTGAGAATAAGATGGAGGATTTATCAGATCCCAGAAAACACAAACAAATTATACGTTTAGGGATGTCAGTGAAAAGCTCAGCATTAAAATAAAGCACTGAAACTCTAGAGACAGAGCAGCTGGGAACAGGCTGGTTCTCTTGGTCATGCTGCCTTCACCTCTGTGTAACCCTGCTGAAGAGAAGAGAACCACATGCCAAAACTATGCCATGTCAGCTTCGACGAAACTCTGCAGCTCCAGAGTTTCCAACGTTATTGTTCCTATCTGTCTTGAGCATCTTCTTCATGAAGCTTTTGGGCTCCACACAAAAAAACTACAGTGCTTTGAGAGAGTTCTGTTCATGAGAGAATTGCTGGCACGTCCTTCTTCATTTCTTTGATGTTTTCTCAGAATAAAAATCTCATTTAAAATCTGCACTGTCCAGAACAGTAGCAATTTTGTTCTTTAGAGTTCCCAGCACAGACTTCATATGTTTTTCATTTTTACTAGATTTTTTTTTCCATGCTGATCCTTTGGTAGAGCACAATTCCCATGCCACCTTTCCATTTCTCCTTCTCTGCTGGTGCTGCTCAGAATATAAACCCATTCATCATTCTTCGCCTTGCACTCGTTTCTATGCAACTGAAACACCACAAGATGTGGGGCAACAAAAGCTGATCTGTCAGACTAGGAACGGTGCACCTCAAAATCTCCTTAAAACATCCAGCATTGCCTCATTCCAATTTATTTTATCATCTACCTTCTAGAATTCAATTTTCCTCCTCTCCTGGAAATCAAATGCCCATCGGCTTTCTGCTGTCTCCAGGTTGCCTTCATGTATCAAAGTCATTTCCTAAACCCACCCTTGCAGGTATTTGAAGAAGAAGCAGCAGCCAAATCGAGCAATAAGGCTCTGGGGAGGCAAGGCTGTATATGGGGGATCTAGATTTTAGATTTGAGAATTTTTTTCACAGAAAGGGTGGTCAGGCACTGGAATGGGCTTCCCAGGAGGGTGGGTGAGTTGCCATCCCTGGATGTGTTTAAAGTTCATTTGGATGATGTGTTGAGGAATATGGTTTAGGGGTGAACTTGTAAGGTAAGGTAGATGGTTGGACTCAATGATCCCAGGGGTCTTTTCCAACCAGAGTGATTCTGTGAGATCCCTCTCCTGTTACAATCAACTCCTGCTGGCATTAGAGTTCGTGTCGGAAGCCCAGATTATTTATACAAGGCAAGTCTGCACATTATACCATTTTTGGACAAGGAATGCAGGGTTGGAAGGGGCCTCCCCACGCTGAGCACAACCCCTCTCTATTGCAAACGTTGCCTTATCCAATTCCCCATCAGCATCTCATCCTGCTGCACCACGAGAGAAAGCCAGTTTCAGCTCTGTTTCCTCCGGTGGAGAGCTGCTCTAGGTCCCAGTCAGGGCTGCAGTCCTTCCAGGCTAAAATTATCTATGGCCAGTCCATTCTCATCTATCCTCACGCTGAAGCTTTCCTGAATCCCACACAGTTCTTTCCAGCACACAACACTGAATCCCACCATGAGTCTCTGAACCACAAGCTGCATGCCACCTGGCACAAAGTCCATAGGGCTTGCTTACACCTGACATGCCATCATTTCACCGGTATTCTTGGCATCCTCATCCTTTTTATCCAGACCGTGACTAGTCAACAGAAGAACACTGCAAAGAAGAAAGAATATCATGGCTCACTGCTCCTGGCTACTCTTCCCTCTATGAAGATGTTCATTTCCTGGGCCAAAACCTTTGCCGTCATTTCACCACCCTCTTTGCACCCCTTCTTTTCCCGAATCACGATCATGTTCCTCTCTGTTTGGATCTCGCTGTCAGGCTGTTTGATTGTCATCAGACAGACACACAGCAGTGCCATCTGCTAGGACACACCTCTTGCTTCTTCTTGGCTCTCTGTCCATGTGATGGTTTCCCTTTCTGCTAATTCAGAGCAAAAGAGAAGAGAGACATTTATGGTTTTTTATAAATAACTCTTCTCCAGGTTTATCAAGGCAGATAGCAAACTCTGAAGACAACTGAAGATCATATGTAATCATGATGTTTTACATCACATCAGCAAAACAGTAGCACTCAGTTACACAGACCCACAACCACATCTCTTCATGCTCAAGGAGCTGAGTTTTAGAAAAACAGAATTATGTACACAAGGCAGCCCTTCTAGGCTGGAAGAGACCCCTAGAGCTCATCTATTCCAACTTCCCTACACAGGGAGAACTCTAGCTAGGCCAGGCTTCTTGCAGCCTCATCAAGCCTGATCTTTAATGACCCCGGGGGTGAGGCCCCCACCACCTCCCTGGGCAGCCCATTCCAGCCATCAGCCACCCTCACACTGAAAACCTTTTTCTCATATCCAGCCTAAATCTATCCTCTCACAGCCTGAACCCACTGCTTCCTGTCCTATCCATGCAATCATAGGTTTTATTCATCTTCCAAATTTAACAGTGCACACAAGCGACTGCGACAAGCAACGCAACTGCAAGATTTATGACCCAACAGAACAGGAGATGAGAAAGCAACCAACACATCCAAAACATGCCAAAGGTGAGAGATGGAAATGATCTCAGTTCTCTCTCTCAAACACCCAATTTAAAAGTGAGAGAGGCATCACTTCCATAGTTTTCGCATCAGCAATCCTTAAGTCAGTCCTTGAATTTATCAGTAGGGCATAATTTTCTTAAAACCAATGATTCCAACTAATCAGTATAAAGGAAAACCATCTTACTTCTACGATTTGTTTGGTTTTATTTGGGGTTGTTTTCCCCTCAAACATTCAACAGTTAAAAAAAAACCAACCAGAACTGGTGATAAGCAGAGCTCCCCTGTTAGAAGGGCTGTCGTGCTGGGGCTTAAAACCCCCTCACCGAATCGCTGGGCAGAACCGGTGTGTAAGCACACAAGAAACATCTGTGAAGCTGTCCAAGAGCCAGGAAGGGATTTGGAGTTGTGAGCCTGATAGGCACTGTTGCCCCGTGGCCAAGTTTTCTTGGCTGGTATTTTTCCAAGCAGTATGAGTTCCCCTGCAAAACGCTAAAGCTGTAACGCACTCCATCCACAGTCACGAATGCATAGAAAATCGAATGCCATGCTCTCCCTCTCCCTGTCCCCCCCTTGTCTAATATCTCTGCTATTTCAGACTGGAACAAATGTACAGCTACTTTCCCAGCACTCTGCTGCTGCCCATCTCCAGTCACATGCGACTGGAGAGCACCTGGTGCTGGCTGGGCTGTACCTCATCCTTGCAGTAGGACAACCTGGCTGGCACCAAGGCTGAGGCTCTGACATCTCGGTGGACTCTGGAGCCAACATGGAGTTCTGCTTCAGCAAGATTTAAGCCAGATCATAGAGCTCGGTGAGATGTGTCCACAACTGTGTTCAAAAAGGTGAGGTACAAAGGAACTGTGTAGTGACAAGCTGCAGATGTATCCACAGAATCATAGAACATTAGGGATTGGAGGGGACCTCAAAAGACCACCTAGTCCAGTCCCCCTGACACAGCAGGATCACCTAGACCAAGTCACACAGGAACATGTCCATGCAGGTTTTGAATATCTCCAGAGAAGGAGACTCCACAACCCCCCAGGCAGCCTGTTCCAGGGCTCCACCACCCTCACCTGTAAATGAAGTGCAGTTACAAAGGTTTTCCCTACATCTGTTACACTTGGGCTGCAGCAAATGATGAAAAAGGCCAGTTCAGGCCGGTAATAAAGAAATCTCACATTTGCAGTTACTCATAACCTTCAACAAGGGACTTAAGGAAAAGGCTAGGTTGCTCCTGTCTGCTCGCTTTGTAACCCCAAACACGGACAACACACAAGAAGCTCAAGTCATGTTTCCTTGAGAAAGACTGAGATGTGTGCGGAGCACAGGCTGGCGCTGGCAGCGGAAAGCACTCAGAGCCGAGTCTGTTGCTGCAGGAGAGAAACTTCTTCCTCCCTAGGTGGTTCAGTTTTCAAAAACTTTAATTTTATGAGTATAAAATAGCACTAAATGAAATTCAAGTAGAACTGCTAGGGTAAATCCGTATTAAACTGAATTAAATACTCACAGGATTGGGAATAAACCCCATTTCTGGGCTTGCTGCATTTCCATTTGCAGGCTGTCTATGGTCTGGCACCTGGTATCGAAGGAATGGTTCAACCACCCCCACGGTGGAATGGTTCAGTGCAATAGGACCATCTAGTACCACTTGGTGTAGTCCTACAACCATCTGACTCCGTAAAACAATCCTGGCAGCCTCAGCGTCAGGGAGTGGACTAGCCCAGGACATGGTGCCACACACGCTGCAGCTCCCAGCTCCCTGATAAACCAGAACAACCACTCATGCAGCCTAACTACTGCTTCAGCAATGTGCCAGCCATTTTTAAGATTCCCTAAACACTTGCACAGAGGGAGAGTTTTGTCTGGCAGAGCAGTGATCAGATGTTATCACAGCTTGTGGCTCCAACTCAGCAACACCTACTCAGGCGCTACACAGGGCTCCTGCTCCTCCCGTCAGGGTGTACCCTCTGCCTCTCAGGAAGGCAGCCACGCTGGTGCCCACAAGCAAGATGTGGTCAGGCCTCCACCAGCCCCACGGACTTCAGCAGGACTCGTTCCACCTCTTTCAATAGGTGCAAGAGCGGTGGGTAAAGCGTAGGGTTTTCACAGATAAGGGCGCAGGACTTGTGCTGAGTCATACAATTGCAACAAGGGTCTATCATCACTTTTAGGCAACAGGTACCTTTAGAAAACTGACCCTTGCCTCCTGAACTTGTTTTTAACCTTCCAGAAAAAAGATGCCACTACAGACCTGACCGATCTGACTTTATTACCACCCCATTCACAGCTGTCAACTCTGATGCTGTTGCATACAGTCCTGATGCTGGCTGCTCGAGCTGGGCACAGAGCAAGAGTAGCAGTGCTTTGTCAGAGTGGTGGGAAGAGGCAAAATCATGACAAGGAAAGTGATCTAAAGGCTCCTGTAGTTATCTGAACTCAAGGATAAATACATTTAACAAAGCACTATTGATTTAGAATCATAGAATCATCAGGGATTGGAAGGAACCCCGAAAGATCATCCAGTCCAATCCCCCTGCCAGAGCAGGATCACCTCACTGGAGAAGCCATGGAATCAGAATCACTCAGGGTTGGAGGGAACCATCATCCAGTTCCAACGCCCCCAGCACAGGCAGGGACACCCCACCCTAGACCAGGCTGGCCAGTTTCCTTTTTTAACACGTAGATCACTCGACTGCACCATCTGATGGATAAGCTGAATCCAGATGCTGAGTGCTGAACGTTGTGGCACTTCAGTGTCACCCCTCCAAGTGCAACAGTGAAGAACTTGGTTTGGTACCTGACATGAAAACGTTGCTGCCAAACCCATCAATATTTGTTTCACAGAGGCGGCTGCACCCAAACCTACACACAGAAACCTCTCCTGTATTTATTCAGGCATTTGGAAGCATCTGCAGTCTGGACTCCTCTACAGGAACCCAGGTCTCCGGACAGTTCAGTGCCCACAAAAGGCATCACAATTCTGAGCACAGGAAAAGCATTCCTTCCCAAAGGCTGGAAGGCAGAAACGGTTGGGTGCGTGCCACTGGAGAAACTTGTTCATTGGTTCAGCAACAATTGAAGACATTATTACAATTCTTTCTGGATAGAACTGTGGAAAAGTAAAAGCAACACTTACTGAGATGATTATTCATAAACCACCTTTACTCCTTGCTTCCTCCACTGGTTCAGAACCGGATGCTTCTAGGTCCCTTCACAAAGCTCACGATAACAGAAGAGTCTTCGCTGCAGCTTTGACACCTGAAACAACTCTGCTGAGCCTCTCTATTTTGCCACTTCTTCTGTCTTCAGACCTTCTAGGAGTCACTGCTGTGCTCCAACAGGTGAGTTGTTCCTCAGTTGTTCTGCTAATCTTTCACGTATCACTCTGTGGAGGTCTAAGGACTTCACCTGTCTGTAAGTACCTGTCAGTTTCTGCTGACACACGTGAAAACAGGTCTTATATGAAGGTCCAGAGGCTTTTTAAAACCTGTCTGGGTTGTGCCAAGTGGCTAATGAAGAATTGTACATATTTTATTTCTAAGGTAGAGTGACTCCAAGCCAACAACCACAGCTAGCTCTTAGGGCTTCTTAGAGGAATAAGCACAGTAAGCTGTGCTGCCTTGAGGATGGGTTGCCTGCATTATACCCAGAGCTGCCTTTTCCTGCCACAGACCCAGAAAAAGCTCACATACCCCACTTTCCCAAAGTAGCTGCTCTTTCCTACATTCTCATCTGCTTTTCCTGACAGCAGCTGCCAGTCTGACTCTCAGGGCTCTGCCAGGGCCCATTCTGCCAGCCCTTTGCTTCCTCCTTTGCCTGTGCCTAGACCCAGCCCTGCCAAACAGCAAGAGACCAGCCTCGTTCAAAGCAAAATCCCAACCTCCACACGGCCTTTGCTTTGTGTCTGTGTGCAAATAATTTACATATCAATAAACTGGCTCGCCACGTTCAGCGTGAGCCAGTTTCCACCTTGTCTGGGCTTTACCTCCAAGAAATTCACAGCTTTTTGTTTTTAAAAAACCACCCACCCACCCCCCAAAAAAATAAATCAAAAAGACCCCAAACCACCTCTTTTAGTAGGTCACTACTACTGATTTCTCCTCAGTAGTAAGTTAGAGAGGCAGGTACAGCCACACACATGTTCACACAGACATGTACCCCATTCAAAAGAGAAGGGACTTGTTTTGTGCTGTACTGGAATGACCCAGCTGCTGCCATTCATTGCCAGGTGTTGCAGCAAGGGGGAAGAGCTTCGGGGATGTATCCCAGAGGAGGAGATCCTTGCAGAGGAGGTGCTTTTGTGGTGTTCTCTATTCCCTCTCAGCGCAAGCTGAGGAGGCAGAGCAGCCAGTACAATGAAGACTAACCCTTTCTGAGGAGGAATACAAGTCTCCACTGAAACAGGGAATGTTGCTGTTGAGGTGATGAATTCAGTCCAAGCAGAACAAACAGTTTTGCAGAATTCATGACATCTGTGGAAAGAAATCCACGAGTCTGTTTTCCAGAGTCAGGACAAGCTGTCTCGTGTCCAGCCTTGCAAAATGCTGGATCGGGTCTGGAAAGGAAGGGGTAGCTTGGCAGAAACAGTAAAGCTGGGTAGGGAGTAAGGGAAAGCTGCCAAATCCACAAGCCCTGATTAGAGTTAGCAGATTTAATGGGCTCTGTTAGGAGATCTTTAAAATGGAGAAGATTAGAGAATGTGTAGCCCTGTTCTAATGCATGTAGTTACATCCCAGTACATCGGCTGCCCCAGGGCTTCCCTCTTCGTTTGCATTACACAGGTAGTAGATAAGGGGTGGAACTGGTCCTTTTCAGGGCCCACTGTCCAGGAAAGAGCTCTGATGTGCAGCTCAAGGTTGGCTTCCTGTAGAAACACCAGGGACACCTGCCTGAAACAGAGAAGGAGCAACATCAACTATTCTTGGTCTCCCAACAACTAGCAACGGGTAAAGGAACCAAACATAAGTTAAGCCAACCATGAGAGGCTAAAATGCTCCTTAAACTAAACAGGACAAAGGTGTCTCACCTTTTGAGAGACAGAGCACTTGCCTCCAGAGCTCAGGCATACCAAAAGCAGCAGAGCTTTCAATAATAACTGCTATTATAATTTGTTAAGGCTGTTAGATCATTACTAAATTAAAGTATCAACAAGAGACCACAACAGTCAACAGATTTATCAATGAAGTAACAGAAAAAGCCCCCTAGTTTTGAGGCAGCCTAAGATAATCATACGTAGGAAACAAAATAAGGGAGGCACTGATTTTTTAGTTCTTTACAATTATTCCATTTACAGTTTTTTTAGTAATTATGCACTGTCAGGGTTTGCACATGAAGAGTATGAATCTCTCATTTTACTGAGCAAAGATCTAATTGGCTGTTCCCACAGGGGGAAGGCTGATTGTGTGTGAAGGTGATAATCAGAAATGATTAATTACTTGGTTGAGAATGTTAGTCTTATAAAGACAGTTGGGTATGCACAAACAGCAAGATGTGCTCTGATTAGAGAAGGAAGCAGAAATAACTGCATTAACACAAATATTCATAAAATGCCTCTGCAAAAGAGATTAGCACAAGATCTAGGTATCATTTAAGACGTTTTACCCAGGTCATCCCAAGATGCACAAAGACACTGACCAGCAAGGACTCCACTCCCACATTTACCCTTAAGAGAAGTTCTGCAGATGTTATGAGCTGCATGTCATTATATGTAGAAATGAAATGAAAGAAGATGCCAGGAGTGGCTATTTTCTTCCAACACAGTCCTTGAACAAGCTGATCTACTTCAGGTTCTTATAATACCACATCTTGTCCCATTGGGATGGAGTTGGATGAACTAACTTGAAATGCTATTGTAGAATACAGACTACACAGAGCCTGCTGCCCTTATTAAAGCAACTCCTTTTGTCTCCCCAAGTTACAGATCGTCTAGTTCTGTGCAGCCACTTTGCTTATGGAGCAAAATTCCACCCACAGGTTGGGGTCTCTTTCAGAGTTTCCCAGCCTATACTGAGCATTGGCACCAGCAGTAAGGAAAACCTACCCTTATCTTCGACCCCCTTCTCTTTGACCCCCTTTTCTCTCAGACACTAGGCGAATATTTGCCAGCAATGCAGTCATACACTGTGAGCAAAGATGCCAGCATTTTTCCATCATAGAGTAATCCCTGCTTGTATGCAAGTATAATGCTCAATAGAAAGAGAACTTTCCCATCTCTCCTGTTTGAGGAGGCTTCAGCATTTGTTCACACAGCAAGCTCACACTGACAACTCCTGTTAATCTTCTGCTCCACCACCACCCCCAAATCCATCTCCTCAGAGCCGTCTTCAATCTTTTCTCCTCCCAGTGTTTATTCGTGTATGGGATCGCCTCAACCCAGGTGCAGAACCTTGCACTTCCCCTGTTGACCTTCCCGTAGTTTGCGCAAGCCCACTTCTCAAGTCTGTCAAGGTCCCTCTGGATGGCCTCCTTTCTCTCCAGGGTGTTGACTTCACCACACAGTTTGTTGTCATCATCAAACTGACGGAGGGGCACTCAATTCCATTGCCCATGTCACTGACAAAGATGTCGAACAGCATTGGTGTTGGCCTGTGATTCTTTTCCAGGCTCAGAGCACCCATTAGTGGTTCTGGCCTCAATGTGATGGGTGTGAGGTGAACTGAGGATCTGCGCCCTCATCCTCCTCAGTTTAAAGCTCTTCTGACTGAGTTGGCCAGCCTCTGGCCAAAGATTCTTTCCCTCTTCTTCAACAGCTCAGCCTTCAGCAGACCAGGTTTATCAAAAAGAGCTTTATGGTCGAGGTAACCAAATTCCTGATTATGACCCCCCTCCTTCAACCATTGACTTTACTAATTCTGTCCTCCCTGTCCTGCTCTTTTCCTTTGACTGGGAGGATTGATGAGCACAATACCTGTGCTCCCAAGTTCTTCACTAGGTCTATAATCAATCCTTCACCAGCACTCTATATCCTTCCCTACAGTTGCCGTGTTGCCCTGTTCTGTACCATCGGTGCCCACGTGATTTATGAAAAGATCTAACGAGTTTCTCAGAGGGTGAGGTAAGAGCAAGTTTAAAGGATAGCACGCCGGCTCGGCAGAAGTGAACACTCAGCAAAGTTTCCCTTTTCCTCTGGAAAAAGTTAGAATCACAAACCTTTGCAGAACATGCAAGTCCAGCTGCCCTTGCTCACAGCTCCATGCTCAAGTCTCACCTGCTTACAGCACCCAGTCAAACGACCAGGGTGGAAGAACGAGGGAAAGAAACAGGGAAGAGAGAAGCAGGCTAAGGGATGAACGTAGGTCCTTCCCCGCGAGACTGATGCCTTCCTGTGCTCTGCCCCACCACATGCCTTACCTTAGAGATAAACCTTCCAAGACACAGCTCCATTTTCCTGTGGTTTCATTCCTCAGACTTCCAGTGGAGATCAATCCAGTGCCTGCAGGATCCTGGGGCTGTGCCACAGAAATCCCTGCTCGCGCGACCATCAGGAGAAGGCAGGACTTGAACGGGAGGCACTGGAAGGAGTGATGCTTATCTGACACTTCAGCTCCGCAAACCCCAAGCAGCACACAGCCCCGAAGCTGATGCTCCGCAGATGCCTTTCCTGAGTGAAAAGTTTGCAAATAAACATTAGTTTTTGAAGAGTTATGCTGTTGGTGCACACGAGGTTTCTCCTGTGGGGCCAGATGCTTGTGCTTTATGAAACACACACGTTAGGGGAGTCTCTCAATAAAGAATAGTGTGAGTGCCGCCAGTTCTGCTTTGGAAAGCCTCCAGCAGGAAATAATCCTGTGTCAGACACAGCTCTCTCTTCTGGTACTGCACAGAGTCAGACAATGCATCTGTTGGATTCATTTAAACGTGTCCAAGTCTGCGTTTCATTGTTCTGAAGCATCAAAGGCTTTGGCTGTTATAAATCTTCCCCAATAATCAGCAATACTGAACAATAAAACCACACAACAAAAATGAGCCCAGCTGTGGCCAGTTACTGGAGGAAACTGTAAAAGAAAAAGCAAACGTACATCGCAGTGCGCGTTATCCACAACTTATTGGAAGACTAGGTGCTAACAGCATCTCTGATTTTACAGGTGAAGACTGTTCTGTTAGATTGAGTCACCCATAATTAAAGAAATGTACTAAAAATGACTCTTCACCAACAAATCAGAATTTCTGTTGTAATATCTGGAGAGTCAGGGAAACAGCAACCTGATTCCTGAAACACCTGGAATTGCTCCACGTGCTTTAGCAGCATCCTTAAATACAGGCAATTGAGAAAAAACCCACCCCTATTGCTGCATGATATAAACTACAGGCAAAGCAAAAAGTTCAACCTCATTTTATACCAGTCACATCTGATTTGGATCATTCTTGATAATACCCAGCCAGTCTAGAAAACGAAATGTTATCTTCAGAGCTGCAAGACACTGTTTCCATGTACCTGGTGCAGCAAACTTTATGTTCCTTAGAAATATACAAGACAATAAATTGTATAAAGGGCCAAACTTTTAGAAATAACTGGCAATACGGTAGGTGCCTTCAACGAGGAAAAGGAAGTATAAATAAACTCAGGAGTATCTGGAGCCTAAGGAGTCTGTTTCACATAGTTGTAAAAAACTATACGTCTAAAAAATAGCTGGAAATCCTCTGATAACAGTGATTTCATTGCAAGAGTTGGCTGTGAGTCTAATCGTGAGGTTTGGTTTGAGCCTTTATCAACACACACTGCAGGCCTTTCTCTAGTTATTCATCAAAAACACATGCAGTTCCACCTCTTCATTTCTTTCTTTTTACTCTGAAACATGGGTGCTCATGCAGGTCTCATGATCTTCTCCTACTAACTGTGAGACCTCTGTTTGGTTCATCTGGGCCACAAACATGAATGTTACGACATGTTCGTCAGAAACCCCGGGGAACTTGTAATCAAAAGGCCACTTGAGTTGCCTCTCAAGGGACAGCCAGCCAGAGAACATTGCCCTTTGAGAAACGTCAGTTTTCTGATGATACATACAGCATGCTCAAGGGCAGCCAGACTGCTCGACTAGGGACCCATTTACGACCCCTCCACTGTGGGTACTGTGGGGGATAAAGCTGAGAGACGCACTACTCTAGTCTCCTGACCTCCCACTTAGCCAAATCTGTGTTCCATTAACTCTGCCGAGAGCGCTATTTTCCGTGAGAACCAGAGCTGAGTTGCAGTCCTAATCCTTCACTGTCCTGGAGCTCTTGAAACTCATTGCCTTCAACATCAGGTACAAAACCACCTCCTTTCGTTTCTGCAGTCTTGGTCTTGAGTATTCCTCACTGGAAAGGTTAGCTCAGTGAAATCAAAACCATTCTTTCGTTTAGAAGTGAGTAATGAATTTGAGGCAGATGTGAGTACAACACAAGGGAAATACAGCCTCAAAGAGAAATGGTATTTTGGACTTGTGTAGCCTCACACCTGAAGGAGTTTGGGAACATCAGCTGATGCTGTACCAACAGGCATTAGTCAGTCGTGTCTTATCAGCGTGACTGAAATGAGCAGAGCACGAACTCCTAATGAGCCAGAGAGGAGCACAGGAATCCTTTCAGGTTCATTTACCTGTGCCTAATTTGTTTCCAAGGAAAATGGACCTATCTTTTGGTAAGCTGAAATAATGTGAAGGGATGCGGAAGTTACAGTTCTACTCTTTGTACCCACTGTCCTGCAGCAAAAATACAGCTACTTCTCATTACTGAAACAACGAAAGCTAGATCCCCAAGTGGCAGGTTGGCAGAGTAACTCATTTAGTCTTGTAGCAGGGAACCCAGGTGTAGCCAGCTTCCAGACACACAGATGTATCAGTGCGACAAGACACAGAAATACAATCATAGAATTCGTGGGATCATTCAAATTGGAAAAAGATCCGTAAGGTCAAGTCCAACCACTAACCAAAGGGTACCCAGCCCCCCCACTGCTAAACCGTGTCCCTAAGCTCCAGATCCACACAACTTTGAAACACACCCAGAGACTGTGATCCAACTGGGCTGCCTGTTGGAAGGCCTGACAAGCACGAAGTTTTTCCTAATGTATAATGGTACTGAGGAGCCTGAGGTCACCATTGCCCTTCACACTGTAGTAAAATCTTGTTCTTCGGGACTGGGGCGCTTCAGCTGCCATCAAGAGATTTCAAAGGAGCTGCTTGGAGGCCAATGGTAGTGAAGAGGCTTAAATGTCCTTCCTGTAAACTGAAACAGACACAGAAACGACAGATAACAGAGCCTGGAACTGTGGCCTTCCATGTTGTTACATGGGGGACACACTGCATGGGAAAAGGCTTCATTGAGGCTTGCAAGGCAGAAAGAGCTGGTGCAGTGCAGCATGGAAGCTGAGGAAAATTTCTTGTGAAGCAGTATTGCAGCCATCCTGTACAAAGAGGAGAAGGAAGCACTCACTGTGTATTTTGTCAGAGGGGAGTTTGAGCAGGGAGAGCTGTGCTGTCACAAGCTGGAAACACCAATACGGTCAGTAAAATGCTGTGTTGGGGGGAGAAGCTGCTCTCTATGCCAAACATTACGGCTGTTCACAGGCAATTTACATCTGCAAAACTACCTCTAAGCACGAGAACTACTTAATGTGTTGCTTTTTCTTAGTATCAGACAGTATTATCTCTCTAGTAGCAAGTAATACTATGTAAACAATGGCAAATAAAACAGGTGGCATCAAGTATTTTCAGAGCACAAAGCAAAACCATCATAGTCTCTTATAGGTAAGACGGTGGTCATGGACTATTACTGGTGTCCACTGTGATGGTTTTAATGCTGCAATGTGGTTACGTGAGAGAACCAGTTCAGGTTTTATACTTTCAGAGCATCTTAAACATCCCCACCAAGAGGTACGAGTGTAACCATGGGACTGGGTCATGCTGCAGTTCTACATGAGTTCTGTATCTCAACCTTTATTTACTGGAGCAAAAGTTACTCTTGAAGGCAAAGCAAAATCTGGCCAATCCAAGGCGATTTTTGGTTGAAACCTTTAAGACTGAAACATTTACTAATGGCTTGAGCTGAACCAGGTGCTTCAATGGCACCACTTCCCGTGTCTGATGACAGACGCCCAGACAAGCTTCCATGACGATTCCATTTTCATATCGCTGTGATACCCTGGGACGGAGCCCTTCGCGCACAGCGGCAGAGCCCCGCCGGGCGAGCCCCACTTCGCTCGCTGTCAGCGCAGCCGGATGCGGGCTGCTGCCGCGTGCAGCAGCCTCTGAGCAGTGCGGGGTGCGTGGGGCGGTCATGCGGCTCCGCGGCCGTCTCTGCCCGGCCGCTCCCCACCTCAGTGGTGGCGAATCCTCGGGTGACTTTACGCGCCCCAGGTGTGGTCGTGAGGGCGGGGGAGCCGTCCCGTGAGACCCTCCCCTCCCGCGCTCTCGCTCCGGACAAGGTCCCCGCCAATCGCCGGTCGCTGCAGCCGCTCTTCTCCCCTCACCTCTCCTTTCGCCACCCACCCACCCACCATTTCTCCGCGCGCCTCCGCCCCGCGCAGCGCCTGCACGAGCCGCAGGAGGCGCGCGCCCCGCCTTAGGCGCCGGGTGGGCTGAGGGGCGCCTCGGCAGCAGCTCCACCGCGCCCTCAGCGCCCTCTGAGCTCGGATGCCCTTGTGGCCGTGAAGAAGCGCTGCTCGGCCGCGCTGTGCCCCGAGGGTCTGCCATCCTCCTGCTGACCGCGGTCCTGCAAGGCCAGGGGGACGGCGAACCCCCATCACCGCCCGGGTAAGGGCCGCGGCCGGCGGAGGCGTCGCCTTCTCGCGCCCAGGTAAAGAGGGACCTGTGCCCTCGGCTCAGGACTGGTTCCGCTGCCGCCGGTTCCCGGACGCAGCTGATGGCTGGACGGGTGGGAGCCGTGCGGAGGGCGGCGGAGCGGTCCCGGAGTGATGACGCGCTTCCTGCCCTCCCCTCTCCTCTCCTCCCCTCCCCAGTGGGGGTCTGCGCCTGGAGTCCGCAGCGGCGGCAGCTGCGGGCGGCGGCGCCGGAGCATTCGTGTGCGGGGCTGGGGGGGAAGGACAGACGCGAGAGATCGGCGGGGCACAGGCGCTCGGCAGTGCCGCAGTAACGCCGTTCCCGGTAGGAGCCCGGGGGGACCCCCGCGTCCTGCGCCGCTGTCGCACGTTGTATGGAGTGTTCGGTCGGTGCGGTGCCGCCGGGAACTGCACGGCTCTGCGTAGCGCTGAGGGCGGGAGTCGGTCCGCGTCTGTGGCTGCCGCGGAACTTCGCATGTGGCCGCTGTTTGCCCCCGGGTGGGCAGGCGGCAGCTGCCGGTGGCCGGTCTCGCCACGGGAGGCGGGAGCTGTGCTGGGTCCGGCGTTGCCCGCACAACAAGTTGCTGGTTTCAGGGAGAACAGTGATAGCTCGGCCCGGTGTCGTGCGCGGAGCTGGGCTGCTGCAGCAGCCCGAAAGGGCGCTTAGGCTCCGGACCGGCAAAGCCCGGGAAGGGCAGAGAGGCCCCGGGCTCACCTTCCTTCCTTCTGCCAGGAGCCGGGCCGCGGCGGTAGGGAAACCACGGTCCTTACACGGCGGGTGTGGGAGGGAACTGCTGGGGCGACCGGTTCCTCCTGGCCCCACGCAGCCTGCCCGGGAGAGCTTCGCATGGCCGGGCCGGGGGTGGGTTTCCTGAGGGACTGAGCTGTTTGCCTTTGGGCGCTACTGGCCACCGCGGTGGAGAGAGCAGATCTTTTGAGTGCACGTTGCGAAGCGAGGACCTCCCAAGGACGATCGCGCCATGCGTATTTCTACATCCATCTCGCCGTGTCTGTGTCCTCTCTCCACCGGATCTTTGGGACGGCTCAGGCGACAAGCGGGTGGCGGCTCTGTCCCGTAGAACGCCCCGGAGGGGAGGGAAGGACGCGCCCACCTTGCGCAGAGGGAGCGGGGTGAGGTAGGCGGAAGATCCGCGCTGCTCTGTGGCACCCCTTTCCCGGACCGGCCTGGGATCGTGCCAGCGGCTCCGGGCTGCCTGCCCCGGTGCAGCAGAGCTTGGTGCCTGCCGCTGTTAGAAGCGTGTGAGGCGACGGTGCTTGCACAGGGAGGTGCAGGGCATGGTCTTCCACCTGGAATACTATGTCAAGTTATGGGCTTGAGACAGGAAGCTGCTGGAGAGAGTCCAGTGCTGAACCACTGAGGTGATCACGGGGCTGGAGCACTAGGAGAGAACTCGGGCTGTTCAGCCTGGAGAGGAGGAGACTGAGAGGAGATCTTATAAATGCTTACAAATTACTAAGGGGTGAGCACCAGGAGAATATCAGGTTCTTCCTGGTGTTGCCACTTGTCCTGTTGTTAAGCACCTGCTATAAATTGGAACATGGGAAGTTCAGTTTGACCACGAAGAACTTTTTCATGGTGAGGATACCAGAGCTTTGGCACAGGCTGCTTGGAGAGGTTCCAAATCTGCCTGGACTTGTTCCTGTGGGATCTGGTCTAGCAGGGAGGTTTGACTAGATGATTGCCTTCCAATTCCTATCTTTCTGTAATTCCCTTTGGGTACCTAGAGGCTCCTGACATGGTGCCGTTGCCTGGGCACTGCATGGAAATACCTGTGTGGGAACTGGAGTTTTTCCTGGCTTTGAACTTGCACTTTGGTTCTGCTGACCACCAATGCAGGCTCTGTTTTTTGTGTGTTAAATCACTGCTGCAGTGTCTAGTTGGGAATATGGGAATGTTCATTGTGGGAATGTTTACTGGTTGAAAAAAATGGTCAGATTAAACAATTGCTTGCTTCCCTCCGATTCTTTCAAAAGTTTGTTTTACAGACCTGTGTTTTAAAGCCAAGTGTGAGCCATATGAAGTTTTAAACCAGAAAGTCAGTTGTGAGTTTGAAAGTATGTTATTTAGAGGTGTCAGGAGTTCTGTGTCATCAATACAGCCCATCAGCTCTGGAAAGATGTCTATGTGATTAAGTAGCAAACAAGCCACACATTTCTGAGATTGCTTTTTGTTTACTCGCATGTTATGGCAGTGTGCTGCAAGTCTGAGTACAAGAGGTCAGTGTTACTTGTAAATACCTCATACTTTGTAGTACTGAAAAGCTTTTATACCTGAGATAGTAGTCAGCTGTTCATGGACCAGTACAGCTGTTAGCTATGTTAATGATAACTTGATTTGACTGGAACACCTTTTCTGCTTTATTTTTCAAAACATTACATTTTCAAGGCTTTGAAATTTAAGGTTAAGACACAGCCCTGAGGGGTGTGAAGTTCTCTTGCTTCTGGGAAGGGCGTTTAATGAGTTTCATTGTAGTTTATCTTTTGGTGTTAATTACTGAAATTTAGTAAGAACACTGCTTGTTTCTGGTTGCCCATCTATGTTTCTGTGTTGACTGTGATAAGTCTGGTCAGTATTTAAGTTACGAATCTCAGTATAAAACTTGATAAAGATTATAGCAATTTCATGTGGGGGATCCATTCGTTTTACCATTCAAGTTATCCTGAATAACTGTCCTGTGTTTTCTTAGAGTAACATCTGTTGCATTATATCATGCAATGGAATGCAGTACAGCCTAACTTCAGTTGATTTTGAATGTTGCCACTGCACTGTAGTAGTGCCTGGGTGGGCGACAGTCTTTTTGGGGTGTATGTGATGGGCAGATTGGTTAAAAGTAGATGAAGTTGAACGGCCAAGGATTAAGTTTTACGTTGGTTTGTTATGATAACTCGAAACTTTTGCTGCAAAATCCTCCTTTTATTTGGTATTGTTTTTACAGTGATTTTACTGCACAGCAGGAGTGTTCTGAAGCATTGCTCTTTGGATTCTGTCAGTTTTAGGTGCTGATATACGTATCTGTTATATCTGTGCAAATGCAAGGTCTAGCCAGCTTCCAGAAATGCTGGTACTTAATTAGTTGCCACATGTAGGCAGTGGTATAGGCATCTACCTCCATTCCTTCTTGTGGCATTGTAGTGTCAGATAGCTGTTGGAATGTCAGCGCTGTATGTTTGTGAAATGCGAGCGATACCATTTGCCAAAGCATCGTTCCTCTTCATAATTGTAACACCAAAGTACTGAAAACACCATTTGAAGTAATCCTCTGTTCTTCGTCCCATTGGAATCTCAGATTTCAATACGATACCAAATGTGTAGGCATCCTGTTGATTGCTTTTAATATAAAGAGTTTCTGGCTGTGAAGTTCTGATCCAGATGCTGCCTATGCACCAACTTTTACAGCCCACTCTATCCAGCTTTTAAAAATTATCTCTTTTCCTGCTCTTGAATCTTAGAAAGGTTTAGTAAGTCTGCTTGTGCGTGTTTCTACAGACAGTAGAATGTTAATGCAAATTGAGAACGGCAAACAAAATGGTTGGATGTTGCTGCGAATGGGGGAGGCTGTCTTAACAGACAGTGTTTGGCACATTAGGTTTAGCTTGTTTACTTCTGGATTTTCAGTCTGTCTGTAGGGACAAATGTTACCCATATATAGCTGGAAATGTTGGGTTCAGGTTGTCCTGATGGTACATGAAAGGAAATGTACTTTTTTTGCTTCTGGAGTCTGCTTTTGAGTGCTGCTGAAAACCCCTTTCTCAGAAGTGTCAGAGAACCTTTTCCCTGGGTGTGTTGTGTGCACGTTTGTTTATCTTGGAATGGAGTTTGAATTAGCCTGTGTACTTGAATTAATTGTGATAACATTTTGATATTTTCCACTTCCAGTTGCAAGCTGGGATTCTATCCCCAGAGGACCACCCCCTCAGTTCTCAGAGCTCCAGTGTGTTTTTACCCCAGTGTCTTTGTAAAGCTAGAAAACACAGACTGACTTCACAAGGAGAAAGTGACCATACCACAATAATTTTTGTCTTAAAATACCTTTACACTACAGTGCTGACTTCTTACTTGTAGTCCTTTTGCTTGGCAGCAGCCAGTTGATTTTCTGCCAAGATAGGTCAGGCTGGCACTTGAAATTGCCTGGCTTGCATTCTCAGTAGGTGGCTCATCTTTCTGTGTATGGGCAGCAGGAGGAAAGCGTGAACTGAAGTGAATTGTAAATAAGCCTTGTGTCTTTCTATCCGACAACTCTTGTAAGAGTGAGTTTTCTTATTTCCAAGAGATGTGGAAGCCAGGAATAAGCGGGAGGATGTCTGTGTTCTAAATCACAGCAAACAACAATTGAGGTGGTAAAGAGTCAAGGGTGCTACATGGACTGTTTGTTTTTTCAGGCCGATTGGGAGTTTACATTTGTCTGCTGTGGCAGAGAGATTTGTTGCCTTAGGATATGGAAGTGTTTAGTGTTTTGCTGAAGTGTTTGGTGTAGTGGTGTGAGAACCTCTTAATGGGATTCACTCCACCTTAGAAAGACCTTCGGAGATGTGTGATGGTTTACTACCTGTTCATGTTTATTTTCATGTGTTGGGATTTGATGTCTGTAACGTGGTAAATAACAATTTGTTTCAGGTACCTGAAGTCTAGCTCATACTGTCATTTGTTCACAGTGGTGGTACTATGTATTTTCTGCCCGGGGTGGATGAAGGGATTGTTGAGAGTTTGTGGGTGCGGATTAAGGGGCAGGATGCCATGGGTGACACCACTGTGGGTGTTAGAGGCCGCCAGATCAGAATGAGGAAGTTGATGAGGTCTTCTACAGGCAGCTGACAGCAGCCTCACAGCTACAGGCCCTGGTTCTCATGGGGGATTTTAATTATCCTTATATTTGCTGAAAGACCTACTCAGCCAGCTATCCACAATCCAGGAGGTTCCTCCAATGCATTGGTGACAATTTCCTGAAGCAAATGGTGGAGGAGCACTGCTGGATCTTACACTCGCCAACAAGGAGGGTCTGGTTGAAGCAGTGAAGGTTGAGGGCAGCGTTGGTTGCAATGACCAGGAGATGGTGGAGTTGAGGGTCTTGTGTGGTGGGAACAGAATAGCTAGCAGAATCACAGCCCTGGACGAGGGAGGGCCAACTTTGTCCTTTTCAAGCAGTTGCTAGGGGAAATCTCATGGTGTAAGCTGGAACATAGGAGGTCCCACATAAATACAGGAAGGAACTTCTTCACAATGAGGGTGACGGAGCACTGGAATGGGCTGCCCAGGGTGGATTGTGGAGTCTCCTTCACTGGAGACATTTAAGACCCACCTGGGTGTGTTCCTGTGTGACTTGGTCTAGGTGATCCTGCTGTGTCAGGGGGATTGGACTGGATGATCTTTTGAGGTCCCTTCCAATCCCTCAGGATTATATGATTCTGTTAGTGGGTAAGTTGTAGTTTTTATTGAATGTGAGGTGTAGATATATGAACATAGAACAGTTTTAAAAACTTACTGGTAGTGAAAATCACGCTTGTGTTAATTAGTCTTAAAGTCATTGATGACAAGTACCTTTTCCCTTGGGTCAGTGTAAATGTGCCTAATGCTTTGTAGAAGTAAAGATCCAGGTGGCACTTGACAGAGAGTGCAAACAGCGGGGGCAGGCTATGACTGTCTGATGGAAATGATAATCTCTGGTCAAGAAAAGACCTATAGCAATCCACTGGGAAAGATTGTGTCAGGCACGTGGTCGTGGTGTAGGACTGAAGCACAGAATGCTTAAAAACAGTAAAAATGTTGAAATACCAGAACAGAGTAAAAATCCAGCGTTGGGCCTGTGAGTGAATATGTGGATAAATGAGATCAGAGAGCCAATCCTGAACGCTGCCTTTTGCTCTAGCGTGCGGATTTTGCAGTTCTTCCTTGTGATTAGCACATTTTTAATTAAAAATTTTCCAGATTTTCTTTTTGCTGCAGTATAAGGCAACATCTCCTGTTGGCAATGAGCTATCTGAACTATGTGGGGAAAAGATCACGTGGGAACCACTACTGTAGAGCAGCCATGCAGGGTCAAGCAGAGGGAACCAGTGGCACATGTCCTGGGTCAGGGTATCTCTTAAGGTTGTGGTTTATAGTGTATGTTTTAATAAAGGAAATACTTTAAAAATTTCTAAGTATTTATTATTTAATAAAATACCTTTTGTGCTCATACATATTTTTGTGAGATCTGTATTACTAGATATGTTTCACTATTTAAAAATATTGCTGTTTTAATTCCTTGATCCAGTTGTTCAAAGGCCTGGTTCTAAGTTTAGTTTGTTACAATACTTGGCTTTAAAAGCTACCACAGCTGAAGAAGACACCTCAGGAAGACACACAGATCCAAATGGAAGAAGTGCGTTGTTGGTTGTGTTTAAATCATGATACTCATTTTTCACTCCCATATATCAATCATACAAAAGTTTTCCTCAGAATTCATTCCATCTTCGAAATTTCCGTCTTCGCTTATGCCGGTCAGTTGTCCGTGTAAACTAATGGAAGGGTACTGCATTCTTCTGTACATTCAAAGGCCTCTGAAACTTATTTTGGAAGATTTTGAAGTAGGTTAGGAAAGTCTGTTTCCAAGTCTTCCAAACATAGATTGAAGAGGTACGTCTTTCCTGTGGTGACTTGCAAAAAAGTAATTACTGCTGTGTTTCGTCACGGAAGCAATCCAGCGCATGCTGTAAGCGGAGACACATTAGAAACATCTGCACTTCCAGCCAGCAAACCTCTCATGCTCCAGGATCTGTTCTAATACTGGTTTCTTCAAATCTGTGTTTCCGTGTGTCGTCCAACAACATTTGCTGACAAGGGAATGCCATATTGCTTTTCATGCATTTCAGCTCTTCTTTTACTGCGGCAGGAATACCAAGTGCTTTGCACATTTTGCTGCTAAGTAAGAACCCTGAACAGAGGTTTCTGAAGGTTAGAGTTTGTTGGGTTTTTTGGTTGTTGTTTTTCCTTTTTGTTTTAATGAAGTACTTTGTTCAGTACAGTGCGACGTGAAACCAGCACTGAGAAAATTGTAGACGTTTGTCCTTGTGTTCTGGCTTTGCAGTTTCTAAATGTCTTGATAATTTTAGTGGCCTCATGCTATCATTAACTAATATCTCAAGTGTATCCTAAAGGTGAGGTTCACCATTAAAATCCATATTTCAAATAGTCATCTTGATGGCTTCAAATTTTGAGGTCAACGTTTTGTCATACGCGATTAAATGTGCCTCACAAGGAACTTGTACTGGAGGCGGTAGGTTAGTTGGGCGCGTGGATTTTGAAGCAAACAGAAGCAAAATGTGTTACAGAATCTGTGTATCTGACTTCAGACTCTTCAGGGTTAAAGGCAATTGTGCAGGACTGCAACTGTGGAGGGCCCTGAACCGTTTGTGCCTTTTCCTGGTTAGAATTGGGCTTTTCTTGCACTTTAAAATATGATATTTAATAACATGACCAACGTGTGTTGTGACAGCACGCAGATTGTTATGACCAGACCTTACTGAATTATGGCCTTGGGGCATGCCAGGTGAGGTTCTACAGGCAAGCGATTTGAATGGGTTGGTTTGGTTGATTTGGGCTTTTTTCCCATCCGCAACTCCTAAGGAGCGGAGTCTGTTTAGTAGCCAATACAATATATTTCCTAGCCTGTTTCAGGCTACAGTGTCTTCCCTTACAGATACATTTCAGGTACCTGCCAAACATGTGCTATCAGGCACCGGTGCTGCCTTGGTGCCCGTCCAGTCAGTGAATCGCTTGGCCTACAGCTCAGCTTTGTGTGGTACAGCTGTACCCCTAAGAGGCAGCAAAACAAGGTGGGATTGCAGATAACAGTCCTTTGAGTAAAAGGGAAGATAAGCCATGGAGTTGCTTTTTGAAAGTTGTTCACAAAGCTGATCTCCAAAACCAAAGGAAAAGTGGAGAATAAAGGCAACAAATAAACAGTTAAATGAGAAAAGCACCTATTGGCAAAAAAAAGGTTGTTATGGCTTTGTAAAGAATGAAGATCTGTAACACTGTGGTATTGACTAATTGTTGCTTTAGGCTTTTTCTGCATTTTGTAGTCATTTTAAATTTCTTGCTTAATGTGTGCCTTTTATTATTTAAGTCATACTTGTATTACTACCTGTGAAACAGTCGTTGTCCTGTTATGATCAGACACAGATCAATCAGAGAAAGCAAGGTGTCTCTTCAGACTTTGTAGGACAGGTGAGGTATTTATACCAATATTTGTTTCTGATGTATTTAATAGATTGGTTTTTTTTCTTGACAAGTCAAGTTGTTCTGTAAGGAGGGTCTCCAATTTCAGCTTCATTTTATTTGGGCCATTTTTCTTTACATTTATTCTGTGGGACCCAACATGCGTGTTGCAAGAGAATCAGGAGGCCGGCTATTTGTGCAGGTGAAATTTATCCTCCTTTTGGAACTGTAGTGTTTAACAGAAGCCGTGTTTTCTTTCCTCCTCTTTTTCATCTGTAGATGTTTTGAAATACCTGTGCTTGTTGGAAATTTGCCATTTGAAATTAAAGTATTTCATACTTAAGGTATCACCAAGTAGCTTAGAAGTAGAAAAGTGCTTTTTTTTTCCTGATAGCATTCAGAGGATATTCAACTAAGTAATAGGAAAATCCTGCCTTCTAAGTAGTAAGGCAATGAGAATCTAGTATTTGTGTAATCAGGGTTGCCTAAGAGGTATCACTGTCTTGTTAGTAGCTGGTAAAATGCAGTCTTTGGACAGTGGTGGTTGACAATCTTCTATTTTGATCACTGACAATTACCTAGTGGAACAAAAGGACCTACAGAAAGGAGGACAGAGGCTGGTCTTTGCTTCTCTTCAGCATTCCTTGTGGTTCAGAGATATGGAATTCTTACATGGAAGCAGCTTATTATCCAGAATGCAGCTGTAGCAAGATGGGGCCAAACTGAAATGCTGGGGGGGGGAGATGTGGTGAGGAATGTGAAGAGGTGAATCTGGATTATTGCTGGCCGTACTCTGTTTGGGTAGTGTCTCGAGAACAACGAAATGAGACTCGGCTGGCATGAGGTATCTTGGTGTGAATCCTGTGTTCCGGAAATTCAGGGAGATGTGACTAGGAATCTGTGTTCAGCAAAGAGGCTTTAGTGTCCGGTGGAAGACAAAAGTCCTGACTGATAGTTAACTGAAGAGTGGCTTTAAAGTGATTCTTTTGAATATTAAAAACGTGCGTTTCTAGCATCCCTTTGTTTCCTTTGAAGGCTGGTTTGCTTATTCAGGAAACAAACGTAGGGATCAAAGATGCCATCAACAAGCATTGACCTGAGAGTTAAGTGTGGTGCCGGGGGACTTGGATGGCTTCAGATTGCAGCTAATGTGGCTTCGTATGTGAAGGTGACAGCACACATTTGGATATGCATGGAAAGGCTTTTTTGGTACATGGAAGGGAAAAGGTTCCCGTTTCTTTTGTGTTGGAACACCTGAATCACTATGGTGCTGCCTATCAAGATGCTTTGTGTGAAGAGGATGCTCTTAGGAGGGCTCTGATAATAGCTGCTTTGTCAAAGACAACTTCACTGTTACGCCAAGCTTTAAATTACCTGTCCAGTACAAAGTGGGCACTGGCTGCTACCTCCACCCAAGGAGGATAAAGACTGTGCCTAAGGTTCTCTAACCTAGGGATTATACTGCACATGAATGATTCAGTGCTGTTTCTTCCCAGAGGAATGAATAAACCAAAGCACTGGAAACAAGTATTTGCTTTACAGGAATCTGGTTTTTGAGCTGGAAGAAATGAGTCCATGTGTTAAACTGTTGAGATTTTCTGAATAAGGCTGCATGGTGCAGCAACTTAAAATGACAATAAACCTTAATTTCACATTGTTTGTACCGGAACCTAGTGGTTTGTAAATGTCTGCTCTTTGCTTGCTTGGGGGAAGTCTTGTTGTAGTTGTCTCCTGTAACTGAATTAATATTTCTTGAGTGTTTGAGGGATTATAGGCAAAAGGCTGCGCTTACCAGGTGGTGGAGAGAACTCTGCTTTGAAATAGTCAATTGTTTTTTTCTCATGTGCTCTGCTTTTCACGTGCACATTCTGCTCTGGTGTACTGCCTGCTAAACAGATTCTGCATGGATAGAAGTGTTTATTTAGTCCTGTGTAAAATGCAGTGTAGACAGGAAGAGGTTTGCACACGTTGAGATCTTTAAAATGTCTATTAATGTTGATATTGACATACATTGGACCAAGTTGCTGCATTTTCTGAGCTGCTGTGTCAAGTTCTTGTCCCACTGACATACCTGTGCAACCGCTTTGAGTGCGTGTAGTGTTGTTGAGGTGGTGTCAACAATCATGTAAGCTGAAAATGCAAAGTACAGGTTTTTATTGTTTAGGTCTCCATGGTGACCGCCGGATCCTGTAATTTAAGAAAATGGTTTTTACTTCCTCAGGTCTTAGGTTGCATCTAGGCCCTATGGGTTTAAGCTTACGACATAGAAAAGTGCTTCTTTAGACAGTGTAGAAAACCGTCTGCGTGATACCAAACATAAAACGCCGTCGCTTTGATAATTGTGAAGGGTTGCTGCGGCAGTGTTTAAGCAAAAATGTTCTGAGCTCTTTTTTGAGGTTTATAGAAACGAATACTCTATAAATAACCCCAAAAGCATTTTATAAATAGTAGTTTGGGCTGCTTCCATGAAGTTTCAAAATAATAACCTTGCTGTGTGACAGTTACTATGTTTGAAGGCAATACTAGCTGTTTGTGAGATGGTGAAGCTGTGCTTTCTGCTGCATATACACGGTATCTTCCCGTCTACTGAACACAAACCTTCAATTTTACAGAAGCATGAGTTAAAGCTTCTAAACACTGTGGAAATCTGTGTACAGGAAAATAATTGCTCTGAGGGAATGTGTGTGTAAATTGAGTGTGCGGATAATGCGTTGAATCAATACAGCCCGTAGCCTTTGCGATTTCAACCCAAACATCAAAATAAATTCACCTAATTAGTGTTGATGATCAGAAAGAACTATATATTCACTTATTTTGAAGAATGGAAATTAACTTGAAGGTCTGCTTGACCTATTAAGGATAAATATGGAGACTCAAGAATAGGTGGTATTGATTTTTCAATGCTTTAGCATGGTCATTATGAATCGGAGACATGTGCTTAAGCTGCCGGAATGTCTGGACATGAATTGAAATATGGAATCATTTTTGCTGCTTGCTCTTACACAGGGTGATGGGGGGTTGTACACTGTATCACTGAATTACTGGCATCCACTTTTGGTTTCTGTGCTCTGTGTTAGAGAAAAGTGGGTCTAATAGTTTAAGGTCAAGTTCTAGTGTCATCTGATAGTTCATCCTCTTCATGCAGCATGTAGCCAATCTGTGGACTCTGGCACTTTTGGGGCACAAAGCTGGGGAGCCATGTAGGCAGGATTTATGTGGTTACGTATATTTCAATAGAAGTCTTCAGCTTCAGCCACGAGCAGAGCAATTGAAGTGGAGACCCTAGGGGGAAATGCTTTTTCCCTTGCATTGCAGATACAGGTTGGCTGAGCCATCAGGATTTTGCCCTTCTTGAGAGCGTTAGGGGCTTGTAATTGCTCCGTCAAGGGTGAAGGCAGACACCTCAATGGACCAGGGGGAAGGAACTGTGTGTGTCACACTGACTTCCTGAGCCCAGGTGTCAGGTGTGCATGTGAAAATTTAGTTTGAAGTACTAACTTTGCAGGCACATTTTGACCTAGGGCTGGAATTTGAAGCCTTATTAAGCTTGCATCCTCTATCCCTTCTTTCCCTTCCTATTCCTGAGTAATCTTTCCTATACTTACTGAGCGTGATGGCAGTAACAAATCTCAGTTGCTTTATTCTGATGATACTTCAGGATCTCTGAGTGTATGCTTTCTATCTTAGCAGCAGTAGTATTAAAAACATTTTCTTAATTTGAAAAAGTATGTGTTTTCAGGTTTCTGTGGTTTGGTTTATTTTGGGGTTTTTTTTCTTAGAAAATCAAATACATTAAAGTTGTTAGATTATTTAAATAAAACTGAAAAAAAAACCCCTCATCAGCTTACAGAGCTGGCTGGCTGCTGCTGTGTGTAGTATCACTGAACAGGAATTACCTACGATTATCATTAAAATATAGCAACTTTCTTCTTTTTTATAGGCCTGAATATCCAAGGTACTGGCATAATAATCTGAAAACTGCTTCTGAAAACACCTGTTTCAGCATTTTCTGGCAATGGTCTACAGTGGCAAATTGAGTACTTTTTGATAATGAGTGTCTTTTGACCCTGGTGAGTAAATTGCCATCTTTTACAGTGAATCAGACCTAATCAGACCTCATGTTTTGGAGCTAGGTTACATACTTACTGATATTTTGTCTTGAGAGAGTCAGTGATTCAGGAAAGGTTACAAGTGCTTGGTCCACTTTGCCTGAGGATGTAGTTCTCTTCTTGTGCTCACTGTGATGTAACTGACACCATCTTGCAGCGACGTGTAACTTAAAGTTTATTCCAGCTTCCTCAGCATTAATGCCACTTTGGCTGAATTGCAAGGAGCTGGTTTTACTTCTAGCTTGCTCTTGACTTGTGTCTTCTTTAGGATCTTATATGCTGTAAGTTTGGTTAATCTCAGAATGAATTCTTAAGTGTATGCTTTTACAGTTCTTGCTGTTTTGAATGGCACAGTAGAGGCAATGGTAAGATCTTGTTAACCTTGACTTGCACCTGAAGAATAAGCAGTCTGTTTTTGTGTGGAAAAAAATGGTGTGGCTTCTTTTGTATTCTGGTTACTAGATTTTGTTTCTTACTTTGCACCCCCTCCTCAGGTTTTTGTATCTGCTGCTGTGGTAATCACTACTCAAATACTTAGGTTCAATGTTGGAGTGTAGCCAGTTCCAATAACGGGGTCGTTCCGAGGGTGACGAAATCTGCTCGCATGGCAAACACTGATTGTTCTACACGTTGTTAGAAATGGTATCCTGTCTTTTGGAAAGAGTCAATCTTTTATTATTAAAACTAAAATTTCAGAAAAATGTGTGCCTTTAGGTTTGGGTTTCAGTACTTGAGATGAATGCTGTAAATGCAATTTCTTCACTTCTGTTACAGAGGGTAGACAACTTGGCCTCTGTAAGAAGCAGTTCCTTCTCTTGAAGTGTTCACAGATCACAGGACAGACACTTGCTCTTAATTTGATTGTTTTTAGCCACTCTTAATAAGGAACATTTATTTTGTTTCCTTGGTGCTAACCCCAAGAACAATCCTTCTTTTTGTGTTTGGCAAGCAATCTCTCATTCAAAATCCTTGAAATGAATGCTGATTACCAAGCTGTTCCAGCATCACAAAGTGCACCATCCTTTCTGAATAACTGTCATTGCAGAATCACAGGATGGTGGGGAGGTGCCTCTGGAGATCATCTAGTTTGACCCCAAGCAGAACCACTTAGGACAGGTCACACAGATAAACGCACAGCAGGTTTGGAAAGTTCCCCAAGAAGGAGTCTCTGTTGATCATTAATCCCTCCTTCTCCTTAGTGGACTATTTTCTGTATAAAGAGAGGGATCTTATTAATAGATTGATGTGTATTTAACCTTTCAGAAATCCTGCTATCAGATCACATTAAGGGGAGGAAAGTAAGCAAGCAGTGGCTGTCTGTGGGCTGGCAAGGAATCTAACCTTATTGTGGGGGTAACACATTGTGTGTGGTAGTGCACACCAAGGAGGTACAATGAAGCTGGAGAGAATGGCTGTAACTTACCACCTTTGTCTCAAACACAGTTTTGGAAGACTTTGAGCATATTATTCCACAGGAGAGGATGTAAATTTAACCAGTAAGTCTTTGGAGTCCCTTAAACTGGAGCAGTTTTAAGTGAAGCTCATCAACAGTATAATTTCATGTACATAATTCTCTGGAAGCCCTTTTGTTTCAGTTCAAGTAGAATCATATTGGTTTGCTCTTGGTACCGGCTTGTGATAGCTCCTTATCAGAAGGTGTGAAACATTTTGTGCCAGCTTGGAAGAACAGAATTCCAACTAGTGTCCTCTGTTAAGCACTGTGCTAAACATAGGACCAAAGCCTACGTCTAGCTTTAGACGCAGAGTGAGAGTACAGAACTCTCCGCTGATTACTGGGATTGTGAAGAATCTGTGACCCATTCAGTTTTTCCAGAAGTTAGTGGTGTAAATTGCCTGGAGTACAACACCCTGCTTCCTGATGTACTTGGGCCAGAAAAATATCTGGGCAGTGTATTGAGAGGAGGCTTGACTTCCAGCGCACCTGGCAAATTAAGGTCTCTCCTCAGCTTTCAAATTTAAAAGTTTTCTTATGTTTATAACTTTAAGTTTAGAGTAGCCAGACCCTGCTAGGGCAGATTGTACCTGACAGGAGGACAGAAGTTTTGACGTGCTGTGTGCTTTGGTATTTTGGTTGTGGGGAGTTAATAACAGTGTATTTCATATTGCACACTGCTTCTGGGTTCATCAAGAATCTGGGAGTTCCCTTTGAAATAGGATGTTTCTCAAGATTGATATCTTTATGAAGCAAACTCGCAGCCAGCACAGATTTTCAAATGAAAAGCAGTAGGAAATGCAGTTGTAGTTCTCCTTATTTACTGCTCAGCTTGGTGCAAAATACTTACAAGTTCACTGCACTGACGTGAAAATAGAAATTCTATACAGAACACTAAATCTTGACTTTGACTTGTTCATGTTGTGGAAACATGTGGTCAAGGTGTGTCTTGCTGGGTTGCAAGGCTTTCCAATCACTGCCTTAGAGTATTGTGTTTGGAATGCTTGTACTTTGAATTTTTCCCTCCCCTGCAGAAAAAGTTGCTTTGAGAACTGGTCTCTAAATTGGAAATGACCTTACTTTCCTTCTTGCTACTATTAATAACTGCAGGCATGGCATTCCCCTGCTGCCACCCCTTATTCATGGCTTTCTATTTTAGTTCAAAATATGTCTTACAGTGTGCTTCGACCTCCAGTTCTTAACATGCTGCAACAAATTTGGTTGTGCTCCAAAAACTGGGTATTTGAGGTCATGAACAGGTAAAGCATCTGTGCTGCAGCACTTTTCCCCCCCCTCACTCTTCTGCCTGGGAGTTAGTGTCACCAGAGATGCCACAACACTGGCTGGAACACAACGCCCTTCTAATATTCCGTGCCAGGTGCTACTCTGTGTGTTTCGTGCACAGATGTGTGCTGCATGGAATCATGAAATGCTACTGCATGTGAAATTCAAAGAAAAGAAATCTGGTGCATGCGATTGCTTGAGAGGATGAGGCTTTTTGTTGTTCATTTGTTGTCCAAATTAAGAGCAGGTCAGTCATTCCTGAAACACAATGTTTTGTGTTCATTCTACTGGTGACACTGGTGGGCCTGCTGCACAAACTGGTTGGGCTGACAGCAGTTCAGGCTGTGCCAGCAAAGGCACTCATTGATAAAGTGCTGACTCTGAGTCTGGCCCTGACTGAATGGTAATCAGGTGTAAGCAGGGCGAGTGTCTTGATCTTGGAAAATGTTCACCACAAATACTAAACTTGAGGAAAGAGGGGATTTTGTTGTTGAGCTTTTTTTAAGTCATGGTAGCATGCTTAGAGGTTTGAGGCCATCACAGTATTGCTGCTCAGCAATGACTGTTTGTCATCTTGGGTGGTGTAAAGTTATGTAGGATTGTGCTGAGCTTGAATTGCCAGGAGATCTGTAACGTTTTGGGGCATTGTTAGTCGCTCCAATGTTGTGAGAAGGCGCATTGCCACGTGCTTACTTCTGGCAGATGTTTTTCATCAGCTTTGCGGTTTTGACTAGCCCAGACACAGAGCCATTGGCTTGCTGGTTGTTGCTAATATTCATGCCCAGATACTTTGGGTAGAATGCACCAGTGCTGCTTTTTTTTTTATGTGGCAGAGATACTTAAATTGAAGTGTTTTTCTGTTACTGGTGTATTAGAATTTTTAAGGATGAATGTTGTTCCTGGTATGTCAAGAAAGAACTGTAATTGTTTTGACAGTTTGTGAGTGACCAAACTCTTAGGTGGGATTTGCATTTTTCTTGGTGCATTGGGGTGGTTTACTTTAGGTGAAATATTTTAATTTCCTTAAATTCTCAATTTTCAGGAAATCTGAGCTGATATTGGGTGGGCTGTAAGTCAGAGCAGGTGACAGATGTGAAGAAGAGTCAGGACTGCATTTGGTGGAGATTTAATAGTCTTTGTACCACAGCCCCTTTATGTGTTCCCCCCCACAAGAAACCACTGACTTCTTTTGTTTATTTTTTTATTGCAGCTGTTGTGTCTCACTGTCCATATATACACAGATACTGGACACATTTTAATGTGACCGGGGAGCTGATTGCACTGAACTTTAAAATCCTGACATAGTGTCAGGCCTTTGATCAGACTAATTCTGTCTAGAACCCCAAAAAGAAGAGATGTGTCATTTATGTTTCTATCAAAATGTTCTCCCCTCCGATGGGTTTATGCATCCTCTGTTCCATAGCTGAAACCCATGTTCTCTGCTTGCTTTGAGGATGTGAACAGTTAAGAGAATGGATGCACTTCACTTTTGTGGTGTGCAGTGGTTCAGTGTCTCAAGGAGAGCTGAGGTCTGAAGCTGCCTTCAGAATGTACTGCCGTGCATCCTTACTGAACCTTAGTCTTCATTATTGCCTTAGAATATAGTTGTGTGTATGAGATCGGGCTGTAGATTAAACAAAAGCTGGACAACAGCAAGTGCTTGCAAATGTGTGGTGAATTCAGCACGGAGAGCATTTTCAAAATCACTTTGGTTTCATCCTGATGTTCTTTCACATGGCGGATTCTGTGTCTGGTTGGAGTGCACTCAGTCACAGAGATCTGAGCATTTTAAAAAGGAGTCCTGAGGTGGAAGCTGCAATGGAGGGACCAAGTTTACAAGCTGTTTGCCAATTCCTTAGCTTTTGTAGAGCACGAAGAGAAGCAACTGTGAAAGGACCACAACATTCTGCAGGACCTTGCTCAAGAGCAAGTGGTTGCACAGAGAAATTAGCCCACTTGAATTTGATGTTAAGTAGAAGGGGTTCCTGCTCAAGGGATGGGGGGGAGGTGACATTGCCCCATGTGTGCTGCTGACCCTGAAGATTGACTGATGTTTCGTCCTCCCCCTTTTAGCTTGTTGAAGAGTGCTTGTCCTGCACGCTTCAACACCTTCTTCATACGTTCTGAGCCAAGTACAGTTCAGTATGAATGTGGGCTGTGTGCAACTGTCCTGTTCCTCTGTTTAGGTCACCGCTAGAGCAGGGGAGACTGGGGAAACTTCTTTCTCATGGAAACTTTAGAAAACAACCACCTTGCTAGTCAGTTGGTTGGGGTTTTTTAGCAAGGAGAAGTTATCTACAGATTTGATTACTTTAGATTTTGTGGGCGTGCAGCATCAGGGTGAAATTCTTAGGCTCATTTTGATTGAGGACTCTTGTATGATTAAGGCACTTTTTGCCTTCCGGAACCTCCCCCTGCTACTGAGTTTCTTGGCCAGTGAGGTATGAGAATTGCTCTTGTGTCTGCCTGATGCTTGCCCTGCATGCAGGGAGAGCTGGAAGGGGACAGCTCTGGATGTAACAGCAATTCCTACGGCCCGTCTGGAGGCAAACAAGAACCCCTGGGGAGATGGCACTAAGGGAAGGGCAGCTTGCACTGGGCAAGAGAGCCCAAGGTAGAGCTGTGGCATGAGGAGTGCCCTGGACAGGTGCAAGTGCAGCTGGCAAAATCTGAGCCAGAAGATTCTGGCGCAGTGCTACAGAGGAAAAGATGCGACCTTGAGCGGCCAGTCAAGGCGTTTCCTCTCTGGAGCTACTGGGACAGCATGATTTCTAACTCTGTGTTTTCCAGTGGATTTAATGAAAAACAACTCCTGTAATGTGACATAAAATGCTCCTTACCTATTAGGTGTAAGATTAGTGGTACATTGTTTTGTACGTTCTCATGATTTAGTTTTGAATAGAGAATAAACTTAGGTGTGACTACTGACTTAATGCAAGGGCTGAGTTAAACTGTGGTTAGTTTTGTCATTTCCCAAACTGGGAAATGATAAAATTAATATGAAAAGAGTGAGCTGCAGAAAGGCTTGTGACACTCCTCTTCCGTCCTTTTGCTCTTAATGTACAAACAAAACCCAGATTTATCTGGTTCAGCCTCTTCAGGATTGACACAAGTAGGGTATGAGTGGTAAATTTCTTCACATCAAAGCTCTTACTTGTGTTCCCTTCCCCCCACTGCTCATTAATTCACTCTGTAGTAATTCTCTTACAGAATGAGTATTTTATAATTTGAGAGCTTTGGACTTTTTTTAATGTTTGGGATTGAATTTAAAGTGCTGGAGCAAAGATTGCTGAAACAGTTTATGATGAACCAGTTCTTCAGCTGTGTTCCTTCCTTCATGTCTTCCTTTCCACTGTCTTGAGTACTTGCTGAGCAACAGCTACTCCTTTCCCAATACTTGACAAGGCTAAAATAGCGGTTAACTGGTGGAGCCAGTCTGGACAACAGCCAGATAAGAGCCGGGAAAAAGGAGCCCAGGTATCCTGCACCTCTCAGATGGAGGACAGAAGCCCAAGTAGAAGGGGTGAGTGGAGCCAAGCGAAGGGCCATGGCATAAGGCGAGCACTGCCCTTGCCTGCCTCACCATCGCAGTTGCCACTGAGTAATAGATATAAGCCCCTCCTGGAAGACAGCTGGTCTAATGAGGATATAGAGGAAAGGGAACCCATAGCAGAAGTCCTAGCAAAGTCGCATAAATCCGGGAAATCTTCAAGTTTTATGACGACATCCTCCACAAAGAAGGAAAGTGTCCTAGCTATTGGAGACTCGCTCCTGAAAGGGACTGAGGGCTGAATATGCCCAGGAAGAAGAAAGTCTACAGGTCTTTGAAGGAGGGGATGGCCACTAGGGGTGATACAAGGCTTTGGCGAGAGAATGTAGGGGTGCAACTAGGAAAGCCAAGGCCCCTGCAAAAGAGGTCAAGGGCAACAGCATGATCTAGATGTTAGATGTTAGGATTACTGGGTTTATTTGGATTTAGGTTGGACTGGATGATCTTTAAGGTCTTTTCCAACCTCATCATTACTGTGATACTGTGAAAGGGCTTCTTCAAATACACTGCAGGTAAAACTAAACCTAGAGGCAGTGTAGGCCCCCTGCTGAATGAGGTGGGTGCCCTGGAGACAGAGGATACAGAGAAAGCAGAGACACTGAACACCTCCTGTACTTCTGGGGGCTGTCTTGATCTCAAGCCCCAGACGGCTGAGCCTCCAAAGGAAGTCGAGGCAAGAGAGGAGCTTGTTTTGGTTGATGAGGACTGGGTTAGGGATCACTTGAGCAAACTGGATGTGCACAGATCCATGGGCCCTGAGGGGATGCACCCACAAATGCTAACAGGGATGGTGGAAGTCATTGCTAGGCCACTCTCCGTCATCTTTTCTAAGTCACGGGAATCAGGAGAGGTGCCTAGGGACTGGAGGACAGCAAATGTCACTCCAATCTTCAAAAAGGGTAAGAAGGAGGACCCGGGTGACTATAGACTACAACCTTTAATGGTGTAATCAGAATAGTGTGAAAAACAGGTGATGATGCAACTGTGGTCCAACAGATCTCTGTTCTTGGGTTTGGGGCCCCTGAACTGAATGCGGTACTCCAGATGGGGTCTCATGAGAATGGGGTAAGGGAGAGGCACCTCCCTCGGTCTGCTGTGCATGCATCTTGAAACACAGCATCAATTTTGGCAGGCTTTCTGAGCTGTAAGGTGATGTGGTCTGTTGGTCCAGTAGACTAAAAGTATCAGTTATATGCTGCTGGGTTGTACTTTTGTGGTATGTTCAGTGCTTGAAGGTGGAAAACTGCTCAAGTATTGGCTCCTCAGTTTTGACAGCTCCTTGACAAACTCATATTTTCTAAGTGTAAGTTCACTAACTGTTGAAGACCCTAATGCTGTTGCAGTCCACATTGCCTCCTTGTCAAGTGTGTGGGGTTGGGGTATTTCTGTTTTAAACTTGTAAACAAAGCCACTATTAATTCCAACTGAATGGCAGCTAAATGGAGTAGGCAGCAATATCCACGGCCTTTATTAAGAGTAGAGGCTTAAATGAGAATTGAGAGGAGGACAAAGCCAGCTGTCATTCCAGAGCAGTGTAGCTTCCAAAAATTCCTGGGGTTCTTGTACGCCAGGCTCTTTGCTTCCTTGTGTTGGTGAAGGCCTTTTGTTATTTAACTGTACCGGGCACTACAAACTTACGTTCACAAAGATCTTTGACATATTTAGCATCTGTGCAACCAGAAGATATGCTCCTGTGTTTGCCTGGGGCTCACATATTCAGTTCTCCTTCACTGGTGGAAGTTTTTGGGCTGACATGAAGGAGAGAGAGTAAAACTTCTACTTTGGATTGTTGAAATTAAGAAGCAACCACAGTCAGGGCTTTTTTTCAGTGCTCTGCAGTGGAGTGTAAAACACTTAGAGGAAGGCTCTCAGCTTAACCCCTTTTCTTTTACTTAGCTGTTGTGTTGCAACCACGACCTTTGCTTACATTCAGAGACACAAATTGTGTCTTCCAAGTGTCAACACACCCTATGTGAACATGCAGGAAATGAGCATGAGCGCTAGCAAGGCACAATTATACTGTCACAGCGTCAGCTCTCTCTTGGGACAAAGGCTAATTTTAAGGTAATTTAGGGGAATCAGATTTTGAAGTATTAACAACCATCTTTTTCCCTATTGAGGAAGACAACAACACTTCAGAATATTTGTGTAAATACCAGTGTGCAAACATACTTTGTCGAACTGCATGGAAATTAGATGAGTTTTGTGTTGCCCATCTGTACTTCAGTGAGATGAATCTAATTAATTTTTGAGTTACTGGCTAATCAATATTCCATACTTTGTCAGTGTTTTCTTGCTCTCAGTAGCCATTTGAAGGCTGGATCTGTGGTGTTGTGTTTCCTCAACACCGTAAGGACTTAACATGCACAAACTGGAGCATCTTTAAATTCAACCGAGGTGTCATCAGAGAATTCAAATATTCCTTCAGTACTATTTACAACCTGCTGCTAATATCTAGGTGCAGGAAGTCCTTATCTGTGTGGTGGGCAGTACCTACACAGGAGGAGGCACCTCTGAACGTATGTTGTGGAATTTTGTTGTGTAATGCTACAATCTGTGTCTTAAAAACACAGACACCTTATTTTAGGAACAGCCAGTCTTGTAAGAATTCCGCAAGAGAGCAGTAAGTTCCCTTGACCCTACATCAGTGGTGTGGTCCCCAGAGTTCTCACCCAGTGCCTTGCTGGAATCTTAGAGTACTGAGACATCAGAGTGCAAGGTGGTGTTTTATGTTCTGAGGTACTATTTTGCTGACATCTCTGGCAGCTCAGCAGTATCCACTGGGGTGAAAGCTAGCGACAAACGAAAATAGCAGTGTTTCACAAGCTGGGTCTTAGAGAAAAGCTGCTCAGAGGTGTTCCTGTGAGTCTTTTCTGCTGATGGAGATGATGATGATGTTTCTGTGAACACTTTTCTGGGCAGATGGAATGAGGAAAGGGAGAGTAACTCCAGAGATGGACTTATAGAGCAAGTTTTTCACGTGAGTGTGCCTACTGCTGTCGGTCTGAGCAAATAGCCTGTGAGGCAGATGTTCAGGATTGATTATTGGCAGTCTAGAAGATTCTGCAACAGTAGAAAAGCAGTAATTTATGCTGTTAGCTGTCAGATACGTTAGGAAAAAGAACCCAAATTAGTTCATCACTTAGCATTTTGTTTTTTAATAAATGTGAAACCGTGAATTCCAGTTGTGGAAGATGACAGAAATGTGTTTCCTGTGCCTAGAATAACTTTGTTCTTTTTGATCTGGAGGCATTAATTTGATCTTTGCATTGCTGAAAGGGGTATCTGAGTGACATATCCTGTTGAAGTCCCTGAAGAAATTGTACTACGTTGTACCTGACTTTGAACACCAGTCTGAAAGGCAACCTCAAGGTCAAGCACGCGTAGAAATGTGGCTCAGTGTGAACCAGTTCTGCAGGTGAATGAACGTGAGGCAGGGAGCAGCACAGCTTGGGTGGTTAGGGTTTTCTAATGCGTGGCTGAACAAAGGGTAAACATCACTAACTGCTGCCATGACACTTCTTGGCAACCACCAGAAAAATACTGTGAATAAAAGCTTGGGGAGTGGAAGATACTCTCCAAAATGCCTTGGACTCTTCAGAGGGAGTTTACTAGTGGCCGAGCTGCTCAAAGAAAGCAATGCTACGTGAATAAAATAAGGAGATGATTGCATGCATTGGGCAGATGGGCAGACTATGACTGGATCGGGTTAACTTTTAACCTTCCTTAAATAACACGCTTCCTGTTGAGCTGCTTTGTATGGGGATCTGGGCACTCTAGACTGTCTTAGACTGTGCCCCATGTCACAGCGCGTCGCGTTCCAGCAGAGCAGAGGTACTGATGGTTTCCCTTTGGGGCACTAGGGTGGTGTCGTTTTGTAGGGCCAAAAAATACCTTCAGAGCATATCACAAGTTCTTCAGTTTTTGTTTTGAGGAGTAAGTGACAATGCTTCTAAGAGAGAGGTGCTTGTGCTGATCTAGACGATCATCCCCAATGCACAGAAGGTTTTGGACCACTTGCTCAGTATTTGCATGAAGTGAGGGTAAGCATGAGGGGTGATCCAGTCTGTCTCAAACATTGAAATCATCAAAAGATGCAAAATGTACAAAGAAATAATGTTATCTGTCACATCAGTGAGCTCGAAGTTCATCTCTGGTTAGTGTCACTCCAGTAGACAAGTTGCATGAGTTTTCAGTTACAATTGCACATGTTTATTTGGTGTGGGAGTCAATTTTTCAGGATTAGTTCAGACTTTCTTGTGCCACTCCTTATTTGTGTTTCAAAACAATGCAACAGAGACATTTGTAAAAGAAAATGTAATGTTGCTGTCTGGAACCAGCAGACATACTGGATTCCACTAAGGATTAACAGTAAGATAGTTACCCAAGAATAGTTTTCAGTGTAGATTTGCTTTGAGTCTCCATTTTTTTTCTGGCATGCCTTCAGTATTCTCAGACACAATTGTGACTGCCCTGATCAGGTAACTGAGATGAAATGGCAGTCACCTGTCCATAACTATGAAGTACATCTTTCTGCTGAGCCTTGAAACTGATGAAAAATTATTAATGCACTTCTAATGGCTTTATTGAAACGGAAACATCTAATTTCACATTATTTAAATAAGTTTTATAGTAGTAGTTGAGGAATAGTGGAGTTTGATATCCCTCTTCATTGGAGGACAAGCTAGCAGGCACTGCTGTGAATAACTGATGTCTTTTGTAATGCCCTACTTTACTACTTTAGGGGTCATTTTAGCATTGTTGTTCCCTTCTGTTGGCTGCTGTCGTTTCAAGACCAACAAATTACTTCATCACCTAGATTATTTTTCTTTTTTGTGAAAACGTCAGCTTTTGTACAATAATCTCTGGAGTCTCAAGCAGCAAAGTGTAGGGACATCTAGTCAGGAATAAAAGATAACACTGCATGTCTTGAATATCTACACGTTTCTGTATGGTTTCACGTGTATTTGCGTCACCAGGTAACACCATCAGCAGCTTCTGGGTTCTTTTCAAACAATAGGAGTAATTCTTAACCTTTCTGAGCGTGCCCAAAGTTCCAAAGACAAGTATGGAAACTAGGGAAGTTGTTTGTCAGACCCGTGTCATCTGAATTTCAACTATGTGAAAGGGGGGTGGGCTCCAGGAAGAAGTGCTTTAGTTGTGGGTGGTGCATTTCTCATCAAATTAACACCTCGGCACCAGTGTTCTAACGTTCATGTAGACTGCAAATCCTTGTTTTCATTGTAATGTTTACACCTTTTAGTGGCTTTGGGGTAACTCTTTTGGCTAAGGTTACTGTGTGACGTGTTAGCCCAAAGGTTTCTTTGTTAAATGGATAATTCACAGGAGAGTGAAACATGTGATTTCTGAAGACATGTAAAATGTGTCATTTCTCAAAGGCTTTGAGTTGGCCAAAATACTGTAGCTCTTGACAGATGGGTCCAGAACCTTCAGATTCACCGATGTCAGTGAGGGCAAAACACTTGGGTGTTTAAAGAGAAACTGTTGTGTCACAAATGAGAGTCACTGTTTATGCACAGTATTTTTACCACTGTAATCTTGACTATAATGGTAGCTTTTCTACTGAAAAATGGTGGGTGATAGAAACGGAGACACTGCAAATCTTAAAATGATCTGTAAAGAATTTCCATTATCTCTACACATGTCTAATATGCACGTGCTTGTGAGCATTGATCAAACGCTGTAGTTCTGCTGCCTCATGATTGTTTGGACAGCAGTCGATGCTGTCACGTCACTCAAGCTAAATTCCACAATATGAGCTGCCCTTCATTCTGAAGGATTCTATGGGTCACTTTGCTGCCACATTTCAAGTTGTTTGGTTAGGAGGTTTTTTTATTTGGCTTTGCGTGTAGGTCGCTTTGAAGAGCGGTATCATGACGTGCTCTTGTTTTTTCTAACCACTTTGCCTCTTTGCTTACGTGGAATATTGAATTATTTTTTTTTTCCCATAACTTTTGTCCTCCCCAGAAGTGAGGGGCCCAGAACTGCCCTCAGTACTTGTGGTGAGGCCTCTCAAGTGTCCAGTACAGGGGGAGAATTACATCCTTAGTCCTGCTGGTATCATGACGTGCTCTTGTTTTTACTAACCACTTTGCCTCTTTGCTTAAGTGGACTCTATAACTTACACATGCATATCAATAGGAGAAGGGATAATATAGGGAAGCATTCCAAATAACAAAGTTATAATATTTAGTTTGATTTTCTGGAGTTTGCTATTAGAAACTTTAATATTTGAGGCCATCCTAGTAGTTTAAACTCATGTCAGTATTGTTGGCATTATTGAACTATTTGGATGAATTATTGTGTACTAGTGCATGGTAAATATGTTGAAGGTTTTGTGTTTTAGTTCATTTTGTTGGGATTCTAAGTTAGGGAAACGAGCCTTGCTGTCCAAGCAGCATTCTCTCTAAATGCTCAGGAAGTGCTCCACTAGCTGAAGTAATTCCAGACGTCTGGGCTGGCTTCAATGTGCTCTGGTTGTAAGGAGCTGCCTTGATTTCCTCACTGATACCGTGTTTAGCAAGTTCTGTTGCCCCTCGTCTTGTCTGGCTCGTCTCCTGGCTACCTCTGTGGCCAAAGGCATGCTAGAAGGCCCTCCAAGTTTAGGTCCATACTGAGTGTATAATCTGCAATGTGCATTTTCTTCCATAAACGGCTGAATGTCATGTTTCATGTCTCATTTCAGATAACTAAGGCTGGGTTCCTAATAAGAGCCGTTTCTGGGGGCTAGTTGGGTGCCTTTGCTGCTTTGTGGTGTTCTGCTTTTGCAAAGTAATGAATAAGAACTTGGAAGACTCACACTTGGAGGAAGTGGTGTTATCAGCAGAGGAATGGAAAATTAAGATAACAGTGGCTGAAACAGTCTGTCAAGAACACTGGAAAAGTGTCTTGAGCAATGGGTCAGGTGCTCCTTACTGGGAGTGCCACGCTGAGAACCACATGGTATTTCAAGAACATGTCGTCCTGTGATAATTTCGATCTAGAGAAGTATCTAAACAGGAAGAACTGGTTTTGTTGCAGGGGGTTCCTACTGTGACAATTCACAAGTTCAGAATGCTAGATTATTTCTTATCATCAACTCGCTGTGCAGAGGCAGAAATGTGAAACCACTTTAGTGGAAACGTGGTTCCAGTGTTGTGAATGATGTTCAAACGTGGAAACTGTTTTCATTTTGGAAGAATCTGATGTTTTAATCAGTTATCCTGCTTTGAAAATTATTTTCTTCATCACACTGCAAGCGCTCGTCTTCTTATCCCTTACTGATAAATTACTATATCCTGTGCTGTGTGTCTCTGAACTCAAAACTCTAGGTTCTCTTTCCTACTGGGCTGTGGAGTAAAGAAGGGGGTATTGATCCAGCTGCTCCACTGTTCAGTTTGCAGATGGATACTCAATTCTCTTCAAAACCACGCCGTTCTGTGCAATACCTCTGTAAAGTCTTAAAAAACTGAAATAATGGACTGAAGTGCCTACATTTTAAATGCATTAGCAGGGTTCAAGTTGCACCTGAAATGCAATTTGTTACAGGTAGAACTAATCCCATCACTAATCACACAGTGTCATCCTTGCGTCCTTGACTGGTATTCTGATTGCTCTACTCTGCCCTATTGAGACCACGTGTGGAGTGTTATGTCCAGTTCTGGGCCCCTCAGTTCAAGGAGGACACAGAACTGCTGGAGAGAGTCTACCGCCAAGCAGCGAAGAAGATGAGGGAAGCAGAGCACCTCCTCTATGAGGAAGGCTGAGGGAGCTGGGTCCCCTTAGCTTGGAGGAGACTGAGGGGTGACCTCATTAATGTCTACAAATATGTGAAGGGTGGGTGTCAGGAGGATGGAGCCAGGCTCTGCTCAATGTCATCTAGTGATAGGACAAGGGGCAATGGGTGCAAGGTGGAACATAGGAGGTTCCATATAAGTATGAGAAGGAACTTCTCAGTGAGGGTGACAGAGCACTGGAATGGCCTGCCCCAGGGGGTTGTGGAGTCTCCTTCTCTGGAGACATTCAAGACCTGCCTGGATGTGTTCCTATGTGACTTGGTCTAGCTGATCCTGCTGTGTCAGGAGGATTGGACTGGATGATCTTTCGAGGTCCCTTCCAATCCCTAGTGTTCTGTGATTCCATGATTTAACCTCTTTAAAAGCTGCCTGCAGCCTCAGGTTCTGTATTTGTGTGCTGCTGACAAGCACGGTTTGTTCCAAGGGCAGTAGCTGGCTATTAGAACTACAGAAGTGTGCAACTTCTGGTCTCATATGTTTGTGCTGACCGTCCTTTAACAGTGCATTGAAGGGGGCACAGAGGTCAAAGATGATTCTAAAGGCTCTTTTAGTGAGACATAGTGAAACTGCAAGGGCTGCTCAGTGTTGCTATTGCACTGTGAGATGCAGAGACAGTTTATGCAGCAGTTTCTTTTATAGGAAATTTAAATACCGTGAGTTTTATGAAGTCATGTCAAGTTATATTTGAGGAAAGGTAAAGTGTGAAGGAAATTGCAGCCTGCTGTAAAGCTACATGGATATTCCTTTGCCTTTTGTGGCAGTAGGGAAAGACCACTCTGAACAGCCCTTGGAATTTTATCCTGAGGTTAAAGCTAAGCCCATGTCCTCATTTTATTTAAAAAAAAAAATCCATTAAACCAGGTATCAAATGGTGTTTTAGCTAAACTGTGTGCACACTGATTCCTGTTCTCTGAACCTCTTTGCTCTTCATTTACTTGGAAGTAGGAGTCATGTGTCCAAATCGGAGAGAGTTCTTATTCCTCTTCTTAGTATTCTGTTATTCTAGAGTTGTCTGCCTCCCTTCCTTTTTTCCCCCCATAGATATCTCTGTGCAGTGTTTGCACAGAAGACCAAATCTGTTTATGTGGCTTTGAAATTGGTTCTGTATTTTGTGAGACTTGCAAATCGGGGCACCTGTCTGACCGGTCATGTTCTTTCTTGTGATAGTGTCTGGAGAATTTCTGATAGGTATTTTCTGTCTTCAGCTGCTCTATCTTCAACTGTGTTTTAATTTCACTTTCTCCTTCTGCTGTGACATGTGCCATCTGATGAGTATCATACATATGATCACAAATCTTGTCACTCGTGTGTTCTATGTGAAGTGCTTGCTCGTTACTTGTGCTATGTAGAGCTTCAGCTTATGTGCGTCACTCGCAGTGTCTTTTGTTTGAGGAGGAGGCAGATGCCACTGGGTTCTGAAGGAATTTACAGTTCTTTGGAGAAGGGAAGCGTTTGGACTAAGGCATGATGCCTGTAGAAAACCACATTTGCTAGACTTACTGCTCAAAGTCAGCTTTCTTCTTTAGAGTGTGAAGAGCTGTTACTTCAAAGGTGAGGGCACTTTTCACGTTCTTAATGTGACAGTGTTTGTGTTCCTGTTCTAGACCTGTTGGAACACTTACATCTATCTCCCAAGACAGCCGCAGAGTTCTGCTTGCATTCCAGCCTCTCCCCTCTTGAGCTCAGTCACAGAGGGCCTTCACTTCTCAAGGCAGCCACCATGAAGAATGCTTGGAGTTTGGTTTGGTGTTTTATTTTGTTCCTGACTAGTGGTGATGGGGTTGTTTTTAAGCTGTTGGCTTTCTCCATTCCTTTGCCCTTGCTTCTTTTTTCTCCTCTAGTCTGGGCTTCCGACACTTCTTGTGGCAGTGTCCAGGCTGTTTGTTCTGTTTTCTGTTCATCTGATGTCTTTTCAGACACATAACTTGTGTTTAAACTGTTGGTGGGCTTGCTATTTGTTCATTAAATGTCTCAGTGATTTCTGCTTTGACTGAAGAGTAGTTCAAGTGGTTTACATTTGTATTTTCCCCTGTAAATGTTTATGCCTCTCAGATGTAGCTTATAGAGAAGACTCTTTTCCAAGGAGTAGGGAAATGTGTGTTTATTTAACTTAAACTGAAGTTGGCTCTCAACTTAAAGTATTCTGCTCTTCTAAATATTTTTTCCTTGTATTGGCTTTCCATATTCAAATAAATAGATAAGTAATTCTGGCAAGTTAATTTCAAGATGTGCCAGAAGCTCTTTTCATTGTAAATAGATGGATGAGAAGTTTCTTTTCAAAATGTGTAAAGAAATATTGTGCTCAAAAGTGCTGATTCAACACAGTTAAATAAACAAGCAAGATGCATTTTATGGCTAAGGGGAGGTAGAAGAAAAGCTTAAATATTTTCTCGTCAGTGAAATAATACATAACAAAGGGATCACATCCTGATACTAGACTTCATTGTAGTCTAATGTATTAGACTGAAAATAAGAGCATTTTTCTTCATAATACAAGTACAGATTTAAGTGCACTTTAAATTACTCTGCCTCTTCAGTAATATTGAAATCAAATGGGAGTTTAAGGGCATGAGCCACTGAACCACCAGGCATGCTGGAGCTGTAGTGCCAAATTATTATTCATGTTGCATAATGGAAAATTTGCTTGTATGTTGTCAGAACAGTTGCAGTGACAACATCACAGTTCTTTTCTTGGAATCTGGGTGTTCAGGTTCTAGAAGTGCAGAGGAAACCTGCTGAGATTCAGAATGTCGTTGGCTGTGATATTTGAGTTGGTTGAAAGGAACTACGCGCATCCATGATTGGTAGGGCCCTTTCATCAAGGGTCCTTTACGGAAAGATCTTACTTAGATAAGAGTCAGGAGCAGAATTAAAGTTGTGCTTTCTTGACTTTGAGTGTTCAACGTTATATAAATAAGCTATTGTCTGAAATGATGTAAAATAAGCTGCTACTGAAGTTTAATACTCAGGACTTCAAAGATTTTTCAATACATGGGGGTGGGGGTGCTTGTGCATGTTCCCTTTTAGCCTTATAGAAAAAGAAGTTATGTGTGAAAGGGCTCTGTAGCTGGAGCCATTTTACCCATTTCTCAGCTGCAGATTTGACTGTTGTCCAAGAACTAGGCGGCTTCTTATCCTTTTGCAAGATCAATGGCTTGCTGCAGCAGCCAGATGAAGAAGGCAAGAGCTGTGGAAACTGGCTCTGCAGTTCAGGGGTTTGGTTTTTTTTTTATATTCCCACAACTGTTCCTTTGATGAGTGGGAATTTCATAACCAGCTGCTGTGATCAGATTCTTAGGGAACTTGGGGAACATTTTTTGAAGAACTTGAAACCTAGAACAGGGTCTGCATTGTAGCCGCAGACCTTGTAGGTCATCAAAAATGCATTCTGTGCAAACACGCTGCTGTATGCTTTGCTTTTGTGAGATTTTTGCAAGGAAGCTCAGTTAAAGCTGGGGAATAGATTGCCTTTGTATAATTGTGCACTTCCATTTTATTTTGTAACCAGGCATTTAAAGATGAGACCTCCTCAAGAATCCAGGACACAATTTTAACAAGCAGTTATACAAAACAAAGGAAATTTCCCATGAAGTATTTATGTGTGTGGTTATTGAGGTTTCTTAGTTCTAATTGTTTTGCTTTACCAAATTATTAGATCTCCCTAAAATTGTAAAATACAGAAAATAACTATAAAATTATAAAATGTAATAATATGTTACAAAATACCTGAATTTGAATTGCATGTGTGGTCTTGAGAGGGCCTGTGTTTCTAGAAGCTGTTTTCATGACACTCCTGTAATGAGAGTTTGGCTGGAAGATGTCCTGCAGTACAGAACACAGCAAAGAACTTGCTGATTGTAAATGCTGTTTCACAGACAGCTTGTTGCCTTCAGGAACTCGTTGCTTATCTTAGTGCTTACACCTGTAGTATCTTGTAATCGAGTGCCCAGATGTGGAAGACCTGTCGCACTCTCTAGACTGGTACTGAAGGTAATACAAACTGCACTGTAGTCCACAAGGGAGCAGTTCGGGGTTTGCAGCCCAAATGGCCTGACTTGGCATTTTGTTTTGTCTGCTTGCAGCACTGCATGGAATAACCTCTTAATGTCCAGTGTCCATTCTGTGGCAACTCCTTTTTCAATTATTCTTTCCTTTTCTATTTTCAAATATTGTAAGCTTTTTTGTATGCTCAGAGGCGTTTTCATCTTGTTACTTAGGTTTTATAGTAATTACCGGGGTCACATATGAAGCTGTGGTCAGTTTTTCTGTTGGGAACCTAGCTAAGATTTACTTAATACTGCTGGCATTCATTTAGCTGCAGGTAAGGGTATGTGTTTCTCCCCACTGCCTCAAAATTAAGTTGGTTCATCTAAGAATCTGAGCCCTGAGCATGGGTCAGCGAGTAAGTTATTTGCTTGAATTGGACAGGAGCTCTGATAAGGCACCAAAAGCTCTGTGTTGGATTGACTTGCATAAGGTCATTCCCTGGACAGCTACAAATTGTGCTTTCCTGCTTGTTTAGCCTCCTGTGCCTGAGCTGATGTTCTATGAGCTATGATTCTATGATTCTTAGACTTCTTAGCACCAAACTGGATGCCATGGTGTTTTCAGAAGTACTATAATAAAGTAAGAATTCCTGCTAAATTATTTTCTGTGTTTTCCCCTTCAGCCTACTGACTTCTATCCTTTGGCCTTCAGGTCATATCACAGAATCATTAGGGATTGGAAGGGATCTGAAAAGATCACCTAGTCAAATCCCCTTGCCACAGCAGGGTCACCCAGACCAAGTCACACAGGAACACACCCAGTGAAGGAGACTCCACAACCCCCCTGGGCAGCCTGTTCCAGTGCTCCATCACCCTCACTGGGAAGAAGTTCCTTCTCAGGTTGATGTGGAACCTCCTATGTTCCAGCTCACAACCACTGCCCCTCATCCGATCACTAGATGACACTGAGAAGAGCCAGGTTCCATCCTTCTGACACCCACCCTTCACTTATTTATAGATATTAATGTGATCATCCCTCAGTCTCCTCTTTTCCGAGCTAAAGAAACCTGGCTCCCTCAGCCTTTCCTCATAAGGGAGGTCTTCAACTTACTTCATCATCCTGGTGGTAGGCCAGGTTGGATGGGGCTCTGTGCAACCTGATCTCAGTGGGATGTCCCTGCCTAGGGCAGGGGCTTGGAACTAGATGATCTCTGAGGTCCCTTCCAACCTAAGCCATTCCGTGGTTCTATGATTTCAGTCTGACTCTTCCTCACTAGTAAGGAGAACAGTAATCTCTTCCCATCTTGAGTTGAGGCATTTGTACAAGTACATTTAAGAGGTGAAAACTACGACAAACAAGATGGCCAAGTTCTCCCACGTAATGCCTAAATTTTCCATTTCTCTAGGGCCTTACCCATGTCCTTTGTATTAGGAACTTCCATCAGGACTTTCACGTTTACCCTTAGCATTGCCTATGAACATATGCATTGCTTTTTAGACTTAAATAGTCGTGTAACCTGAGAGCTGTAGTACAGCAGCTAAATATATCCTCATGGCGTTGCCCAGAAGGCCGGCATTCACTAATGAATTGGTGCAGATAACAAGGGCTTTGATGTTGTTGTAACTACGCCGAGTAAACAGTGATTTGTCATGTGGTAGTGCAATTGAATTTTAATTTATATCTCTGCTGAGATATTGCTAGGTGCGTAGTTATTGGTGTAAGTTAATGTGCAGCAAACCATTTATGTTAAATGGTAACGTGTAGATCGCAGAGGCTGTGCAAATGCTTAAGTAATAAGGTGTCAGTGCTGAAGCAGTTGGAGGTGATGGACACGTTTGTCATGTAATGCTCTGGACAAACAAGACAAACAAAAAAATGAATTCCCTTGACAGACACATTGAAATGACATTGAAGCTTCCCTTGGAGACTGCTACTTGAATGTTGATGGCAAAACGTGTGGTCGTTGTGGATTTGTGTGTCGTTTTTGTGTCAACTCTTACATGCTAATTAAGCAGTTCAATTTTGTCTAGTCATAAGAAATGTGGAACGGTGGAAAAGAAATCTCTTAAGAAAGCCTGAGTGATTGCAGTTTCACTTCATGCGTGTTATAATACAGAAATGCTGCAAAGAAGCACTGCTAGGGTGTTTTTACTGGCTGCTTTGTTTGGTCTGTTTTCCTTTTCATCACACCACTTTGTCAGCGCTGCCCTGGTGGTATTCCAAGTTTCCCACGTCTACTTAGCAAGTTTATTATTCACATGGTAAGAAAGGATGCCCCAAAAGTGATGTCTTGGATGCTAGCGCTAAAAATAGAAATATCTACCTTTCTACTGTTCAGCTTGGGAATTCTGTTCCTGTAGGTTCTCCCAAAGCTGGACCAAGCAAGCTAATGCCAAGTCTTGTGAGAAACTTGGCACTGGGCACATGGTACTGATAGATGTGGCAAGGTAAAGCACTGGGTGCCAGACTGTGGTGATTGATGTTTCGAAGTGGATTGTGCTGCTGACAACAATTAGCAGTCCACAGCAGTTTGCGTGTTCTGAGGTGACTTGCCTTGGTGGTCAGTGTTGACACTCAACACAAGCCGCCTCGTAATTGCCTTGTGCAGTTTTGTAAGCAGTCAAGGGAAATAATTTCAGGGCATGACCCAAAAGGATGCTCTTCCATATCGTAGAGTAGATGATTCCAATGCGCGTGCTACCTGCCCACAATTACCCTTTTCCACTGTTGCTTTTTTTTTGGGTTTTTTTTGGTTAGAAAGGCTGCAAGGGTATTTAGTTGAGACCTGAGGTGACTTGTTTCATAACACAGCAGTTCCTGCAGTGCTCAACGGCATCTCAAAGGTGAAACTAAGACAATGGGTTCTTTTGATCCTGAACTTTAAGTACAAAAGCTTCCAAGAGTGTAAAGGGGTTGTTTTTTTTTCTTTTTAAGACTGCAAGGGAGGGTTTATGTAGACATTGGTTTCAGGGTTCTTTAGTGAAGAAGTGGCTCAATGTAGTGGTAAGAAACAAGCACAGACATGAGCTTTATTAAATGCACTGAGGGTTCTTCAGGAGCAAGTGACTTTTGCTGGCCTCAAACACGTGATATTCAAGTCTGCAGCTAGGCAAATCAAACAGTCCTGGAGTCGGAAGCGATTGAAGTGTTTTAAACAAAACACCTGCCTAGCAAATCTGAAAATACATGCTGAGAGGGCAAACACAGTACATTGAGAGGTGTAAAGACTATTAGTATTTGATTAGGACATGTCAGCATGAGAAGGTTTTACACCTGAATATAAAAGCATTGTTTGTCCAGAAACATTTGCACTTGGGTGCAAATTGCAGCTAACAGGGGATGCAGTTCTGATGCTCCTGTCTTACACACTGTGGGCCAGGCTGCATCACATTCTTCTCGTTAGCCTCATGCTCCGAGCACACCCATGGAGTACCACACCTTAAATGAAGCGTCCAGGCTTGCAGTGTTAAGTGCAAGAATACTGTTTTCTGCTTCAAAACACCCTGGGGATTTTCCAGAAATGTTTTTGTAAGAAAGAAATAATTTTCACAGCGGTTTTATTGAAGAAAACAAACAACACACCCCTCCTCCCAAGAAAAACCACCAACTAGAAGCAAAAAAACCCCTTGCCAAAGTTTTTTCCAGTGGAAGTCTTTTTAAGGCAGTCTAACATCAGAGATTCCCAAGAAATAATCTGGAGACACATGTCAGGCTGCCAGATTGTTCAGTGAAAGAAACTAAGTTTAACAGGTATTAAATAGTAGAAGGGTAAACAGTTATCTTGCAGTTGCTACTTGGATTTGTAAAAGGTAGTTTTGTTTGTAAATTTACTGCTTGTTGAAGAACGTTCCAGCTTAACTGTTGTCTTCAAATCTTGGGCTTGCTTGCAGGAATCCAGAGTAACAATGGTGTTTTGAATATCATTATACTTTGCAGGTTGTGTGGGAGTTAAAATTCCTTGGGACGCTGAACTGTTCTGCAGACTCACTGCTGGAGGTTCTTTCTTGCTGCAATATTTAATTTGGAGCAAGGAACCTTGGAAAATTTCAGTTTTAGATTTAATAATTACAGAGACATGGATTTTATTCTCCAGGCTAAACTGAAGTTTTGTGTTAGCTGGTATCACCCTTGAGCAGCGCAGCAGATGAAAGTCACAGCTGGAATTGGACCGCGTGGCTGAAACGCGCTTTGGTTGTTAAATGTGTCCTCCCCTTCTCATGCTGTATGGCTGTGTACACCACCTCTTGTGAAATAAAGCTCTGGAATGACAGAGGAGGACATGGAGGTAGAAGGGAACTTCAGGACTTCTGGATGGTGTCTCACTTACTGTCACTGCCAGCCTTATTCTGCAAGAATAACTTCCCTGCAGATGTGCTGTCTTCTTCAAAGGGCAGTTTAGGGCCAGGGCATCTCTGCTGTAATTGTCAGCACTTTGAAAGGCTAACACTGCACTAATGGTTATCCTCGAAGGAGCCACTGCATTCACGGAACTCTAAACATGGACCGCATGATAATGGTCTTTCTTGAACCTGTGACAAAGCTGACAGTGCTTGTAAATCCTGATGAAGAGTGAGAGAGGGGCCTTGGATAAAGTTCTGAGACTTGGTTGTTTAAAAGTAGGGCCCAGTGTGTGGAATGGAGAAGCTAATGTGGAGTGGTTGCTGCTGGAAATGGAAGTCAGAGGGGGGAAAATACATCTCCTTTGCACCACCTTGAAGAGCAGAGCTTCAGGAAGACAGCTTCAGGCTCAGAGACAGAACGCAAGTCTCGAAAAGTATGATAAACTTTTCTCATGGCATCATTTCTTTTCATGCCTGGAACATCAAAGATAGAGATCCCAGAAAGATGTTGTCCCAGCATGTTAATGGCTGGGCAGGTGAGCATGGCTAAGTGTCCCTTTGTTCCCTGAAGCCTGATTTTTGTGACAGATTCTAGCAGCAAGTGACCTGTCCGTTCAGCCAAACGATTGTCAAGGCAGAAAGTTCTTCAGGCGTGTTTTCCTGCAGGTATAGTGGTGAATTCTCTGCATTTTGAGCTATCCTGCTCTTGTACTAAGTGGCATCCAGTTCATGTTAAAAACCTACTTGGCAGCCTTACACAGGCTTCTTGTACAGAGGCCTTTCCTTTAAACTTCTCAGTCTGTCAGTGTTGTCTGTCCCAGTTTTCTCTTGTCTCTTTCATCTGTTGGATGTCATTCTGCTGTTGGGGGCACAAACAGGATCGTAAAGATCGTATGCATTATACTTATGACATTGCCAAAAAAAGTTACACCTTCACTTCTGTTGCTTGCCTTCCATCTTTTTTCACTGATTGCCCTGTGGCTTGAACTTTGGTGTTGTAATCTAGTGAGTTCTGTCCTTTCAGATGCATGCATCCTTTGCATAGATGATGTAAAAGTCGAGAGACGCAGGCTGCCTGTCACAGGACTTTTCACTTGCTTTGCCAACTGTCTGGCTCTGTGAGAAGAATCTGTTCTGCTCAGATTTCTTTAGCTTTCTGCTCTGGGTCCATGTTCATAAGGTCTCTTGCAATCAAGGAAACTACTCTTCATTCTGCCCGTTTTTGTGCAGCTGTGAAGAGACACAGAGGGTGGAAATCAGTGCCAGAATAGGTCAATCTTTTCTTGGTTGCCCTGGGCAGCTTCTGGGCCATTTTGGAGGCTTCTTTACACTTCAAGATCCTGCATCCTTGGCTCTTTCTGTGAGGCGGGCAGGCACGCCCTCTCCCACCCCCAGAAATTCAGAAATGTTCCAGAGGAATTGGATATCCTGGGAGTGGTTGTTTTCCACTGATGAAACGTTGTCCTCTGCCTGCTGTGTGTTTCTTTAAGCTTACTCTAAGGTCGTACTGCATTTAATTTAGTCTTAAATTGACACTTCCAACTATAAGAATTTATGTTTTGTCTTCACTTCCCTCAGAGTGACGTGTCCCCTCTTGATTTCTCACCAAGAAAGTAGTTGCCCCTTCTAAATGTTTGCCACTTGCAAATTAAGGGCAACATGCCAAATGGTAAATCTGTCAGCCACAAGTGTGGTTCTTCCTCTGTGCACCTCTCCCTGCAAGTCCAGCAAGAGGGTTTGGCCTGCTTGTTCTTAGCTAGAATTACTTCCAAAAGCTTATTGTCCATCTGTTCGTGCAGCTAAGAGCTGTCTGAGGAGCCAGTAACACACACATAGTTGTAGGAGACATGAGTGTTAATCATTCATGGGAGCAGCTGGAGTGAAAGTCAATCCAGAAAACAGTTTTGAATGATCTCAAACTAAATTGTCATGTTAACGGATTTTGCAGATGCCTTCCCCTTGAATTAATTTGATTAAAAGGTAGTTTTAATTTCTAGATGCACTTTTGTCTCTTTGAAGAGTCTGTTTTCTAGACAGTAGCTGAGAAAAGCTTGCAGGCCATTTTGATGTGACCCTGTTAATTATGGTTTACCTGGCTGATAATGATTACCTGATACTGAGTTGAGTAATAGCTCAGAGCTGGTGCTGGCTTCTCAAGTTGTGTGAGCTGTATCTCTTGAGTTTTCAGATGAGTCCAGAGCTTTGCTTCTGAAGTATACGGTGTCAGAAGTGGATTCTATCAATAACAAGTGCGATGAGGAACACTAAAGGTTTTCGTTACAGCATCCATGCAAGAACTGAAACGCAGCTTTAGAACCACAGCCATGAAGGTGGACGTTGAGCTCTGTCAGTGTCGTTTGGCTGAGTGACCTGTTAATTGCCACTTGTCAGAGTACCACCAGTGTTCGTGGACACTCACTTCCTCTGCTCCCCCAAGCTGCCTACGTGTAGCTTCGTGCTAATCATTTACTCAGGGTTGTTTCTTACGTTCCTATGTTATTTGATCAGAATTAATGTTCCTTAGCAGGTAGTTCAGTCATCACGTTCAACAATGTGTTCTGTTTGTAGTAGACTCTTGTATTTTTATATTAAAGTCTGTGACTTCTAAGAGCAAGAGCTGCCTGGGCAAGAGTTTCAGGCTTCTTGCAGCTGTGTGTAGTGTCTACAGCCGGGCTGGTAGCTGGACTGTTGCACCACGAGACCTTCAGAACTGAATGTTTTGCATCAGCTTCATTTATTATTAACTTTGGTAGACCCGTGTTAACTGTTGCTCTTGTTACATGACATAACTCACTTGTCTGGGACAGCGAGGTCTGTTTTACCATTGTGCTAACTCAATGACACCGTAAAGTGCAGAAGTGGAGATGTGTCATGACTACACCACTTTAATACAAATTTTGCATGTGATGCTTCAGATTATTGGCAGAGAATGGCAAAAAGTTTAGAGAGCATTATATGCAGCAACTTCCATTTCTGAATACTGTGCGTGTGTTTCACGTAGCCTCAACGTAAGTTTTGGGTTGTGTTCATCTTCCCTGTTCAATGGATTGCTCTGCCTAGAACTTAAATATGAGCCTTGGAGAACTAGTACACAGGGAACGTGTTTATTCTGAAGTGAGACTGGGATGAAAACCAGAGAGCCGTGAGCAGAGCTGTTGAGACAGCTCAGCTGAGTTATAACAGTAATTTCTCCTTTCAAAATCTGGAAGCCATGAATGCTTCAGATGTGCTTCCTGAATGCAGTGGAATCAGTCCCTTGGGCAGACAATCTATGGAAGAAAGCCCTTTGGAATTCAATTGGGATGTCAGCTCTGCGAGTCGTTGGAAAAACAAAATGCTATCTGCATGTTCGTTCTAAGAATACAGTCATTAACCTTCTGCTTTCCAAAGTCTCACTTCTGTGACTACTGTCTCAGTGACGTTTCAAAAAGACCAGATAGGAAAATCTTTTGGCTTCAACTCCAGGACAATGAATGGAAATAGATTTTCCTGAAGTCTCTGTTACTTTTCCATACAAACAACTTGCTTTGTTGCTGAAGTGAGTGTGAGTAGGGGGCCGTTTGGTTGGTTCATTGTGAAGCAGCTGTGCAGTCCAGCTGTGCTGATCACACTTGTCCGTGGCAGGGAAAGAGCATTGCCTTATCTGCAGGTCTGTATTTGTGTGAAACAACTGAAAAACCAGCTCTGAGTGACTAAAATTGTTGAGAACTTCATGTTTTTTCAGTATTTAAGTAGCTTCTTTGAGACCAAAGGCAGAACAAGCTTTCCCTTGCAAAATGACCTGATTCACGTTTCTTGACAGAAATACTGTGGAAAAGATTGTGGAAATGTGGGCTGGTAAATGGAGCAAACTTACAGAAGTCACCTTCAACGGTGAATTCTGATGAGGAATGGGGAGATTTGAAATTGAAGCAGCTCCAGTATGGCAAGCTATTGAAAAGGATAGTAATTGGGTTTAGACAACCAGTGTAGACAATTGGAGGGTGCCTTTGGTTCCAGATGGTTTCGGTGTAGAACTGTGACGGAGTTTTATTTGTTCCTTACCCTGCTGAATAAATATTTGTTATTGAATATAAGTTACAACACAGCTTGTTTCAGTAGCTAAAACGAAACAGCTAGAAGTAGTGAAAGCATCCTGAAAAGGATTGTTTTGTGTTCTCTCACGTAGCTTGGACACTGCCCCAGTCTGGAAACACACCCTTGGGAAGCGTAGTCTTGTCAAGTGAAGACATCTCTCTAGGTTTTACTGGGAGAGGGAGCGAGGAGAAGGTTGAGCCTGTGTTTTTGATTTCCATAGAGTATAAGCAGCATGTATGTATGTCTTGCTTATGTCTTTTCCAGCATTGTCTCTCCTCCTTGCCCCATTTCACAGGATCATAGGATGTTAGGGGTTGGAAGGGACCCAAGAGATCATCGATAATAAAATAATATTTAAATAGCCATTGCAGATGGCCTTCTCCCCTAAGACACAGTAAGTGCTGTTCAGCCTGTCTATGAACACTGCAGAACGTAGTTCTTGCTGTTTGGAGGACTTGAAGTGAAACGATTGAAGTGACAGGAAGTGCTTGGGACTGAAAGATTTATGTCTGAGGGAGGACCTTATGAAATTCAAGGCATATTCGAATCAGAATTTGACAGCTGCATAGTGAAAGGTGTGCTGTTGTTCCTGAGATGTGAACTTACTGTCTTCCCAAGACATACCAGGCAGAAATAACTGTTTTACACGTGTCTGGTGTAGCACACCACAGTTGTGCTCACTCTGGAGAGCCACAGAATTCTCAGTCGCTGAGGAGTTCTAGTAAGTAGCAGTGATTAAAGCTGCTTTCGAAGCTCCTCCCTGCCCCTCTGACAATCATATCAAAGGGTTTATACCTCCTACAAGAAAACAAATCCTTAATCCTTAACTCAGTAGCTACTCAGCTTTTTAATCTGTTCACAGATTCTCCAGTGTGCTTAAATGGCTGTTATTTGGAGACCGACGTGCCTTGAAAGTGATTTTAAAATCATAGCTTGCCAAGCTTCAAATACTCTGTAGGAAGCCTGATACCAAGTCCTTGAGCTTCAAGTGTGCAAGAAAATGAAAAGGTGTTGTCTTAGAAGTTCTCCCCAAAGTTTATTTCTGGTAATCTGCTCTGAAGAGCACACTTCATCATCTGGAGAGATCTAGAAGAGCTGCAGGTGACAGCGGGTTCACTTGGAGCCTCCTTGTGTCAGAAAGTGCTTCTATTTGCTTCTAGCCAACTACATTCAGTTTGGGTAGTTTTTAATGCCAGGTTTGATCTCAACTTGTACCATCTTAAAAGCTTGGCTGGCATGACACAAGATGCTCATGGGCCTCAGGTGACCTCTTATGGTCACACTTTGGGCTGCTGACACCTGTTTAAAGCACGTGAGTTGAATTAGTAGTTTCTGTTCATAGAAAACAGTTTGCGCTTTACTTTTTTCATTACTGAGGTGGTAGCAGACTAACACAAACTTAATTTTCAAGTTCATAAAGTGTCTATTTTCAACTTACTTGAAGAAATTTAAGGAAACTATTTCTTGGGGAGTATGTGCATTTTTGTTAAAGGAATTGAGATTTTAAAGAGTTTAAAGAGACAAGAATAAAACAGAAAAGTTAATCCATTTTGTAGTCATTGTACTTGAATTTGGAAACCTTGGAGTTGTTTGTGTCAGGTTGGTGTGCCTTGACATCAGTTTTCTCCAGTACTGCTCAGCATAACACTGTGTTTGATTCAGCTTCTTCCCTCCTTCAGCCTTCTGAAGGCAGCATGGATCTGGGTGCTGCTGGGATTTCAGAAATGCTGTTTTAGTAGATGAACGGCAGCCAGAATTAGGTTAATTAAAGTTGAACTGTTGAGTTTATGAGGCGCAAAATACTTACGTGAATCCAGTGTCCTAGTAAGAAGGAACTAATGTTGTGATTGACTTTTGTTCTGGAAAGATCTAAATGATGTGAATAGAGATTGGATTCTTACAGTACGTGTACGTACGTGGAAATGCCTGGTCTTGACTGTACTGAAAGTGCTGGGTGTGCTTCCCCTGTGTGATGGTGTGTAGTGTGAAGACCTTCTGGCCAAAGCCAAGGTGGTGTAGGACCTAGACAAAATGTGTCAAACCTTTGTTGGCAAACTTACAAAAGGATTGAGTGGAATTAAATTTGTTTGGGTGAGTTTGGATCGTTCTGGTTTGAGTTCAAAATTATTTCTCTTTCCAAACCTTATAAATTCACAGGCTAACGTGAACTTTGAGTACGCAATATTTGTGTGATTTCTTGCTGCCAGGATCGCATTGACTCAGATAGGTGTTGAATAATTTGGTTTGAAGATAAGGCAGTTTTACAAACACTGCTCTTTAAATAGCATGTGTTCTCTCTGTAGTGAAACAGTGCGGGTGCTGTAAAAATGCAAAATCCATCCTGTATTTCTGTCAGAGTTGGATTTCCAACACTTGGTGTAACAAATCTCTAAACCAGTAGTATCCTAATCCCTTGGATGCAAATATAGAGCAGCCCGGCTTTCGAGGAATACGTTTGGAAAGTTGGCAAACTTCCTGTTAGTCGTGCCAAAGAGGTAAATAGTCTGCTTTGTCTGCTGCAGCGTAAACGGGCAGTAGTTTTGTGCTGAACAGATTCGACTGGCAAACGTTACGCTAAATGTAGGCAGCTAGAGACATTATGCCGTTAGTCTTGTTTTGATGGCGCGTTGTGAAGAAATTGTACCAAAAATGTACTGGTGTTGGAGGTTTTTTTCCCTCTTTAATCTTTCATTAAAATACTCTTTTGTTATTTTTATTGCTTATTCATTTAATGCACTGAGCCTGGACGTGAAATGTCAGCTCTTCAAACTAAGTGCTCACATTGATAATGGCTTTATTTGCAGACTTTTAGGCAAAAATTTGTCGTAATTTTATGTAATCATTCAAAATGATTACATGAAATAAACGTTCACTTTATAAACAGTCTCATAGTTTGATTATAACCTTATAGAGTCTCCCAAAAGTGACATATTTAACACCAATAAAGCAGTAGATGCTTTTGTTTCAGGTAGTTTCATTGCCAGTACTTGGAACAAGCTACCTTTGTTACCCTTCCTGACGGGATTTTCATGTTAGGCCTGGATCTGGTGATAGTTTCCTTTCGTGTGGGGTTGAAATCCATGATGCATAGTCAAGCTATGTAAAGTGTTTTGTTCACGTATTTTCTTTAACTGTTCGAGAAGAAATGGAGAAATGGTGGCCTTTGTAATAGGCAGTCAATTCAATTGCCTGAGACTTTGGTTTTTTTCTGAATTTCCTTACGCGGTAAATTCTTTTTTGAATCAGCTAAGCCTGGCCTGCCTGCATTTTGGCTTTGGAGTGGTTTGGGTTTGGATTTTTTGTTGTTTTGGTAAAAATGAAAGTTAAGTCTCTTCTCCCGAAGACCAGAGCTTGGCTGGAGATGGGGAGCAGGGACAATGTTGTGGATTGATAGCTATTTCTTGGATGTGTAGTTCGAAGTGAGTGTGAGTCTGCTGTAAAAGAGGCACTTGGAAGTCTTGGAGGCCCCAGTGATTCATGGCTTAACAGTAAAGCAGAGGCAGAAGCTCCCGTACTCATTTTTGTTGGTAATGCGTACTTACGACAGCTGATTTAGCACTTTTTGTTAAAGATGGTACGAATACACTGCTAGATATTTGTGTCACCATAGAGCTGCTGAGGTTCAATAGCTGCCACTGAACCGGTGCCTTTATGCCAGGGGTTGCTGAATAATTGATGCTGTAAGGTGTGTCAGCATAAATGGAAGAGAGAGCTGAATAACTGTGACCTGAGTGCAAGTACACATCTGGGTGTTTTGAGTGTAGAGCATCCCATAGGATAGGAAGAGGATAGAATTTATCCTGAGGAATTTCTTTCTGGTACTATGGAGTAGTTCTTGCTGCTTAGCTTTAGTACCCAGCAGAGAAATGGAACTGTTCTGAGGGAAGCTAAACTTTTTGTGTTCTTAAGAAAAACAGTCATAACATCTCATTTACAGCTCACAAACTGCTTACAGATTGTCTGATTGGAAATCAAGAGTAGCCTTGTGAAGATTCTTCCTGCTTTGCCTGCTCAGCTCCCAGTTTCTTGTGCAGAGTTGATTAAAAACTGTTGGAAAATTGGATTGCATTGGATTGTAGGAGAAAGGGACCTGGGGGTCTTGGTGAACAGCAGGATGACCATGAGCCAGCAATGTGCCCTGGGCCCCTCAGTCCAAGAAGGACACAGAACTGCTGGAGAGAATCCAGTGCAGAGGCACAAAGAGCATGAGGGGGGTAGAACATCTGCCTGATGAGGAAAGGCTGAGGGAGCTGGGTGTCTTCAGCTTGGACAAAAGGATAGGACTAGAGGCAATGGCTGTAAGCTGGAACACAGGAGGTTCCACATCAACAATATGAGAAGGGACTTTTTCATGGTGAGGGTGACAGAGCCCTGGAATGGGCTACCCAAGGGGGTTGTGGAATCGTCTTCTCTGGATATGTTTAAAACTCAACTGGATATGTTCCTGTGCGACTTTATCTGGATGATCCTGGTGTTGGTGGGGGGACTGGACCAGATGATCTTTCCAGGTCCCTTATGATCGCTAATGTTCTGTGATACTCTGCTGTTTAACACTCTCTGAATGCTGTGTCCTGTCTATGCATGTTACAGACCCTCCCACATCTGTAGGGCTGTTGTTTTACATCACTCTTTTTGCTCGCTGTGTTGTTAGGGATTAGAGATGTTAGAAGAGTCAACTCTTAAAAGGAGGGTTGGAGCTGTACTCCTGGAGGTCTTTTAGTTCTATGGAGCTCAAATCCAGGTTCGGGATGCAGTGGAATCAAAGTAGGAAATTACTGAGAGAAGTTCTGAAGGAAGGTGGGAGTCTGCTTTAAGATGCAGTTTGGGGACTATATGGCATCCTGTTGATTATGTTCATTGCGGTGTTCTGTGAGTGGGCGCAGTGACCGTGGTTCTCCATCCTCCCTTTAAATCTGTTTGGAATTTAGCCATGTTTTATAGGGATGGGACTGGTAGCAGGGATTCTAACCCAGACTGACTGTATGACTTGGTCTAGGTGATCCTGCTGTGGCAGGGGGATTGGACTAGATGACCTTTCGAGGTCCCTTCCAAACCCTAATGATTCTGTGATTCAGACTCTGAATATTATGCTTAGAATATCAGTGCCTCATAATATTGCATATTTCATATCCTTGTACTAAGTCACTCTTGTAGTCTTTTAGAAAATAATAAAAGTCAGATAGGTAGAGGAACTAAAAATTGATTGAACTTCTAAATTAGTACCAGCTTAAAATGGCCATTCAATGCCTTCATTGTGTGCAAGGACTGAAGTTTTGAATTATGGAACATACATCATAGAGCTAAATTTTCCAAGGTCTTGGAGGAAAAAAAAAAAGAAGGAACTATCCCCCTGCTCATAGCTGAAAATATAAAGCTATTAGCAAATTGATTAAACAGGGTGGCTTTAGTAACGTGGTGATGAATGCCAACAGGATTAAAACAGGAATCTGTGCTTTGTGTAATGCACCATATATTTTAATTGGCTTTTGTGTTTTACAGCAGTGTTTGGCTAAATATAATCATAAAACAACCCCCCAAATTATCTACAGAAAAAACCCAAAACAAACAAAGCCCCCACAGAAAACTCACTACAGGAAAGTACACATAAACTCTAAAGGGCAGAAATATCTTTCATATTCAAATAATATGGAACTTAATTTTGGAGTCTCGGAGAGCCTGTTCTACAAATGGTGCCAATGTAAAGCTACGTTAACTCATTTAGAACTCTGTAATCACAAAATACCTAGAAAATATCTATGAAGGACACAGTTTACTGCAATTCATGGTCTAGTATTCTACAGTAGAATGGAGAGAGCACATTCTGCTTCTGTGCTTTCCTTTATTCTTCTGCTGTGGCAGGGGGATTGGACTCGATGGTCTTTTGAGGTCCTTTCCAATCCCTGATGATTCTGTGGTTCTATTAATAACACCACTTGCACTCCAGATATTCAGCCAGCCCTGCTGAATTTTGTGTCCGCGGCCATAATTAGGTGCCTTATGCACCTAAGTTAAGAGTGTTAGTAAGTAGGATCATGCCGTGAGCAAATCCGGGATTCAGAGCAGCTGATTTGCTGACTGGGCTTTTGGGCAAGCAAGTTCTGTCTCTGACTACATTCCAGGAAGTGATGACAATAGAATAAACAAACAGCGATTAATAGTTTTTTAGACTCTCTTTAGCTCCACTTGGTAAGGAAAAAAACTATGACTGCTTCAGCAGTAGTTAACCTGCTTGAAAAATGAACATTTTTTTCCAGTCTTGTTTGTTCAAGCTGGTCTTAAAAGGTAACACAGTGGAAGCAATATTTGGTTTTTTGTCGGACCCCGCAGAATACATGAATTTCTCTACTGTTAAATATTCAGATAACTGAAAACCTGCTATTCTGAATGTAGTTGTTATTCTGAAACATGTTATTTTACTCACTGGGTTGCTCTGGCAGTATTTGCAAACGCTAGGCTTTTTTCCTTCCCTTGGTGTAACTTGTTGAGAGCAGTCCTTCAGCAGCCTCCCAGTCATGTTTCCAATTGAGACTTGCAGGAGCAGGAAGACTCCCCTCATAAACCACAGAAGAGCTTCTAGCTCACCATATTTGGTTTATAGCTTGAAAAATGAGCTCATTTTTCAAGAGAACTTGTAAGTAACACTTTTGTTATAGACCTGCATCTGAAAAGAGCAGATTTCAAAGCCATTTCCCAACCATTTAAATCACAGTGATGGCAAATGACCAATATGTACTGAATTGGAAAATTTATTTGGGGACCTTATAGAATGGTTCCAAACCCTCTGCCATTAAATCTTAACACAACTCATGAGATGCAGTTTAATTAAACTTAACATTATTTGTGAATGATGGGAGCCTTCGTAGGTGCTCAAAAGTTGACCCAGTGTGGATTAGGAGCATAAACTTCACACTACTCTAATGCCAGTTTAAATGCAGGTGTGGTTTGTCCGTTGGATGCTGAAGAAACTGTCCTAAAGTAGACCTCATTTACTCTGACCTCTAGTAAATCTGTTGACCTGCAGTTGACTGTGTGGGCTTAGAACTGATGTTGCGTAGTAGCCCATTGAAGTCACTTTTCTAACCAGCCTAGACAAGAAAAACCTCCTACAATGATTTTACTCTACCAGAAACATTTTTGCCATCTTTGGATGACGCAAGAGTTCTTTTGGTGCTGTAAGCTTTTCTCATCTAGGAGGCATTCCTTCATGTGTGGCTGTGTACATGTGCTGTTATCCTACTCGGAGTTGTTCAAGCGTAGAACAGCCTAGTCAGTGCAAAGTCTTTGAGGGGTCAACGTGTGTGTCTCGTTTATGTTAACACAGGGACGTGTGCTGCAAGTCAGGAAACAATTTGGAGGGGTTTTCCTCATTTATTAAGAGCTTTTAGTGTTGAGTAATTCAGAAACCTAAATTGCCTTTTTTGTTCTTCCTTGAAATTAAGGCTGTTCTTTGGGCACAGCGAATTCTGACTCCCAAAGAAAAGGGAACGTTAAACTTCCTTTGTTTCTTTTTCAGTTTGCTGGCAGAAGGTACTTGAAAACTAGAAATGAATTGCCTGGGGATAAGAAAGTAAGTGTTTTCTATCTTGTGTTACAGACTCACAACTGGAAGCTCTCCTCATGGTCAAGCAATACCTTCAGACAAGCTTATTTTTTATCAAATGAAATTCAATTTAGAGGTAAGATTCTGTTTAATCTTCTTTTTTGTGCATATAACAACATCTAAGATATACTGTTCTGCATAGAATAATAGGAAATCTCCCGTAGTAATAAAAATCTTCTATTTGCTACCTGATTTCAGGTTTTATATATATGTGTGTGTGTGTGTGTGTTAGCTTCGCATTTTCTTTGGAGAATGAGTGAAATGTTTACAGCTGTGTCCATCTCTGTGAAGAGAGGAATCAAGCTGAAGAATAAACGTGATATGTGAATATTGACACTCCAAGTAAACGTTGTGATGAACACCCCGAGACTAACCTGACCATTACAGCTGTTGACTATTTTTAAACAGTTTCCAGGGAGACTGGACAATATGATGATAAAATAAAAGAGTTCCCTAAACCTTAGGAGCAGGGCCGTGCCTTTCACTGGTATGAGTACAAATAGCTGAGGTGATGACTTGACTACATTTCATCTTAATACGTGTAAGAGAGTTGGCCTAAAGAGCAAGGTAAAGTCACTGCTGGGATAAGGTCACAGACACACTTCTGTTTCTAGGCTGTAATACTTTGAGGAGAGCACGTCACAAAGTCGTGAGACTGGCTCTGGGCAAAACGTTGATGAATCTTCCTTCACATTTTTAATCTGTTGGAGTTACTTTGACCTTGTCCATGTTAGCGTTCTAAATGTGTCTCTGCCTTTGACTGTTCATCTGGAAACAGTACTTACAATATTAAAAGGTCACTAATGGGATTCTGTTCTGCTGCTCTGTGTTTGAAAAATACCTTCAATGAACTTTCAGAGGAGCCTATAATTAAAGCAACATGGCAGGTTCTATCAGATGTGTCTAAGGACAAGGTGAAGCGAAGCAAAATCACTAAAGAGTAACTACTGATGTTTTGTTCTTGTTTTCACACAGTTAGAACTAAATATTTATAGAGCATTCTTACACTGGAGCCTGTCAGCAAGGACCTTGTGACTGTTGAGTTGTTAAAGAGGTAACTCTGCAGTGAGTTCTCTCTTGTACCGTCTTCCGAGTATCACTGGCTTTACTCTGACTTCCCTGTTGTCAGCTGAGATATCAAGTAATATGGCTAAAGGTCTTCATTAGCTTTTGATTTTAATTGTTTATTCTCTTTGTGTATTTAGATTAATAGATTAATCCTGTGTGGCTGCACAACTGATTGAAGTGGAATGGCAACCACTTGCTAATCAGCCAAACAGGTGCTTTTGGGAATATCCTTGGTTCCTTAGCTGTGAAAAGATGATTTCCCCCAGGAATTATTTTCTGTTCATTCAAGCTGGTCTCATTCAGGAAAGTATCTCTAAGTCTACAGTGTTCCCTCCTTTCTGTCTGCAATATGTCAGTCCTGCTGGCTGCACGTGTACGGAAACGGTGGGAGATGGTCACCTCTTCAGCGGGACCTTGGTTAAACGATGGACCAACATCCCACTTAGCTCACCAGAGGAGCTGCTCCCAGTGAAGAATAGGAGTAGTAAAGAAAGCTTGCAAGCCTTTTTCATGTGTGCACTGGCAGGAAAACCAAAGCCACAATTTCTGAAAGCCCTTTGTTGGCTTTAAATGTTCTGTGATTGTCTTTGCAGAAATTTCCATTCACTAGAAGATTGTGTGAGAGTTAATGACATCATGTGTTTGTGTGTTTAATTGGAGTTTGCTAGTTTCTGCCTGTCTGGCACGATGGAGTGTCTTTTTCTGAAGTTACTTACTCAGAAATGAGAGACTGTATCAGGGAAAATTTGTTTTTATACAGTTTTAGTAGGATGACTCATTTATCAATATTGTATGAGCTTGGAAAGTTACTTGTGTGTTGTTCTTGGGCAGACAGGCCAGCTGCTCTCTGAGAAGAAAAGATTAAGCTTTCTTAGTTCAGTTAAAAGCTGTATTATCTTATAAAGCAAGCAATGTGTTTGCACTGAATGGCAAGCACAGTAAACCCCATGTATTAAAAAAACCCCAAACCAACGAGAGCACCCACTAAGTAAAAAAACCAGCCAGGATGCTTGCTAAATTCTTGTGTGTGCGAAATTCTGATGCATGCTACATTCTGATGCGTGCTTTTTCTTCATGAGTGGAAAATAGTCTAAAATAAACATAGGAACATGCGCCTCCATTATTGCATTAGTTTTTAAAGGAAAAAAAAAACCCAAACAGAAGTCCTGTTTTATTTGCAGCTTAGCTCACCTCAGTACACTGCTGCTTTCTGTGAAATATGAGGAGAATCAAGTCACAATCTCTTTAGTATGTTTTGCCATTTTTCTTCTTTTAGCGGTGCCAACAGCAGAATGAACATTTTTAAAGGGGTTCTGGTACTGCAATGCACTGAAAGTTTATGGACTTGTTAAAAAACCACAGAGGCAAAGGCCAGTGTGTACAATTTGAGTTGTGGGGACATATGGGTGAAAGATTAAAAGAATCGAATGACTGAGTGAAGGGAGAATATGCTGAATTGATCGTTAAAATCAGATCAGAAGAGGGGTGGTTAGCAGATCAAGAGAGGTTCTTCTCCCCCTCTGCTCTGCACTGGTGAGACCACATCTGGAGTATTGTGTCTAGTTTTGGGCCTGTGAGTTCAAGAGGGCTGTGGAGCTGCTGGAGAGGGTCCAGCGTAGGGCGAAGAGGATGATGGGAGGTGGAGCACCTCCCTTCTGAGGAGAGGCTGAGGGAGCTGGGTCTCTTGAGCTTGGAGAGGAGGAGACTGAGGGGTGAACTCATTGATGTCTATAAATATTTGAAGGGTGGGTGTCAGGAGGATGGAGCCAGGCTCTTCTCAGTGTCATCTAGTGATCGGATGAGGGGCAGTGGGTGTGAGCTGGAACATAGGAGGTTCCACATCAACCTGAGAAGGAACTTCTTCCCAGTGAGGGTGACAGAGCACTGGAACAGGCTGCCCAGGGGGGTTGTGGAGTCTCCTTCACTGGAGATGTTCAAGACCCACCTGGATGTGTTCCTGTGTGACTTGGTCTAGGTGACCCTGCTGTGTCAGGGGGATTGGACTGGATGGTCTTTCAGGGTCCCTTCCAGTCCCTAATGATTCTATGAAACAGAACTTGAAACTGTGAAGAAACCTGTGTGATGTTTTAATGCAAAACGTAGAATGTTTTGGGAAATGGATTTGGATTGTTGCATGAGAAAACATTTTACTCCTGACTTGTCTAGGCAGTACAGTAAGGTGCATCTTGGAGGGAGAGGGCTGGAGTGTCACAAGCAAATAAAATGCAACAGCATAAGAGGACTTACCCCTCTAATGGAACATTTCTGTAGGAGTAAGGGGGATGTGGAAGGCTTGAAAAAGTAGGTCAATTAATCTCACGTTTATGCATAAGAATTCAAGTGTAGGTTTAAGTTAAATAACGCTGGGTGAGTGCTGGTAGATCATTCAGGGGCATAATAACTCAGGTACATAATATGAAATTCAGCACTGTGCTTAATTCCAGGTATGTTTGGATATTTACCTTGCTAAACCAGTGATTCATGGCATTTCTTTTATTGACTGTTAGCAGCCCCTCCATTTAAAAAAAAGTAGAGTAATGCCACTTGTATCAACAATTACATTTAAGTTTTGTGTACTTATAAGTTTTTTCCTGTTAGTATATTTTCTGTACTGTTCTGCCAGCCATGGGTAAGGTTGCTTCAATTTTTTGGAGGCATTGTGTTATTTATTAGACTGGAAATACATAATTCCATATGAGCAACCCAGTAAGCACTCCATTGCAACTGGAGTTAATTGGCAATGCTGAGCCTGCAATGTAACTGTAAGGAGATTGTATTTTAAGTGCTTGATGCATGGTATTGAGGTCTTAAATCTAGCACTGAATTTGTAATCCATTCCATCAGGGATGGCAATGGAGGGAGGAAGAGGAGGAGGCTTTGACCTTCCATGTAACACCTAGTTGAGTTTTTGTACAATGGCTTTTTTCCTTTGGAACTTGTGCTTCCTTTTGAAGATCCATTCAAGCAAGTTAGTTTGCAGACATGCTTTTTGGCTTAAAAAGTAGTGATACTGCTAATAAGCTGTATGTCCTGTAAACAACTCTCAATTAGTCTGAAATGTTTTGCTCTCTTACGTAATTCTGCTTGAGCATAGTTCCTTAGTGGGTTCTTAGCAAGATAGATGCTGGTTCTGCAAAACTGTACTCACAGAACCACAGAAATATTGAGGCTGGAAAACACCTCTAAGATAATCAAGCCCAGCCTATGACCTATTATCACCACAATTACCTAGACCAAGGCACTAAGTGCCATGCCTAGTCTGTTCTTAAACACCTCCAGGCATGAGGACTCCATTCCAGTGTCTGATCACCCTTTCCATGAGGAAGTGCTTCCTGACATGCAACCTACCCTCCCCTGGTGCATCTTCAGGCTGTGCCCTCTCATCCTGTCACTAGTTGCCTGAGAGAAGAGCCTGAAGTAATGTGTGAACAGAGGACAGTGTGATTAACACTTATGTCTTAAAGCCTGCTTTCACAGAGCCTTTCAAAGCTTGCTCTAGTTCACCTTTATTTTAATGTTTTTTCAAGTGCAGCGGATAAAAGCTGTAAATTTTTCCTGAGTTTCTTGAAAAGTTTAGCTGTAAACTTACTTATCAGGATGTGTGCTCTTGGGTCTTTTCTTGGGGCAGTAGGGCAAGTGAGAGGCTTGGGAATTTAATTGTCTGTGCACGTTTACACACAGAGAATGAACAATGTTTTGTGCTGCACTGTGTTCAAGTTCTTTGTATTATAATGGATGGAAGGAGAAATTGTACCTACTTGCTTGTTTAAGCTTCAGGATGTCTGACTAGCCACCCTGAACAGCACGTGGTGCCTGAGGTTGTCAGGTTGTTTAGGACTCCTCTTCCTAGTCATTGCTTATTTAGAACATGAACCTTTAGTCTGTTGGTTTACTGCTCTTCTGTTCATCTTTGAGCTAATCAAAGGGGGAAATAGAGGGGTTTTATTCCCCTTTCTGACCACTAGAAGAGTACGTACTGCTTCCTTCTAAGTTTACCCCCAGTGCAGTGTTTACAGGTGTGGTATTTGCACACAGGGGACAGTTGTCCCTGAAGCACTTCTGCACACTGCTTTCAGTGGCATGGCAAAGCAGTTGACCAGTGACGACATCTTCAGTGTCACGTCCGTAAAGGAGCTGATGATGAAGGCCTTGCTATGACAGGCCTATGTGTCAGGCATACAACCCATGGACTATCATTCGGCTCCTGTACAGCGTTTTTGCAGACTGGTCTTGTAAGACCACCCCTTATGCACCTTTAGGAGGATCATGATACGAGCATGGTACAAGTTGACATCAGTGAAGCACTAATGAGCAGTCTTCCTTGAAAAGAAGGACCTCATATATAAGTGCATATCACAGTGTCACAGTCATGGTAAGGTTGGAAAAGACCTTCAAGATCATCCAGTCCAACGTAAATCCAAATAAACCCAGTATACCTAACATATAGATCATGCCACTCATCACCTCATCCATCCTAACCCTGAACACCTCCAGGGACGGTGACTCAACCACCTCCGTGGGCAGCCAACTGCAGTAAAGACCAAGAAGTGCCATTGCGGCTTTGTAGTGAACGTGCGGTTTTTACCCTACGTGCAGTCACCTACCCACTTGCCTTGATTCTGGAGGCTGACTCATTCACATTCATAGCTTTGGAAACATCCTTTGCAGCTGTCAGCACAACTGGGTCGTAGGCCTTTTTTTCAGTGCCTTTTGCTTACACAGAGGCCTTCCCGTGCCCCAGTCCACTGAAGATGTTTGGTGTGTTCCCATGCAAGTAGGTGTTCAACTGTCATGAGCAAGGGAAAATGGGAAGTGTCCTGTTCTGCTGGTGCCCTGTACCAGCACGCAGGTGGTAGGAGGACTCAAAAGAGTAGAGAACGCTTGTCCCTTGGGATGCTCTTATAAAGTTAATCTAGTATAAAAATGCACAGCTTTGCCTATGCTAGCATGCACACATGCAGGCTTTTAGACTGCAACAGTCTCATGACCTAGATTTGTGTTTGCTCAAGCCTGAATGATGAACCAGTTAGGAAATATCTCCAGGGAGACAGAGCTCTGCTCAATCATAGCCCAGCTTTGCTTTTCACCGTGGCACTGGCAGTGTAGCTGTGTGGACGTTGTCCGTATTTCACGGTGTCACTGTTTTGTGTTTGCCTAGTTTAGAAATGCAGGTATTTTTGGGTTGTGTTTTTCTTCAAACCTCCTGCCGAGGCTGTGGAATGGAAGACGCAGGAGTGTCGGTGGCCTCGCAGCGTTAACCAGAGATGACATTAAGCTGAAATTTTTGCACTGTCTTTGCTTAGCAATGTAGTTCAGAACATACAGGTTACATCATGGCTCCATCAGCTGTCAGACGCTCCACACCTGAGCGTAGGGATGGTCTGGGTGAAGCCAGGTGGGTGTGTGAATTATTAGGGAGGTCAGCATTCACTAACTGGTCCCCCCTCTAAATTCCATTGTTTCCATGCATCTGGTGAACCAGTTTTCTGCTGTTCTGCCACATGCTCATAGCTTGATTAAAGTTGATTCCTGTTGGAAGTACATGATGGAAACTTCTGCTCTCATCAGTGTAGGGAGATCCAGCCTTTCACCCTGGGTTTGTGTATCTCTTGAGTGTCCTTGTGAAGTGCTTAAGATAACTCAGCTCATCCTTGCCTTGGTCTAACTCCTTTGTACAGCAGCTGGTGAGGTCACGTCAATGCCACCTTTCTAGTCTGGCAAAGGTGGACTCGCGGGTACGATTTAGTTTCTTGGGGAATCTTTTGTGGAATGTCTGCTTTATTACGGTGGATAATCTGAACAAGACGTTGTGGGACAGAGACATGTTCCATGCATTGCTTGAAATTCACATCCCCAGTTTTCGTTTGACTCGCGGGCTGTTAAAGTAGCACAGGCTAGGATTCCTCACTGATTCAGCACTCATTCAGCCAGCCTGACAAAACCAGCTAAGCTTTCTAACTAGGGTAAGTCTAGCCATGCAGTCCATTTCAATGGAGCTCTGTCAGGATGGATTAAATGAGCATCTGCTAGGGACAGCGCAGGGCTGCATCATTTTGCCGTGCAGGCAAAATGGCTGTGGGGTGTGATCACAGGCTGAAAACATTAACAGGCTGAAAAACTAGTTAATGTATTTTAGAAGAAGTTTTGGTTGGGTCTTTTTTTTGCTTTGAGTCTGAAGAAATGGAGCCTCGGTTTGGAAATGTTTCAGGAGTGACGCGGTGCCCTCCTGCTAAACAGCTTTCAAGGGCTGACTTTGTCTCACCTGTGAGAAACAGAACAAAATCTATCTGAACGCTCTGGCTTGCTAAATTCATGATACCCTAGTAAAAGCCGTGGTACAAACTGCAAAATCAGGATAAATTTTCCAGGAAAAAAACAACCATTTGCTTTTCCTGTTCGGGCTTGTTGTCTGTTTTCACCATTTGGTTTTTCTGAGCTCCCTTTTTGCGCATTCATAGCGAGAGCGATTGGAACGGGACAAGGTGTAATGGGCCTAAACTAAAAGAAGGGAGATTTTGACTAGATGAAGAAATTTCTTACAAGGAGGATGGTGAAATACTGGAACAAGTTGCCCAGAGAGGGGGTGGGTGCCTCATATCTGGAGACACTGCCAGTCAGGCTGGACAGGGCTCTGAGCAACCTGATCTAACTGAAAGTGTTGCTGCTCATTGCAGCGCTGTTGGATTCAACGACCTCTGACGGTCCCTTCCAGCTCAAAACATTCTGTCAGTGCTGGTAATACAGCATTTGTACGACACTGAACCTAAAAGTCAGCTACTAATTCAAGGCTCTTCGGTCACTTGTCTAGTGGTCCCCACCAGAAAGCAGCCTCTCAAGTCATTACACAGAGATTTTTGAGGTGGATCCCATTTTTTACCTTTAAGAATGTGTGTGGTTCAGAGTGAACTTTTCACGTGGCGCTGTCGTATCGAGTGTACTTTATTGATAGTGGTCTTGGAAATACTAAAAAATCTGGAGTGATTTTCATTTCAAGACACAGATGGATGGGCTCCCACAAAAACGTGGGGGAGGTTGGGATCCTAGAGCCAAAGCTGCTCCTAAATGGTATTGGTAGAGAAATTACTTGTCTGCTGCCTGTGCCTTGGAGAGGGGGATGCAATCACTGAGCTCAGTGCAGTTGTTACATATGAGTGGTGGTTTCTTCCTACTCTTGAGAGTGATTTTGCCAGATGACACGGAGTGTTTGAGCTGTCAACGGGCTGAAGGTTTTAACTGCTGGAATGTGTTCTGCTCCTCATCATCAGTATTGCACAGCACAGAATCTCATGTCCTCCTATACAAACGACATACACTTGGGGATTCCAGCAGATTCTGTGTTTATACAGAAAGAGCTTCAGAGTTCTGGAGAGTTCTTGGAGATCATTATGGAAAATCTAATGATGGAAGAGGTTTGTGGAGTTATGATGCTAAGGGAGGACACTGGAGACAAAAGCCAGTCTATCTGCAAAATGGAACAAAGCAAAAATCATCCATAGTTTCCTGTTTCTGCAGACAAATACTGTCAAATTCCGTGGAGTTTCTGAAATAGAACTGAAATGAGAAATAGCTCGTTCTTGAAGCTCTGGGTAACTGTGCAATAGGATAAAAACATCCAGCGGATCTGTGTGAAGACTTGAAAAAAACCAGAGCACGGTTTTGCACTCTGCAGAAAAGAGGAGTTACGTGCCATGAGAATCCTGCTTTCTTGTCAGTAGTTCTTCTAAAACTGGTATTGTTTTCCTAAGCACCATTTTGACATCTGTCAGATAAAGTATTAACCTTTGGAGGATGTGTGCACAAGTTTTTCGAATAGAAGTTTTCAATATACCAAGAAAAATAAATGTTTTGGTTAGTTACTAACTTGGTGATGCCAATGAGACTTAATGCAGATCTGTACTTGAATCTGCATTCTACTGAACCACTATTTTTAATGAAAATTGAATGTCTTAAAGCAGTGTCTAGGAAACTCTAAGCACTAATGTCGTTACTGCTTTTTCAGGTACTTTAGTGCACACTTGTGATTGCTTGGTACCATGGTAGCCCTATCCTTGAAGATCTGCGTCCGCCAGTGCAATGTCGTGAAGACGATGCAGTTTGAACCATCTACTGCAGTGTATGATGCTTGTAGAGTTATTCGTGAACGAGTGCCAGAGGCTCAAACAGGGCAAGGTGAGTTCCCGTGTTTGTCTGTAGTCAGCTTGTAGACCCACGGGTTTACGTCACTGTTCTGTGCCTTCTCTTGCATTCACATCAGAGGGTCCAGGGGTTTGTTTAAGTTAGAAGGCTCTGGAGTGGAAGGCACAAAATGCAAGCTGATTTTGAAGTGACAGAGGCAGTCTACATTCTTTTACAGAGATACACAGATCATTAAGGGTTGGAAGGGACCTCCAGAGGTCATGAAGTCCAACCCCCCTGCTTGAGCAGGATCGTAGAACCCAATACGGGTTACGTAGAAACGCATCAAGACTGGTCTTAAAAGTCTCCAGAGGAGAAGACTCCACAAATTCCCTGGGCAGCCTGTTCCAGTGCAGAGTAACCCTTACAGTAAAGAAATGTTTTCTCATATTGAGATGGAACTTCCTGTGCTCCAACTTAGACCCATTACGCCTTGTCCTGTCACAAGGTGCAAGTGAAAAGAGGGCGTCTCTTTCTTCGTGACACCCCGTCTTCATGTATTTATATACAGGGGTTAAGTCCTCTCGTAATCTTCTCCTCTCCAAGTTGAGAAGTCCCACATCTTTCAATCTCTCCTCATAAGACAAGTGTTTCTACTCCCTTCATCATCTTCGTGGCTCCTCACTGGACTCTCACCAGCAGTTCCGTGTCCCTCTTGAACTGAGGGCCCTGGAACCAGACACAATATTCCAGATGTGGTCTCACCAGGGCAGAGTAGATGGGGAAGAGAACCTCTCTCTATCTGCTAACCACTCCCGTTCTGATCTGCCTGAGGATGCCATTGGCCTTCTTGGAAGCAAGCGCTCATTGCTGGCTCATGGTCATCCTGCTGTCCACCAGGACCCCCAGGTCCCTTTCTCCTACACTGCTCTCCGACAGCTCAGTCCCCAGCCTATACTGGGTTTCCTTCAGAGGAAGGGAAGTGCATACACACTGTTTACTTTGGAGTTTTGTCAGATGCTGTAAATGACACTATATCCTAGTAAAACGGAGGACGTCAGAGTTGTACGTTATTACCACACAGCTCTGAGAAAAGAGCAGGTTCTCGCGGGCAAAGATGCACGTTGGACCGTGCTAACCTTAATGTCATCAGTGGGATGTATCCTTTCCCCTTCCCTGTGGCTCTTAAAACATGTCTTTGCCTGTCAGTTCAGATGGATCAAACTGGTTCCTGCTCAGCAGAAAATGCTGTTGTCTTGTGTTTTGCCAGCCGCGCACGTTTCACATCCCCAGCAAGCTGTGGTGCTGGAGCAAGGTGGCCGTGGTGGTACCACGCGTTGTACAGCTGCTATTGCATTACTGGGGAGCATCCCCCAGAAATAAGTGTCAGAGTAGTCTGTGCTTCCATGGTAGTTCTGTTCTCTCTGCGAGGCACTTTGTGTTTCTAAAGGTCACAACCTATTTATAGGAACAAAGTCTACAATTTTACTGCCTCTGTGCTGACTTTGTCATTATTATCTCTGCACGTATGGATCACTTGGCTTTTCAGGGGAATTTGTAGTTAATGTCAGAATGAAACATTTTTCCTACTGGTCTTGGAGGGGTTCTGTCTGGGAAGTGGTGTCTCTGTATGTTAGTTGCATTTCTATTAATTATGCACAAGGTGTTTTGTATACGTGCCTGAGTAGCCATGTGTGTGATGTAAATGCTGTTAAATATAAATTATTGCCCCAAACGTAGCTGTTTTCACCCGAGTTTGTGATCAGGGTATCTGAACACGTGGCTGAAGATAAACAAGGGCCCTGCACCAGGCTGTAAAAACAAGCCGCGTGCCGGCAGCTTGTACGAAACAAGCCGTTAGCTTCAGCTTTACAACAGTCATTGGGGCAGGCTCAGCTGAGCAACGGTGGTTCATGCTTTGTGGCAGCGGAAGCTACCCCGCGTCAGTTCTCATGCACGTGGGTCCAGGGCGTTAACCTGGCAGTTATTCTCCTTCATTTGGCGTACCTGGCGCCTTTGAAGCCTAAGCTTGGGTTTGTTCTTCTGTGACAATGAGAGTTTTATCATTTAGTTGTTTTTCTGAAAAAAATCACTTGATGTTCAATTAGCCTGTTATTACATACATAATTCTAGAAGCCTTGGGGGGCTTTTTAAATGCCTAAAACATAAAGCATCTACAAAAAAGTTTCAAACAAGCTCAACAGGCAAAGTATTAGAAACAAACTTTAAAGAACCTTTTTTCAACTACTACTTCAGTAGTTTAACTACTTTCTGTGCTTAAGCCCAAACTACTTGTGTTTTAGATTAGTTGATGCCAAAGCAGGGCCTGTGAGCATGTAAAAAAGGCCATTTTGAGGAGAAGTCGTTACAAACATAAATGAGATATGATAGATGTGAGATACTCTTACTTAGTAAAGCTTTTGTTTAATTCTATAAAGCTTCATCTATCCTGCTATCTGCTGCTAAGCTAAAGGTTTCTGAAGCACGTTTAAAAATCTTGTCCAAGGTCATTAAGAATGAGAGTTAACCTTGAGGCTGATTAACCTGGGACAAAACTGTGTTGGCTTCATTAGGTTTGATATCTGTCAATGAATCTGTCTTTTCCGTTCCACAGCCTCTGACTACGGATTATTCTTGTCAGACGAGGATCCTCGGAAAGGTATATGGCTGGAGGCTGGAAGAACACTGGATTATTACATGCTAAGAAATGGGGTATGCTGCAAGTCTGTTGCTTCTTTCATCAACGTGTTATTAGTAAATTTTGGTTTTCCCAAGAAGCAGAAAAATATTGAGCGTTTGGAGTGGCAGAAGCATCTTGAGGCTGTTCTTGAAACTGGCCCACTTCTTTCTTTCTGTGCCTAAGCAGTTGTTTCATTTTCTTGCTATGATTGTGACCCTGAGCTGCTTATGGCCAGTGGTGTCTCCACAGAATGATTCACACAAAAGGTAAATGTTATGACAGACTTCATTTTGTTTGAGTGTTTGAAGTGACCTTGCATTACAGTCTAGGTTGCTTTGGACTAAGTTGATGCGACCATACTTGCTCACGTTGCTGCCAGCTTCCTTGCAACCAAAACACACTACTGTCCTTTGGAAATGCTAAACTAGCGTTCTGTAACATAAAAGTAGTTTGATCTGTCCTGCCCTGATGAAGTTTGGACATCTAGGACAAGTTCTTGAGAAATGACATTGGCAAGACTGAAAGTAGCCACTTCTCAAGTGTGTTATAAGAGTTAAGTTCTCTTATCGTAGAACACAGGAAAAATCCAGCTTGGGGCTGGGGAGGGAATCTAAGACTTCCAAGTCAGAGGGTTGGCTTATGGTGGCCTCCAAAAGCATTTAGAAAACATCTTGTTTACGCCCTAGGATATATTGGAATACAAAAAGAAACACAGGCCGCAGAAGATACGTATGCTGGATGGTTCCGTGAAAACAGTCATGGTGGACGATTCTAAAACAGTCGGTGAATTGCTGGTTACCATTTGCAGCAGGATAGGTAAGATTCTTGTCTTCAGTGTACTTCTGTATTTGTTTTTCTGCTGTATTTGTGCCTTGTTTTTTTTTAGGATGTTGCATAGTATTAGTGGCTAGAAATTGGACCATTAAAATAATCAAAGTTTCTTATCAGTTAAAATTTACCAAGCACTTGTTTGAATCTTTTGTCAAGGTTTTATTGAAGTTGTCAGGGTTTTATTGAGTTGTTGTATCTATTGTCACAGTTTTATTGACTTGAGTATATCCTTAAACTTCAGTATTTTGCAGTTGGAGGCTCAAACCTTTCTGGTACAATGTCTTTATTATGCGCTGTGTATTCATATCTTTTCCTGCCATGTGGTAAAGAATTAGAACTAAATTTTTCTTTGATGGGATGAAATCTAAAGACTGGTAACCTTGAGTTATATCTAAACCTAGGGCTCTGTGGTGTTGTGATTAACAGCTGATCACATTATCATTCATGAAAGGACGCGTGAGAGCCACCCAGACCAGCTGGTCAGAAATGTGTTGTCCTGGTTATAGTCTGTCTGTGTTTGTTTAAACAGAGACATTTTTGAAAACTAATTCACGTTTAGTTATAAACAAACATCCCACATGGATTGTTTTAAATGATCTTAAACCTTTGCTTAATTCTCATTTAGAATGAAAGTAGCCCTCGTTTGATTTAGATAAATTCACTTGGAAAGTGAATTAAGCCAAATTCAAATTCATCCGTTTCAATTTTGTTTGAGTGTGTTTATGCTGGATCCTAATGTAGCTAATTCACTTCAAAAATTGACTTCTTGTCATGAATGTGATCATGTTGGTGAGCTTTCAATTTGCTTTCCTGCATAACGTAAGGATGCTTTACAAATGGTAGAGAAAACAAAGCAGAACACAGTAACTTAGCGTGTATGTGAAATGTTTGTGAACTTTTGAATTGTTTCCTGTAAAATTCATAAAAGTTGAGTCTTAACTGTAAAAAAAGTCATCTATTGCACATCACTTCCATTCCTCTGCTCTGCCATATTTCTTCTGTACTCTGTGGGCAAACTGAAATAGCTCTGTTCTCAACAAGCAGTTGTAGACATTTGTGAAAGCTGTTTTATTAAGGCATGTGTCTCCATTTTGGAATTTACTGCTATTTTAAGTTCCATTAGTGTTTTAAACTGGCAGCTTCTCTTGGTAGATAAGAAAAAGGTATCTTTTCAAAAGGGGCAAGTGCAGCATACGCCAAAGGAATGACACGTATTGAAGGGAATGCTGGATATTGGAGAGATGTCTCAGATGTGGAAGCTGCATATTAGCCTTGATCTCCTTTCACAAACTTGGGTTTGGCATTTAATCTGAAACATCTTTACCCTCGTGAAATTAACCTTTGGCATTGAGATGGAGAGAAAAGTGTATTTCATCTGTCCTAAAACCTATTTTAGGACCAAAAAACCCCATTTTTATTGTTACAAGCACTGGATATTTTCTAATTCCAGGAATAACAAATTATGAGGAATATTCCTTAATCCAGGAGAGCATTGAAGAGAAGAAAGAGGAGAGTACAGGAACACTGAAGAAAGACAGGACGTTATTGCGGGACGAAAGGAAAATGGAAAAACTGAAAGCGAAGCTTCATACAGATGATGATTGTAAGTAGCATGTTCCAGCACAGTTCTTCTCTTAATGTTTTTCTGCACTGTGGTGCAAGAAGATCACATAGGAATGAACTTTGAGCTTCTTCAGTGTCTCGTTTGATCCTTGCCTGTATTGTGTGTCCTCTTACATAAAACACTTTCTGCTAGTGAGTATTTTTTAAACTAGATAAATAGATGAATTCTTACCTCTAGCTATGAGAGGCAACGAGTCTTTTGAAGTGTTTTCTGAGGCATTTTTTAGTAGAAGAGTTGCAACTTAAGTGTGAGGGTCATCTCTACGATGACCATTTTCTCCTCTTCATTCAAGTTAGATGTTTAAATATCGTGCCTACTGAAAACCATGAAAAGGTGTGGTTTGGCTGTGAAGGTAAGTGTTTTAAGTATAAATGAAGTTTGCCGAAGAACAAAGGCAGTATTTGATTTATTCTGTGTATAAAGGACTATTTTTTTTCAGGTTTACATTGAGGCAGATTAACTGGCAGCCAGAAGTTGTAAAATTGATCAGAGAAGTAAATAGAACGATTGGTTTGAGGAGAAGGTGTGGGAAACTTTCGAGTCATTTTGTGGTGAACCTTTAAAGATGTAAATTTAGTATTAAAACACGAGTGCAGGTGTTTCTTCAGCAACATTCATGGAAATGCCTGTTATCAAGTGATGCTTTACAACAGCGTTGAACCCTGGTAGCAGGGCGCATTCAGCTGTGCTCACGCCGGTGCTTTTCTTGCAGTGAACTGGCTAGATCACAGCCGAACGTTCAGAGAACAAGGAGTCGACGAAAATGAAACGCTGCTGTTGAGACGCAAGTTCTTTTATTCGGACCAGAATGTAGATTCAAGGGATCCCGTTCAGCTTAATTTGCTTTATGTTCAGGTACAGTATGTGGCCCAGAAGTCCAGGTTTTACCTGTCTGAGAAAAGCTTAATTAGAAAAATGTTCTTGCTTATATACTCCATCTTCTAGAGTTCCAGTTGTGTGTGTGCTTGGATTTTGCTTGTTTCCATCCCTTCAATATCCGTGATAGTGCAGAGGCCTTGCGGATTTTTTTGTAGTCACTTTCAACCCAGTAACAGTCAGTCAACCAAAAACCCACAGGAACGTGTCCAGAGCAGGAGACATTCTGCAGCCTCTCTGAACAGCCTGTTCCAGTCCTGTGTTACCCTCACGGTGAAAAAGATTTCCCTTGTGTTTAAAGCAAACCTTCTGCATGCCAATGTGTGCCCGTTGCCCCTTGTCCTATCGCTGGGCATCACCAAGAAGAGTTTGTTGCTGTCCTACTGACACCCACCCTTTAGATGTTTGTAAGCATTGATCAGAACTTCCCTTACTAACCTGCTCTTCAGTCTGAACAGACCCAGCTCTCTCAGCCTCTCCTCATAAGGAAGGTGCTCCAGCTCCCTGATCATCTCAGTGGCTCTGCACTGTCCTCCTTGAACTGGGGAGCTCAGAACTGGATGCAGTATTTCAGGTGCAGAGGGAGGAGAACCTTCCTTAACCCTACTGGCAACACTTCTCTCAATGCACCCCCAGAAACTCAGTTTTAAATGAATTTTAGAGATGCAATGGTCATTATAGATGTTCCTGATACCTCTTTGCTTACCTCCCGTAGGCTCGTGATGATATTCTGAATGGTTCCCATCCTGTCTCCTTTGAGAAGGCCTGTGAATTTGGAGGCTTTCAAGTACAGATCCAGTTTGGACCTCATGTAGAACACAAACACAAACCTGGTTTTTTAGAGTAAGCTCTTCTAACTTATAAGTTTGTATGACCTCAAGGATATCTAATGTTGAGTTGTCACAGACTAAGTGCCTTTTGGTGCTCCAGGCAATAGTATAGGTCAGTATATATCACAGATGTTTGATTTGCTAGGAAAGTCCCCAAATTCTGTATGTTGTTTGTTGCTTGAATGAAGTTAATGTTGCCCCTTGTAGAGGTTCAGTTTTCCAGTCTTTTTACTGGTGTTAGTCCAGTTGTTTGGATTCACCCCCTCATGGCATTGTGTGAATGAGTTGAGGTCTATTAGGGAATTAACTCTTAACAAGCTGGTATGGTGTCATGGCAACAATTTGGAGTGTTGGCTGTTCTCACAATAGTTGGGTTTACTTTTTAAATAATTCCCCACAAACGTAAGCAGTAGATTTTGCAAACTGCTATACAGAGTTCAGTGGATTGAATACCTCTAGATTTTTCTAGGTAATCTCCTTGGTCTTTTCAGTGTGAAAACGTGTTGGTTTTAAGCTCTGATATAGTAACTGCAGAGACTGAAACTGCTGCCTGCATGAAATTTCCACTTTGCATGCAATGGTAGACACTTGGCGTACCACAGATGAAAGTCCATCATGGAATAGAGTCATCACACGCATAAAGTACTTTTGTTTTTATGCTAATAGAGAAGTAAAAATGAGCAAACTGTGTGTTAGAAAGAGAATACTACCCTCGTGGAATTCCAACATTTAAGATCTAGCTATTTTCTGTGGGTGTTTTCTCTATTATTTTCATTTAAAATGGCTCTGACTGCGCTGAGATCAAGCCTTGCAGGACACAAGGGTTAAAAACTGCTTGCTGTCCTGCAGTATAATCAGTTTCATATATACAAGGATTTCTGACTCAGAAGTAGTTCTCATTTGGTGTACTGTAGAGAAGCCTGCTCCAGAAGAGCAAGTCTCTCTAGTCATGCCCTTCTAGTTTCAAATGTACGTATTGATGATTTAGTGTTGTATGCATTTGGCTGTTCATTGCCTTCCTGACACGAAGCCAAATGGAAAATGTCAGGCTTTTGTTCTGTGAATCTAAACAAGCCAAGTATTCCTGAATCATTACAAAAAGTGTGTAGAAACAGTGTAGATCAATGCTTTTAGGCAAAAACACAAACTTGTGGGGTGTTCTTTTTATTTTTCTAAAGATTGAACTTTTAAAGTTTTACCCTACCCTTTGGTCTTTGATTCTTTTCAAATACGAAAGTAGTTCTGTTTCCTGTAAACTGTGTTTTGTAGTTCAGCGTGTGAGATGTGTTCAAGAAGCGTCCATTCACTCACCCCTGAAACCTGAACTCACTACACGTTGGCTTGGCGAGAACGTGTCAGCTCAGACAGAAAGCAGCAGTTAACAGAACAGTCCCAGTATTTCACAGCATTGTCTTGCAGCAGCTCAGTGCAGTTTGCAGTGGCTGCACTGTGTTTACACAGAGAGGTCTTCTGCGTCCTTCCTTTTGTGTCATTGATGAATTATTCTTGGCACCAGCAAAGTTTATTGCCTGCATCTCGTTAGCACTTTGGTATTGCTTGTTGGAATTTCCTTGAAGCTCACGCCAAAGTAAATTGTGAAAGCTCTTCAGCTATCACATTGCAGATGATCCTTCTTCATGCCCTTCCTCACACAGCTGAAGCCTGGCATTGCACCTCCAGAGGTACGCTCTGGATTTGCTGGGAGTCCTGACAAAGTCCTCACTAGTCACATGCAGCTAGAGCTGCCGCTTCTCCTTTTTACTCCCAAACACGCTCAGTGACCAGTAAGCTCAGTTCTTTAATCTAGCCTATTTCACTGTCACCTCAAACTGTCTTTTTCAAGAGCTTTGTGCTAATAAAAAACAGTATGTAGGTGCTCATAGAGTCATAGAATAGAATCATCACGGCTGGAAAGGACCTCCAGGGTCATCAAGTCCAACCTGTTCTCCCAGTGTCTAACCACTAGACCATATCCCTAAGCGCCGCATCCACTCGTTCCTTAAACACCTCCAGGGATGGTGACACCACCACCTCCCTGGGCAATCAGTTCCAGCACCTACCCACCCTCTCAGTAAAGAACTTCCTTCTAACATCCAATCTAAACCTCCCCTGATGCAACTTGAGGCTCATGTAGAACTCCTTAACCAATTGGGAACAAGCTCACAGCAAATTAAGTTCAATGAACAGTGTTTGCTCTGTGTTTGTATGAGTTTCTAGCATAATAATAAGGTGCAATTAAAGAGACTAAAGAAGGTTAATTGATAATGCATTCCAGGTGGTTTGGCTACCTTCATGCACTGAGCTGCTAAATAAACAATTGTTTGTTCCATTGTAGAGAAAACACCTTGATTGTAGGTAGATTTAAAATAATTCCAGTCTGTCTGCAACTAGAATTTCAGCCTTTCAGTTGAGGTGATGACTTGTCTGTTGACTGAGAAATAATGGAAGGTGGTATGAGGAAAGGTAGTTCTAATTCTCTGTCTAGATAGTCTACTTGCTTACTGAATAAACCAAAATAAGGAGGAAATTCTTCAGCTATACTTTCTGTGTGATTCTTAACAGTCCAAATCCAGGGGCAGGTCTGTTTGAACTGTGGAAGTTTCTTCAGGCTGAGATGTGCTGCTTAATTTATGCCATAATTTCACCAGAAGGTAGTGTTCCAGATGGGAAGGTGCAGCCTGGAAAAGAGCTGGTGCTTGTTAAAGCAAAACACTGAGATGTCCACAAGTTGGGTTTGTGTTTGGCTGAGATAAAGGGTTTATTTTAGTGTACAGCAAGGAGGGATAGGTGAGGTGTTTAAAGATTCTTCCTGTTCTCACCAAACACCACCCTGGAGGCTGAGCTTGCTTGGTTTACTTTGTATTCTGAGGTCCTTGTTATCTCTGTGCTGCAGGACTGTTTGTTTATGTTTTTGTTTGTGAGATAGTGACTGATATTACGTGTCCACTTAGATGGTTTTGCAGTTTCTCAGTGAAATACTAGTGCTCTAACGTGTCTTGGAAGACTTGGAGGAAGGACTTGCTCCTGCATGTCAATAAATCAGGGCTGCTAGAACCTCGTAGCAGTGTCTCAGAGATGACTCAAACTTTGAGGTCCCTTTCTTGCCCCACATTATGAGTGTGTTTCCATTTAGATGCGAGTCCCTCTGGGCTGCTGACTTCAAGAGTGGCAAGTGCCCCAGCTGTGAATTACCTTTGGCATTTCAAAATACGAAAGGCTGTTGTGTGGGTTTATACCTGGAATGTTTTTCTGATGAAGGTATCCTCTTGCTCACACTTTGCTCAGCAAAGTTCTGTTCGATTGCGTAGGTGTTTTATTATTGTCCATTTCAGGAAGCTTGAGGGACTCGATGACAATGAAGGAACATTCCTCCTCAAGAAGTCACCATTTGTTAACTATGTTTTGTGGTTTTTTTCCTAGCCTAAAAGAATTCCTGCCTAAGGAGTATACCAAACAAAGAGGGGCTGAAAAGAGAATATTTCAGGTAACTCCGAGGTTTCACTTCCTTCATGTGGGAAAGATGAGCTGTCGTAGTTCTACAGCCAGTATATCACTGGATTATATAACTATCAGAAAATAAATGTCAAGACACTGACGGCTTATCTTTCCTCAGCACATTGATTGTCCTAATCCTTGTTTTGCCTCACTGATGATTACTCCGTGTACTTTGAAGGGATAAAGAGTGACTATTCAATATTTTAAAGACCTTTTTCTCAACCACATTGAAACGTAAGGGTGTTTTTACTGAAATAGAAGCACGTTTGGGAAAACCACTGTTAATGACAGACCTTCATTATTGAAGTAACACAGAGTTCCCAGTGATGTGTCTGGGAACCTCACTGAAGACTGAAGCAGCTGAGTGTAAAACGTGCTGGTACTGTTGAAGCTGTTCTCAGAATGCGAGTGCTGTAGATGCACTAAGTTGCTGTGCCTGCAGGAATACAAATTTGGCAATGCAGTATAATAACAATACTATAAATTGACAATTTTTGAGGTCAACAGCTAAAATCTAGCCACCCAGCTTCTGGAAGGATATACCTGGAATCTGTGATCTCAGTGTGGGAGATGAGTTGGAGAGCAGGAATAAGTCGTGCACCTTCCGATGTCTGTTGCACTCCCAGTCTAGGGGTTGTGTAGCTCAGGGAGCCTGTTCCACCTGGAGCTTGTAGTACTTCCTCACAGACGAGGGTACCTAACATTTCTCTGTGTACCTTTAGCTGGGGTAGGTGATGTTGCAGCTGAAGCAAAAGAAGATTCATGCACTGCTGGGTGTCTCTTACTGTGCTGTTTGTTCACAGCCTGTGCTTTTTGCCCGTGCCAAACGTGAGCCACGAGTAGTTTCAATCGTTCTGCGTTTCCGTGCACAGGCAAGAAGCTCATCGGTGAAGGCAGTAAACCTGGGCGTAGATAGGAAAAGCAAGCTTCCTTTTTTGTTTTGTTTAAATTTGTCTTCCCCCTCCAATCAGCTGTTTCTGTGGTTTACAAAATTCCCGTTCAGCAGGTGATTTGGGGCAAGAAGTGCTTTGTCAGTGACTGCGTCTGATTTTTGCCAGATCTTCATCAGCAGTGACTGCGCCTGGGTTCCTGGCTTGTTCAGGATCTGGCTTGTGGTCAACGTGCAGAACTTAACAGACACAATTGCTCTGTCTGTGGGAGGCAAGCAGGCGTTTTGGTGGTGCCATTGCTCCTCCCGGTGCTCCTCAGTAACTTAAACTGCAGTAGGAGAGCGCTTCGGGCGTTCTTGCTGCTCCCTCTGCTGCCATCAGTCAGCACCAAGAGGTGGCAGCCAGCTCTTCAGAGGAATGTGGGGGGCAGATGGGGTGTGATGGGGAATCCCACAAACTGTAGCTAAGTAGCAGGACTTTGGGGTGGGATTTTTGATCAGAACATTATTGGGTAGGGACACAGGCACTGGGGTGAATTTTGAGTATGTATTGTGGACAGGTGTCAGCACTTACAGGGGATGAATACTCGCTCTTGAATTAACTGTTTAAATACTACAAGGCAGTGGAGTTACAAGGCACAGGCAAGTATGGCAGGAGAAACTGTAGAGAAACAGCCTCGCTTCCCTCCTGTCTGCAGGAAGCCACTGTGGCTGACTCTGCAACTGACAGAGAAAGCCCGTTGGAGGGCAGTTACAAGTTCTGGAGCTGCCAGTAATCCAAAGTTTGGGGCATAAAGCAGGAATAGGTGGTCTGCTCCTTGGAACAAAAAATGGTGCCGCGACTCCTAGTTGACTTTTAAAAGCTGAGTCAAGCGGCTGTATGAAACGCAGCGCGGCCAAATAGCAGCAGTGCCTAGAATTCACAATTTCAGAGTGGTTTAGGCATGCTTGGTTACTAATGACACGTTCTTAAGCAGACAAAAGCTGCATTCTTGATTTGTTTCCAGAAAGCATTGTTTCTGCCTAAGTAATACTGACCTTTCACTTTAGGAGCACAAAAACTGCGGTGAGATGACTGAAATAGAAGCCAAAGTGAAGTACGTGAAGCTTGCCCGGTCTCTGCGGACGTATGGAGTCTCGTTTTTTCTTGTTAAGGTAACGTAGATCTTGCTGGGACCATACTGTGTGCTTGGTTATGTGTTACTTTTGGTTCCACGTTAAGCAAAGGTCAAGGATGTTCTTTCATTTTTCTGTCTGGAAGCAGCATTTGAAAAAAATAGTTTAATGCTGTGTGGGACAGAATTATCATTTTGCTTGTTCTAGATCCTTGTTCTACTGCTTCCAGAAAGCAAGCTGCCTCTGTCATGATTTAATTTCTTTAAGGACAAGAGATTCTTAGTATCAATGCATTGCTTGAACATCACTTGTCTGTGACCAGAGGAACTGAATCTGAAGTTTTAAGTTGTCTTCGTGTGCATGCCAGTTCCTTGCCTTTGTCAGTATATTCCATCAGACGTTTCCTTTCTCCTATGAATGAAAAACAATCTTTTGCACCTTGTTACAGGAAAAAATGAAAGGCAAAAACAAGCTGGTTCCTCGTTTGCTGGGTGTCACCAAAGACTCAGTGATGCGTGTGGATGAGAAGACCAAAGAAGTGTTGCAGGAGTGGCCGTTGACCACTGTGAAACGCTGGGCTGCCTCACCGAAAAGCTTCACGCTGGTAATCTTTTTGTATACGTTCACTGGAAGAGAAATTGAAGTGGCAAGGAGGAAATAAGATAGATTTAGTTTCCTCACTCTAACTTGGCTGATTCTTAAGTTTTTCAGCCTTATACTAAGCCCTAAACTAATAATCAGGCCCATATGTGCGTGTGAGGTGTTTTGATGAGTCTACGAATAATTCACCCAAAGTCCTGTTTGAGTCTGTTCTGTGTCTGACCACCAAAACAGTTCCAAAACCCATCTTATTCCCACCTGCTTAAAACCCTTATGGTGTTTGCTGCACTTTGCGATGTGCAAGATGTGAACATAAGTGATCATTATTGTTTCATTAATACGTGTGTTAATTCACCGTTTTAAGAGCCTGCCTGGATGTGGTGTTTTGTCACTCGTTTGATCCGTGAGAGACCACTGCAAGGGGCATGTTGTGGCTGTGAGAAGTTGGTTTAAAATCATAGAACAAGAGCCAGTGGCTAGGGAATCCTATTCACTTTCATCAAACACATCTAATTTCTGATTGCATGGATGATTATGCTCCAGAATAAAAGTCTGAAGATGTTTTTCCTTTTTCCAGTGTCAGAGTCTGAAAAAGCCACGCTGTGGCATTTAATTTCTGAAAGATCAGCTTCAAAACAAAAGGATGCCTCTGCTTTCCTTCCTCATGCCCCACACAGACTGGTCTAAAACCTTGGAGTAATTTCATTTACTGTTGCATGCAATTAAATACCTGTGCCAATAATTTTAGGATTTTAATTCCCTCACTTGTGTTTGGGACTGTTTCCTCATTTATTTATTTAATGTTCTCAGAGAGGTGGCTTTTGTTTTTTTCCTTTTTCCCTTCAGGATTTTGGTGAATATCAGGAAAGCTATTATTCAGTCCAGACCACAGAAGGAGAACAGATCTCTCAGCTAATTTCAGGCTACATTGATATCATCCTGAAGAAGGTATAGTATTGAAATTACCTGTAGTAAATACGCAGTAAAAAGCACTGCACAGCAATGCCAAAGCTCCAATGTGTGTGAGCTGTCGTTCCTTTGAACATAAAACCAGTATTCTGAGTTTTGATGTTAGATGCTGTTACCTTTAAGTAATGGAAGCTCTGCTAACTTCACTTCAGTGAGTGCTTCCAGAAAATAGGAAGACTCTATACGATGAGCGGTGGTACGGGTCAGGCTTCGTACAGCGTGCTTGGGCTTCATGTTTCTGCCTGGAAGGTGAGCTAGCTGCTGGCTGTGAGTGTGTACCCTGAGAAGAGTCCCTGGCTTCATCTATGGATTTGAAGCTGAGCGGAGAATCAAGTGGGAAGAAACAATCCCTTGGAAGCAGCGTGCAAAAAGTACATCTAAGGACTACACAGTAACGTAGTCTTGTGTCTAGTGCACTCTTGTATACATGAAAGCTGAGGAAGCCTGTCTGCAAGACAGAGAAATTGAAATCATCATGTTGCTTTCAAAGTATTGTGGTCAGTGCAGCAGAGAATTACAAGTCACTTGTGTAGAGAGAGCAGTACACAACCTCAGTTGTGTGGAGAGAGGCCAGCCTGGCCTGACGCTTGGTCTTAAGGAGCGTGCCTTGCGGCATTGAGGAGAGGCTGGTAGGTGTCTCCAGCATTCAGCTTATTCACAGTTAAACAAGCACAACAGCAAAAAGCACCAGTTTGCCAACAGGTGTGAAGCTGAGCGGTCGTACTCTAAACACACAGAAAAATCAGGTGTTTCAAACAGTTCAAATATTGTCACATTTTTACTGTATTCAAGGTCAGTGACACTGCATGGTTACTTGCTGTAGTAGCTGTAAGCAGCATTGCAGTGATAGGAAGGCAAGCAGCTCAGGAGAATCATAGAATCCTCAGAGATTGGAAGGGGCCTTGAAATAACGCGCTGCCTTTGCGTTCATGCAAACAGTGTAGGGTGTAACATCAAGTGCTTGGAGATCGGATGATGATGATGGTGACGAGGGTTGTAGGATTTAATCACAGTTCTTGCTTTCTTCTCTGAGGCTGTCTCGGTTTAATAAATGTTAAATAAACTACAGATTTCTGTAGATGGTTTAAAACTTGATTCTAACTTAAGCTTCAAAAGTAGCTCTGCTATCTAATGCCACATGAAAGCAGCCTTTCTCTCTTGATAGAATACAGATGTGTTTTTCCACTTCCTTCCTACCCTTTGATTTCTTCTTTACAATCTGCTGACACAGCCAGTTTTTAAATGAGTGGATTGGGAACAGGTTAGGCAATAAACACCCACGATGCTTCGTGATGTGTAAGGGAAGCATGCGCTTCCCAACTGCAGAGTCCAGGTTATCTCTGTGGTAGTTTGGTACCTCAAAGCAGGGTTTGTCTCTCTTGGTTGCTTAATGTTAGTTCTTCTTGTGTTTTGGACTGTTACCACTCACTTGTGTTGGTGTTTATTGGTGGTGCTGAGGTGTTGCCAGTGGACCCTACTCCCCAGCCCTTTTTGTTCTGCAGTCTTAACGATAGCTCATTAATCCGTTTACGGGACAGCCTGAACCAGAGTCACTTCTACCATTTCTTAAATCCATATAGATTTTTTCATTTCACATTAATATGGAAGTAATATACCAACTTCACTAGAAACAGGCAGTTCCAGTTTGTCAATCAACTGAGTCTGTATTAGCAAGAAAACCTTGGGAGAAAGTTGGAGGGGAGGTGTGCGCACGAGTGTGCGTGAAGAGTTCCCATTGAGTACACCCAAGGTCGCGGCGGATATTTTTCTCTGTATGTACGTGTAGATATCTCTGGATTCAGACTACAAATCACACAGCAGGGTGGAAAGCAGACAATCCTTCTGCTGCTTCACAAGCAGAAGTAGACTGGTTTTGCAAGGCACTGCTTTTAAGACTTGTGATCGTTTCTAGTGGTTTAGACTTATTCCCTTTGTATCACTGGAAAGCTGTTTCGTTAAGTCAGATGTGCAAACTGTCCAGAAGTCTGAAGCAAGTAGGTAAAAGAACTTGAATACGGTATCAAGTCTTTACTACGGCCACGTAGTTCCTAGTGGTAGGTAGCACCAGGTAGTCACGTTGTAGGATGCTAAAATGGAGCTGAGTTCTACTTACCTAAGTGAGAATGATGGTCCAGAGTTAGAAGAGAATGGGAAAAGAGATGGTACGTGGCCTGTCTGTGCTGGGATTTGCTTCTGTGACACATCATTCAGTCCTCAGCACGTCTGTCTTACTGTGAGAAGAGTCACTGTCAAGCACTTTGACTTTGTTCACAGAGGCACTAACAGGCTTTTTTCCTTTATGCACTTAAGCTGCCAGTGCTTGGAATCTGCTCTGTGTGATGCTGAAGGGCATTTCTTTTGCTGTGTACATTGTACTGTCACACACTGCCAAAAGCCCTGGTGTTCAGCCCCAGACAAGACCCTGCAGATTATTTGACTGAGTATCTGACAGATGGCCAGTAAATGCTAGAGAGAAACCAAACACCAAAATATGTCCTTAAACTTTTTTCTCTCCCCTTCTCCAGAAACAAAGTAAAGATAGGTTTGGACTTGAAGGTGACGAGGAATCAACCATGTTGGAAGAATCTGTTTCACCTAAGAAGTGAGTGCACACCACAGGAGGAAATGCTCAGTTTTGAAGTGACAACTCTTTTTTCACTCTGACAGCTTTTTCCAAATGAAATAGCCCAGTTGTTGCTGTGAAAGCATTATTTTCTACAAGATGTTTCAACAGAAGGAAATGCTGTCCCCAGGCAGGCTCACAGCTGCACTCAAGGACTGAAGAATGGGTGTTTGTCACAAAATTGTTGGTTAAGGCAGCCAGCAGTAGTGGTTGCTCAGCCCTCCAACAAAGGAGCTCAGACTTCAGTCAAATGCCAAGGAGAAGTTAACAATTCAGAGTTGAAACTGCTGTATTAGATTTTTTTGTAACCTTTATACAAACACCTAGGTTTCAGTTGTTTATGCAAGCTGTGTGCATGCTTTCCAGTCAATTTGGCTCTACTCAGTGAGGCTGAACCCTGCTTCATGAGCAGAGCTGGCTAATTTCACCAGACTGCTCTGGACAGGCCAGCCAGATGTGTGATGTGGGTAGAGCTCAGGTTTTGGTACTGGTACATCACGCCGTGGTCCAGTGGGAATAGAGCAAAAACTAAAACTGTAGAGCTGGCCATACCCTTGAAAGGGGAAATTAAGTCTTTCTTGCAGCAAATGAATAAAAATCAGTTTGTGACTTTTATAAGCTGTAATGAGCCACTCAGGTCTCCTCTTGGAAGTCTGAGGCTGGCAGTGTCAGAGATGGTTATGTGAAAAGTCTGATTTATGGGTAAACATACGGTTCATGGGAGAGACTTGTGAGCTATTTAATGTGCAATTCCAACTTCTGACAGATCACACATGTTCAGATGTGCTTTCCTTTGACATTGCCCTTTCCAGATCACTTCCAGAATACACTGTTAGCCAAGTGCTGTGCAGAGAGGCCCAAAACTTAGAATAGCTGAATACAAGATTTTTTTCACAATTGAAGTCACTTTTTTTCCCCTCAGCAGATTGTTTTTGTTGAAGCCAGAATTTCTGTCAACACTTCTGGCTGTTAAAGCTTGAGCTCGTGTTTAAATATGAGCAGCATGCCTGGCAAAGCAATTCATGACCAAGGATAACAGTAACTTTTATCGTTCTTGGAAGAATCCTGACTCCAGCCTATTACCTGAAAAGCTCTGCCAGGTTATTAGCAAGTGCTGCGAGTGCCTGTCTATACAGAGAGAGAGGAAAGCAAATGTGTTCGTTTTAATCCCATCTCTTGGAGCTCCACGGGGTCTGTGCTTCTATTTGCCATTGATGAGCCCATGAGACACTTATATCTGGCTCTGTCAGACACAAATCTGAAAGGTGTGAAGCTACTGCACCACGTCAACCCAACCGTTCTTTCCTTGGTGCCTGCTCACTAGTGCTGTTGATATTTTATCTGCCAAAAGCCCCAGAGTAGGGTTTTTTTAGTAAGTTAAGGAAGTATTAGGAAGGAAGACTGTCTGGCAAGACTGGTTTTGCAGGAGCTAACTGACTCTTTTGTTATGGTGGATGTATTTGGTTGTTTTTCAGACCTACCATCTTGCAGCAGCAGTTCAACCGCACGGGGAAGGTGGAGCACGGCTCTGTGGCCCTACCAGCTGTTATGCGCTCAGGGTCCAGCGGCCCAGAGACTTTCAACATTGGCATCATGCCTTCCCCCCAGCAACAAGTCACAATTGGTCAGATGCACAGAGGACACATGCCCCCGCTTGTGAGCAACCCCCTTGTTTTGTATTTTAAACTTTTGCTTGCTTTGGCACCTTTTCTGTGCTGTTTGTGTTGCTAAGAGCAGGAGAAAGATGCAAAGTATGACTTCCTGGCTGTCCTACTGAACAGAAGTTTTGAGCGTCCCTGAAATACTTAGGGTGTCACGTTTTGACTTATTTCCTCATTTCCTTTAAAGCTGGATCTTCCAGCCTGCTCTTCTAAGTAGTTCAAGAATTAGGAAAGATGGTTTAAGACTGGTACAAGTAAGCAATTTCAAGTAAAGGCCTTACATTTAGATTATCACTATTTACATTTGCCAATTTAGGATTTTTAGTAGATTTAAAGCTGTTGTTGAGTTTTCTCATTGAAAAAGACTATTAAAAGCTCTAGACAGGCTGTAAAGAACATAATTGATACTTAAGATCATGATGTACCACTGGAAGTCTAGTCTAAGCAGTGTGGTTGTCAAATGCCTGCCCGGCTGCACTTTCACTCCTGCTCCTCAACAAATGAGGGGTAGGGAAAAAATAAGATAAAGCTTTATTTCAACATTAGTTGAGACAAAGACAGATCACCAGTCACCTTCTTGTACAAAACAGACTCAAATTGGGGAAAATATTGTCTATTCCAGTAGAGCTGGGTGGTGAGAAACAGACAAAAACTAAATCATATTCCCAAAATCATATTCCCATCACCCCCTTTTTTTTTTACCCAGACTCAGCCTACATCCCTTCAGCTTTCTGTTCCTTACACATTTTGATGGCAGTTGGGGTTGACAATCACCTTTGATTAATCGGTAGGAAATCAATCATGTCCTAGAGATGCAGTTTTCATGTTTGTGATACTGAGAGCAGGTCAGTGGGACAGTTTGGTGGCGACTCTGTGTGTGCCTGTTGGGCATCACTTGATCTGAGGAAGCTCTGCAGCTGCAGTGGGATCTGTGTACAGTGGCATCTGCAGAATTAGAGCGCTCTGCTTTTTGCATGACACCAAGGAAAAGCTGTCTGAAGTGTCTCTGTGGGGCTGCTGGGCGCGTGTGTCTCCTCGTGCAGAGGTAGCCACCTGCATTTTAAAGGTCACACCCTGCCCCTTTCCTGTCTTGCCTTCCAGACCTCAGCTCAGCAGGCCTTGATGGGTACAATTAACAGCAGCATGCACGCTGTGCAACAGGCACAGGCTGACCTCAGCGAAGTCGATAACCTGCCACCTCTAGGGCAGGACATGGTGAGTGTTTCTAATCCCCACAGAAACGTGTCTGGATGCTCTGAGATGTCTGCAGATCCATCTAGTCATCTTGTCCATGGATCTAAAGCGATATTGCTGAAGGTTTTAAAAGTAGCTTGAACTTTTGTGGTGTCCTTAAGGAATTAATGTAGTGTTCTGCATCACTAACCAGGATCTGAGATGAGGTGCAGCAGACCTCCTTGCCATAATCATGTCTGGAGTCCTGTTGGGTTCATGTGCTTATGCACAACTAAATGCAAACTGTGGACACTGCTGATGGTGGGAGTGACTGCATCCCTGACACCTGGAAAAGAAGAACAGGTCTAGGTTAGAGTGTGAGGACAGATCAGAAACTATTCCCTGTGGGGGACTGTCAGTCAAAGACGTTCAGCGTTCATGGACGCAGTGTGCGTTGACCTTAAAAGAGCAGCTCTGGAAATGTGACAGCCAAGCTGTAGTGAACAGTTTGGTAAATGAAAAGGCTTCATGTTTCACTTGAAGGGCTTGTCAGTTGTCCTGTTTTCACTTGAAGAGTTTCATGAAGGAATGAGAAAGTTATATGGTGTCTCCTCGTACAGAACCTCACTGCAGTCTTCAATTCTTGTTTCTGTTATGCTCCTCAGGCATCAAGAGTGTGGGTTCAGAACAAGGTTGATGAATCAAAACATGAAATCCACTCTCAGGTGGATGCTATTACTGCAGGAACTGCATCTGTTGTTAACCTTACCGCAGGTAAATTTCAAAGGGAAGTATTTCCTTCCAAGTAACGTTGGGGCTGAGTGTGGGGCAGCTGAAGACAAGTTTTCTTCAGAATCCTCCAGTGGCTAAGTGCATTTGTGTGTGGAACAAGCTCTCTGTCACCTCAACACAATTTTTGCCTTCAATTTCTCTGGCACTGAAGGTGTGACCATTGCCGACGGAGTGCAGTTGTGTTTATTCAACAAAGTACGATGGAGCGTGTTGGCAAGGTTGCTGCAGAAAGGCAGTCCTGATCTGAACTTTGTCAGAGAGAGAGATCATTTGCTCATTCAGTGGCTTTTTCTCTTCACCAAATTACACGTTGGAGCCCAGAGTGGCTTAAAGGAGTCACTGCTGTATTACCTTGTGTCCTGTTGGTGTCATCAGGTAGCCAAAACTGTGGACTTAACAGAACACTGCACTGAGCAAAGATAAATCTTTGTATTAGAAGAAATGCACAAAAAAGCAACGGCAGTCTTAATTGATTTGAGAATAACAATGACATTACTCAGCAGGCGTTGCTTGGCTGTGTTGAAATGTGTCTCCTTTCTCACCAGAGCATAGCCGGTGGTTGTTGCCTCTTTTCCCCTGTCACCACTGAAGTATTTTGCTAATGAAAAAACCTTTGGTGTACAGGGGACCCGGTTGACACCGATTACACCGCTGTGGGGTGCGCAATCACAACCATCTCTTCCAACCTCACTGAGATGTCCAAAGGGGTGAAGCTGCTTGCTGCTCTCATGGATGATGAAGTTGGAAGTGGAGAAGACCTCCTGAAAGCTGCGCGAACGTTGGCCGGTGCTGTCTCAGACTTGCTGAAGGCTGTGCAACCTACTTCAGGAGAGGTTAGTAGATGGAAACCTCTCAGCTTCTGTCACTGAAGTGCACTGAAGTCAGACCTGTGAGGCAGTGTCACACAATGTCCTCTGTGTAAGCAGTTCTTCTGACTACTTCTTATCCCTTCTTACTCCTGTGTTCTCTTTTAAAAACAAATTTTGAACAGTACTGTGGCTCCATAGGAGGTGGACAGATACTGACTCATTCTTTTTCTCTTTACTGTTTTTGTCTCCTACTTTGACACTTACAATTGTGACACATACTGTCAGAAAAGACACTGGTACTGGCCAGGATAGGCTTCACGTTGATAAGTTTGCTCTGAGGTGGAGTATGCAGCCTCCCTGCCTTTCATCTCTTCAGGTAGTTACTTCTTCAAGAGCATGAAATCTCCTGATGTTTGGGGTCAGGATCCATCTCTTACTACAACAGTACCTGTTCAGTTTCTTCAGAGTCACATGTTCTTTGGCAGTGCTTCAGATGAAACCCTTGAAACACGGATGTGGAGTCAAGGTTTTTCCACAGCGTGTATTTTGTGGGATTGCTTTTAGCCATGGTTTCAGTTTGTTTGTTTCCTGGGTTCCTTGAGGAAATCTAAAGTTCAAGCAAAGCTCAAAGGTCTGTCTTTCACCGTTGTGTTTTTCCAGCCTCGGCAGACAGTTTTGACTGCAGCTGGAAGCATTGGGCAAGCGAGTGGGGAGCTCCTGAGACAAATCGGAGAGAATGAAACCGATGAAAGGTTCCAGGTAATGAAGGGGTTGCTAGTCACCCTGAGAACTGTGCAGCTTTTCAAAGGGAGGTTTCCAGAAGTGCAGCAGGAAATGCTAGATTTGAAGTTTCTTAGTCCTGGTTGAGGTTAATCCCTTATGAGGCCTGGAGTGCCGATTTCGCAGGAGCACCTGCTTCATCGTGCAGACACTGTTTTGTTTCACAGAGAGCTGTTTGCACTGTGCTCCCCTCAGGGCGTGAAACACGTAGCCTGTGCTGTTTGCATACTGGCCAGCCTCTACTTTTCAAATCCTACTTTGTACTTTCACCACCTACTCTCAGTTAGCTCCTTTTGTGGTGACTCTTAGGACTTAGAGTTGCATGGATCATACCTTTTATCAGCTTTCCTGTAGGATTTGGAACTGTCATTCCGCTTGATAAGAGGAAACTTGGTGTTGAGGTCCAGAGATGTGTTCATCTGAGATACCTCATGACCTGTTGGTCCTTAAAATGCTTGTGTCACGCTTGGTGTGTTTGAATCACGGTTGCCGTTGGCCGCACTGGCAAAAGAGTGCGGGTTGTGTCGCGCAGTGCGAAGTCAGAAAATAAGAAACAGCAAGTTTGCTTTTAATATTGTCACTTATCAAGTCATGATGCCTGTGTGACTTAATAACAGTGTTGGCTGTTAGCTTGAGCCCGTTGCTCTTAAATGCTCTCTTCCAAATGGGTGTAGATTTTTTCACTCCGGGCCAAGAATGGTGCAGCAGTGGTTTACAACAACGGACGGACCTCTGGTGTGCACCGTGTGCAAGTAATCTGCTGATATCCCTCACAGGCCATTTTAAACACTTGAGGTCAAAATGATGCATAACCATGTCTGTACTGTCTTCTTAGAGGAAAAACAGGACATTTCAACACTACGAACACGGGGAAGGCTCCATCACCCTAAAAAACTGAAGGCATTTTAAGTGGGGAGATAGGAAGACAATTTTTAATGTTTTAATCTAATTTTCTTTATAATGTTGCAGTTTCAGAGTTAATTTATTTCTCCACAAGGTACCACATTTCTGGAATGAAGACCTGTTTTAAGTTACATTTTGGAGTGGTAATTTGTAGGACCGCAGATACACAATGCACAAGGAAATATTGGGGTAGGAAATGGCATTTTCAGTATCACAGTATCACACAGTATTACCAAGGTCAGAAGAGACCTCATAGATCATCAAGTCCAACCTGTCACCACAGAGCTCAAGGCTAGACCATGGCACCAAGTGCCACGTCCAGTCCTGCCTTGAACAGCTCCAGAGATGGCGACTCAGACAGGCATGGCAGTTACTGTTTCTGACAACTAAGTGCTTGAATCACGTGTGAACTCGGAGGGTGTCTGCCACACTTCTGCAGTCCAGTGACTTGATAATGTCAATAGAGAGATGGTTGTGCTAAGAACAGAAACCTGCTGCGTTGTCTGAGTAGTAGCCGTGTTTGCTACTTTGCCCACTAGACAGTGTTTACGTTTCCATGAGAGAGAACTTCTTGCCGTCAGAAGTCTCAGCCTTAATCTCAACTAAGCACATCCTCTGTCTTCATTAGAGTTTTCCCTTCATTTTCCCAGGATGTTCTGATGAGCCTGGCCAAAGCCGTTGCCAACGCGGCTGCTATGTTAGTGCTGAAGGCCAAGAACGTAGCGCAGGTGGCTGAGGACACGGTCCTGCAGAACAGGGTCATTGCTGCTGCTACCCAGTGTGCACTCTCCACTTCCCAGCTGGTGGCTTGTGCAAAGGTGAGGTTAGCGGTGGCCGCGAGGTGACAAGGTATCGCTGCCGGTGTCTGCTTCTGAGTGTTGCCAACTGTCCCAGGCAAGTCTGGTGTGTTCATGTCATAACTTAGATTTATCACAGAATCATTAGGGACCTCAAAAGATCATCCAGTCCGACCCCCTGCCACAGCAGGATCCCCCTAGACCAAGTCTAGGTGGTTTTAAACGTCTCCAGAGAAGGAGACTCCACGAACCCCCCTGGCAGCCCCCTCCAGCACCCCGTCACCCTCACTGGGAAGAAGTTACAGAATCACAGATCAGTGTCAAAGCTGCAGACTAACAGTTGTCACCCATAACAGTGGCAGTCAGGAGCTCAGAGGATGCGAGATGTTGCTCTGATCTCCAGAGACAGCTCCACAGAGAAAAGCCCATCTGATGAATGACTACAATAAAGTCTAAAGTAAAACACACTAGTTCACGAGGCACGTCTTGCCTGGGAAGCTGTGTTTTCTAATAAAGCCTAGTAGTAGATGAGGTCACCCCATGTAGAGCTAAATAAGTAAAACTTGGCATTGTTGCTGAAAATCAAGTCGGTGGGCGTTGATGTAAATGCGTTTGCGCTGGTTTTCAGGGCCTCAGTCAGGTTAACAGACCAAGCACTGATTTCCAGCCTGAGCAAATTACAGAGGGGTTGAGATCAGAGCCCAGATTCTGAAGTCTGCACCTGGAGCATTAAACCTTCTGCAGTCTTTTTGGTCTTAAAAATCATAAATAAAATGGTCACTTAATTCAAAAATTGCACGTTTCCACCTTGGATGCTGCTTTTGAAGTCAGCAGTGTCACTTTTTGCAGGAAAACAGATGCTCAGCTATTGCTTGGTGCAAAACTAATCCCAATTAAGATTTTGTTTCAGTTGGAACTTCAGAGGACAGAAGTCTGCCGGTGGGTGTAGTTACTCTGGAGATGGTTGGCCCATGCCTGCCCTCTGGAACGACTGTCCAGTGTCTTCTCAGTTCAGTAGCTGCTGAAGTCACATGAAACAAAGTAGAAGTCTCCGTTCTCAGAATCTAAATTGAGATGAAATTGATATGCAGAGCCCACGTTCCTAATCTAGATGTCTGAGGCTACCCCTTGAAGTAATCATTTTCAGGGTTCTGGTTGAGACAGAACAGATAAGTTAAAGACTAAAAGCTGACCTAGGAACTAGGAGACACGGAAGCCCTTCTTGAATGGTTCATGTCCTTTCCCGCGCAGGTGGTGAGTCCCACTATCAGCTCTCCAGTGTGCCAGGAGCAGCTGATTGAGGCTGGGAAGCTGGTGGACCGCTCAGTGGAGAACTGCGTGCGGGCTTGCCAGGCTGCCACGGATGACACGGATTTACTGAAGCAGGTCAGCGCAGCTGCCAGCATTGTCAGCCAAGCCCTGAACGACCTCCTCCAGCACGTCCGCCAGTTTGCAAGCAGAGGAGAGCCCATTGGGCGCTACGACCAGGCTACGGACACCATCATGTGTGTCACAGAGAGTATTTTCAGTTCCATGGGAGATGCTGGTGAGTTTTCCTGTCATAAACAGTCGCTTTCCACAGTTCAGAGACGCGCAGGTTTCCTGTGACGTGTTAGAAATGTGCAACTTCTAGGACCAGCCAAAACTTGAGATGTCCAAGACGTAACCAGTTCATTGTGAATTTTTGGTGAAGAACCCATAAAGTACTCAGGATGCTGAAATTCCAAGAGTAATAAACGCTGTGAAGCAGCAGCAGTGTGAGGGGGGACTATCAGCTTGAAATGAAGGCAACTCCTGGGAAGCTTTCCGGAACTGCGTGGCAGTCCGTGTGCGCAGGGAAACACGAGGCTTTGTGTTCACCTTGAGGTTCCAGTCTGTGTTTCCAGCCCGCTGGGGCACGGTGCACTCGTGTGCTCCTGACTGTAACATCAGAGAGACTCTGCCTTGTCACCAGCTCGGACAGTGTCCAAGCAGCTTATTAATTCTCTTTGATTTACAGATCTGTTGTAAGAATGGGCAATTTCAGGGATTTTTCTTCCCACAGGAGTATTTGGGTTGGGAGCTGAGTTAGCCATTACTGTAAAAATATTAACTGCAAAACTACATCCTGGGAAATAATTAGTAGCAGCTAGAAAACCCTAAGGTGTTTTTTTTTGCCTACACCTGACCAGAGGGGCTCAGTAAGATGGTCTTTAAATCTGAAGGCCACAAGCCACACGTGCACATAAAAAAATGCTTCTTTTTCTTTCCTGTGAATTTGAAAGTGCATTTTGAAAGAATAAGGCCTGAGACCTAAACAGGTTTTATTGTCTTGATAACCTGCAGAAGCCTAAGGTTTCAGTGGCTGAGGACTGCTATGAAGGAGCTGTGAGTATGTTTTGGTGACCAAATTAGTTTGCTCTAGAAAACGGTACGTGCTTCGTCGTGACCAGGACACGACTCTGGTATCGTAAATATGCATCATCTTGTTGGCCAAACCCACCTAACTGCAGCTTCTTCAACAGAATTCTTCGTGTCGTTTATATTAGCAAATCCCCAAAGCAACGGGTGAAAGATGGGTCATGTGTCCTCAAGCCGTGCAGTCTCAGCTGTAATTTGAAAGCAGAGTTATTAGTCTTCGCTGTGCCAGCCTCTCTTTGAATTTTGTAATCAAAGTTACCTTCAAGCATTGATTTCTGGGGTTTTGTCTTGCTACTAGAATGCAGATGTTCTGTGTTCCCTTCAATGCCAGTGTAGCAGTTTCCTTCATTGAGGTTGCCATCCAACAGTTTTGTGTATGCAGTTTCTAAGTTATGCACTGTTTGTGTATTTTCAAGTCAAAGTAGCACCTCAGCAAATGGAATTTTATTTATTTTCATCTTGTTGAGGTGACACTTGAAAGCAAAAGTGAAATGCTGAGAGAAAAGCAGTAAAAATGCAATTGTGTGCCCCAGGTGAAATGGTGCGGCAGGCCCGGGTACTTGCTCAAGCCACTTCTGATTTGGTCAATGCCATGAGGTCAGATGCTGAAGCAGAGATTGATATGGAGAACTCAAAGAAGCTTCTGGCAGCTGCAAAGCTCCTGGCAGACTCTACAGCCCGCATGGTTGAAGCTGCAAAGGTACCGGGGAAGTGAATGAACTGCCAGCCCGAGGCTGTGTGGTTGTACACGAAGGAGAGGCGGTGTGTGGGATGTGACAGACACAGTCTGGCTGACAGCAGAGATGGGCCTTTTGTCTTTTACATCTTCTGTGTTTAATCACATGTCCTGGATATTTTCAAAGAGAAGATGTTTGTTAATTATCGGGGTGTTTTTTAAGTGTCTTTCCTGTGCTGCTTGGCTCAGCTGTTGGCAGGTTGGTCATGACTCCAACCATCTCAGGGCAGTGACCACCAGCAGTAACCACTGTGACGCAAAGTCTTGTCCCAGTCTGACAGTGCAAATGAAACAATAAAACTCATAACAGTCTCTTCAGGAAAACTCCTTGTAAAAACCCTTAACAGAGCAGCTCCCTCTCAGGAGCAGTTTCTTCTACGTGAGGAGACTTTCTTGTGTTGTTTTCCCCTCCCGCTCTGCTGCTCTCACAAGAGAGGCATACGTTAAACCTTTCCTTCCTGTGCTACAAACTTCAATCCACCAGGGAGGAGTGTGTGTTTTGAATTGTTTCCTGTGTTTCTGCACTGAAATGATTTTTCCAGGACGTGGCCAGCCATGGTGTGAAGCTCTAGAAGGCCCGTGTGCCTGGCTGCACAGGATATCCTTATTTTTCCGCTGCTTTCTCAGACTTCACATGGAGAAAACCTACTGCTACATCTCAAAGTTTTTATTGACTTGGGAATCTTAAAAATTAGGGATTTTTAATTCCAAACCTACATTCATCAAAGTGCCTCACTACAGATCGTAGTGGAAGTAGCTTACAAGGGGGTTTTTCCCCAAGCACCTAAAGTAGTGCGTGAAAGCAGTGTTCAGCCGCTTTCCTCAAAGCACTTGACATCTACAGCAGCAGGCTTACAACAAACACTCTGCTTCAAAATCTTCCCACATTTTGACGTCCTCCTGAAGAGGACACGGGCTGATGTAGCAGACACCATCTGCAGTCCGTTTTCTGTGGGGACTTTCACTGACACTCATGAGTTTTTGCTCTGAAATTCTGTGCAGGGAGCTGCAGCGAATCCTGAAAACGAGGATCAGCAGCAGCGCCTGAGAGAGGCAGCAGAGGGACTGCGAGTTGCCACCAACGCTGCTGCGCAGAATGCAATCAAGAAGAAGATTGTCAACAGATTGGAGGTTGGAAGCTAGATACTGCTGAGTTTACCGTTGGCTCTGTTGTGACAGCTAGTGCCTTTAGGTGATTTCAAGCAGGTAGAATCTGTATTTCAGAGATTTAACTCTGTTCCTCTCTCTCCAAAGATTGCAGCGAAGCAAGCTGCAGCTGCTGCTACTCAGACTATTGCAGCTTCTCAGAACGCAGCTGTCTCAAATAAGAACACAGCAGCCCACCAGCAACTTGTGCAGAGCTGTAAGGTAAACACATCACAGAACACCAGGGATTGGAAGGGACCTCGGAAGATCATCTAGTCCAATTCCCCTGCCACGGCAGGACCAGCTAGACTGAGTCCGGGCGGGTTTGAAATGTCTCCAGAGAAGGAGACTCCGCAACCCCCCTGGGCAGCCTGTTCCAGGGCTCTGTCACCCTCACTGGGAAGAAGTTCCTTCTGATTTATATCACAACCCACTGCAAGTGGTTTTTGAACTCTGCCTCACAGTTCTGCAGATAGGAGTTCTGTGAAGGCACAGAAGTGTTGTATCTGTTAACGTGCCCCGTTAACATGTGCTTGAGGTTGCTTTGGTGTCAAGGAGCTCGGAGCTGTATTTGTCTACTAAAAGCATTCTCCTTTGTTTGCTACAGAACGTTGCAGACCACATTCCTCAGTTGGTTCAGGGTGTACGAGGAAGTCAAGCTCAGGCAGAAGACCTCAGTGCCCAGCTTGCTCTAATAAATTCCAGCCAGAACTTCCTTCAGGTGAAGTGACTCAATTACTGTAGTAAATCCCATCAGAGCCGAATGCGTTTGCAGTGCTGTGTTTTTATTTGTGATAAATAACAGGTAAACTGTTAAGAGCCGCGTCGTTAGCGATGTGGTAACAGTAACTTCGTCACTGACCGGGAGCCATAGCCAAGGAGAGTTTAGTTCCTCAGATCAGATGGCTGAAATATGTTGAATCTATGGAGAGTAACAAGAGAGCTGAAACGTGTGAAGGGGGAATATTCTGTGTCGTAGCTCCTGCCTTCTGGAAAGTTCTGTAAAGAACAGTCTCGAGAGACACACAGTCAGTCACAGCGCTCCTACGCTGAGATGAGATAAATGCCCAGAAGTTCCACTTGTAGGCAGTTCCTGCTTGGTTAAGGATCAAGGAAGCACACAAAGTGGTCATTGCAGTAACCCTAAGAACTTGTCGAGTGTGTGAGTGGAATGAGCTGTTTATTGACTCCTGAGTCTTCTGTGAAGGAAATGAGCCACTAAAGCCAGTTGTGTTCACTGCTTTTCTTGGAACAGCCTGGAAGTAAAATGGTGGCATCTGCTAAAGCTGCCGTCCCCACCGTGACCGATCAAGCAGCAGCCATGCAGCTAAGTCAGTGCGCAAAGAACCTGGCTACCAGCTTAGCCGAGCTGCGGACTGCCTCCCAGAAGGTGGGTGACTCGGGTTCTCGTCCAGCTAAAGCGGGGTGGCTGCGGTGGTGTCCGCAGGCTCCCTCCTGCTCAGTCCGCTGTCTTTTCAAGGGAACAGCTCATCCTTAGGCCATGTTCATGTCTCAGTGTTCCTTTTCATGCACAGGTTACTCAGGCTCCCAGGTGGCTTCACAATAGACACGGAAGGCAGAAATGGCAAAAAAGTTCAGAAGCTCGTGCTACCCTTTTGTCAGAAGCATTTATCTGCGATACCCTTCCGTATGAGGGAGATTAGAAAGACAGTGTGCACGGGCGAGCACATCAGAGCTCTGAGCTGCTCCGGCACGTAAAGCAGAGCAGAAACAGGGACGCGTAGAAGCCCCAGATACCGGCAGCATCGCGGTCAGTGTTGTGGTTGTGATCCAGAGCTCTCTCCTCTAAAATTCCTCTGAAGGCTACCTCTGTCTCATACACAGATTTCAAAAAAGTATCAGTGGACCGTCTGCTCCCTTGTTGTGTACGCTGAGGCTCAAACCCGGGTTTGTGGCACGTAGGTGGCTATCTCTGAGCTACTAAGAAAGCGTCCAGCGTGGACACTAGTGATCAGAGCTCAAGGTCACTTCAGTCGTGAGGCATGCTTAGGCCTTCTGTCACAGGTGAAGCCCGGAGGCACTTTCTCAGTTCCTATTGTGAAGGTGTGTGGGCACAAGCTAAGTGCATCTCTTTCCCTTGTGGCTCCTAACAGTGTGTTGTTCTAGTCACGCGCCAAGTGCGTTATGCAGGGCTTTGGAATCCACGATGTATAGCAGTGACAAGTGCCCACCACGGCCTGTGAAGTCATGAGAGCAGTAATTTGGGGGGGGGATTATATCTGAGGCGTTTACTGATGGTGGTTTAGAGCTGCTGACAGCGATGCTGATCTGGTTTCTGAACAGGCTCATGAGGCGTGTGGCCCGATGGAAATTGATTCAGCTTTGAACACCGTCCAGACGCTCAAAAACGAACTGCAAGACGCGAAGATGGCAGCTGTGGACCGACAGTTAAAACCTCTCCCAGGAGAAACTGTAATTGAGGAAGGATGTTCTTCATTTAAAAACAAACAAACAAAGTTAGCTGTTAAAAAAATTTTAATGATGACACTAATAGGGTTTTGCTCTAGTTCTGTTAAGAAGGGAGTATGTTCTGCAGTGGAGTTGCTCAGAGGACTGCAGGGCTGCCTCCTCTGTTGTGCAAATGACAGTTTAGTAGCAGCAATGGTTTGGTCTGGTCAAAAAGAGTTTCTTTTCAGCAGTGGCAAAGATGAGACCTGAGTAGTTCTAAGGCTGCTAGTCACGATAGGCCAGAAGGTGAAATATTTAATGTGCCAGAAAACCATTCTCAGATGAAGCCGTTGATTTCCATTGCTACTTCTGAAGCAGTTGTGTTGCACAGTACCCAGTCCGTTACTTTTTTCACGCTGGACAGAGAAGTCAGGTTTCAGAGAACCTGTGTCTTTGTCTGATAACTGAGTTGGAAGCTTGGGTTTTGTCAAAAAAGGAGTTTCAAAGTACTGGTTTTTTTAAAGTGTGCTTTAGTTGAGGTTAAAGACTTTTTGTCCTTTGCCGTGTTTTGCAGCTTGAGAAATGCACTCAGGACCTGGGAAGTACGTCCAAAGCAGTCGGCTCGTCCATGGCTCAGTTGTTAACCTGTGCTGCCCAGGGCAACGAGCACTACACAGGTGGGCTTCCATTCACAGTGTCTCTGCCAGCCTCTGCTTTCCATAAAATCCTTGATCACAGGTTTTCTTGCCGCAGGCTACTTAAACCCCAGAGTTACTTTTCACTGATAGTGATGTGTGGCAAGTTACCAGCCTGACTGACGTACTTGTGGGGCAGTCTGCTGTGCCTGTGCGCAGCTGGAACACGCTGAGGCGTCTGTTGTTCTGTGCACGTGTGCCAGGGAGGCTTTCTGAAGGACAGAACTAAAGTGCAATGCAGTTTAAAGGTCACTGTGGCTTGGTGTGTCCTTTCAGAAGGTTGAAAAGGTTGTTAGCTATTTTTTGAAGCACAGGGTGCAAACAGACTTGAGATTGTTGGATGACCTTTGAAAGTGCATCTCGTGCTAAGTTTTACCAGTTTACACGTATAAAGCAGCTCATCTCTGACTCATTGATCACAGCTGCTTGCTTTGAGTTAAAGGCAACAGAGCACATAGATGCCATCGTTTTGTACTTACAGAAACAGCAACAAAAACCCCTGAATAAGTAAACTGGCAGTTTTCATTTGCACAGATGTGATTGTGTCAAGGTGGCTCGTGTGTCTGTCACAGAGTTGTGCAGGGCTTAGCGCTGGCTACCTGCCCAAGGGATACAGACACCCACAGCTGATAGGAGTCATTAGATCTAGCTGGAGGTCTTATGATGCTCTGCTGCTTCCCTCTGATAATTCTTCACAGCTTGTATTCACTAGTTAATAATTTCTTTGAAAGTCACAGGATGTTTCTTTTCGTTTTGCACTGGAAGTCATCGTGGGGGGTAAAAAAGTAGGACCAAACATTTGTATTTTGTGGTGCTGTGACTAAGTGAAACTGAACTGACACTGTAAATAAAGGAAATAAAACATGGGAATTTCTTCTGATTTAAGAACAGAAAAAGTTCTCCGTGATTTGTCAAAGAGAAGAGTTGTAACTGCAGTTACGGCTACAGTGGCCACTACAGTGGCCAGTGCTGTTTCTCTGCTTAGCTTGGCTTCACTTTGACGTATAATTTGTTTTTCATTCTCTTCTAAAGTTGTGTTCAAAATTGTTCAGTTGATCAGAAGAAACCAAAGACACTGGTGTTAAAATGGTCGTGGTGTCTGGGCTTTCTAAACACTTCCACAGGCAATATTGGAACATTCTAATTCTTTTTAACACTATAATCAATAGGTCTTGTACAGCAAATGTGCTCCTTGTCTGTAGCTTCCTTTTGGTAGGAATAGCGTGATTTTAGTCTAACAGAGTCCTTGATGAAATCTGAACGTAGGAGTTGCTGCCAGAGAAACTGCTCAGGCTCTGAAGACGTTGGCTCAGGCAGCACGAGGGGTAGCAGCATCCACCACGGACCCCGGGGCAGCACATGCCATGTTGGACTCGGCAAGAGATGTCATGGAAGGCTCCGCTATGCTCATTCAGGAGGCAAAGCAGGCCCTGGCTGCACCAGGAGATGCAGACAGTCAGCAGAGGTTAGCCCAGGTAAGCTAAGACTTTAGCAGCGAGGGGTGTTGGATGTGAATCATCAAACACCCGGTGAAGTTACTGCGAGTGCAGCATTAAATCGGGGGAGAAGAGCAGGCAGCACGGCGGAGGGGAGCGTCAGCGTTCTGTTCCTTCCAGCAGCTGTCACAGTACCGTCGCGCTTACGTTAAGCACTGCAGATGATATCACGTGTGATATTTAGTCATCTTTAAGAAAAATAAACTCGTACCCAGAAGCAGTTGAGTGCTTTCATCCACAACATATTGGAGTGGGCTGCTTGACTGCAGAAATGAAACAGCCCTTAAACTGACAGTCACCAACAAGTAAATGCACATTTTCCACAACAAAAGGAGGCACCGCTGCTTTTGAGGTGTTTAAGGACTAACGTCTTCTGGTTTGAAAAGGTCTATAATTTGCCTGTATTTCATATAATTTCTTATGAGAAGACACTTGAATGAGGAGCATGCAAAGGGTTTCGCTTGTAAGTGTAAGGAATCCTGCTAGATTGCAGGTTAATAATGCGAGAAACCCGCCACAAAAGTGGAATGTAGTTGCTGGCCAGCAGATGTGCCTCCTGTTAGGTAAATCCCCACCTGGGCCTTTCTCACTGTGCGTGTTTGCTTACGTGTTGTAGGTGGCAAAAGCAGTGTCTCACTCCTTGAACAACTGCGTCAATTGTCTCCCTGGACAAAAGGATGTAGATGTGGCCTTGAAGAGCATTGGGGAGTCCAGCAAGAAGCTCCTTGTTGATTCGGTGAGATACGTCGTAGAATCATGGAACAGCTTTAAGAGCATCAAGTCAAGCCATTAGCCCAACCGTACCCGTGTCTGTACGTTAAAAGACACGTGCCACGCACTGTACATGTCTTGTAATGAGGAAATAACTTTCACAGAAATGAAAATCACACCCTCTAGTTTGTCTGTGAAGCCCGTGACTGTATCGCATTCGGTGTTCTTGAGTTGAACTTGCCCGGTGGGAGGGGCTGCTGTGACCTTACAGAAAATAACACATGGTACTCGGTGTCTTTCACAGCTACCTCCAAGTTCGAAGTCATTTCAGGAAGCTCAGAGTGAGCTGAACCAGGCAGCCGCAGACCTGAACCAGTCAGCAGGAGAAGTCGTCCATGCTACACGGGGCCAAAGTGGGGAACTGGCTGCAGCCTCTGGGAAATTCAGTGATGATTTTGATGAATTTCTTGATGCTGGTATTGAAATGGCTGGCCAAGCACAAGTAAGTTTGTCATATTCCTAATTGGGAGCAAGGATTGTCTTGGGCATGGTATCTTGCAGAGTGGTATCTTGGTTCTCTAGTAGCACAATGCAACGTGCTGGTGGGAGGCTCTCTGAATGTGACAGGTCATGTTTGTTGTGAAGCAGTCGTCCCTGACTGGTTATCTGCACTGAAGTGAACTCAGCATTAACATTTTACACAGGATGACTTATTTGTTCCTGTGCCCAGTCAGACCTATGGCTTTGTCCTCCCCGATCCACTCTGGGCGTATCCAAACATGAAGGGGTGTGCTGAACCTCTCAAAGCTTCTGAAAAGTGCACTTTATTCTGGCAGAACTATCATGAAGCGTAACTTGTGTGCATAGCAGTCAGAATCTAGCACATCCCTTCGCTGATTTTCAAACACTTTACACAGAGGGAGCAAAGGATGCAATTGGAATCCAGAGTTAATTTTGCTCAGCGGTGCGTGCTGCTGTGAACCTGCTGGAGAGCGCAGGAAGCGTGTGAGGAGGACGGGCCAAATGGGTCTGACAGCAAGGGCTTTGATCTCCCTTTAATGATGATGTAACATGTAAGGGTTCTGCTCTGAGCTCCACAGCAGGCAGGAATGTTGTCATGTGTTGTTATCTAGCCAACTCCTAGTACTCTAGGTACTCACCCGAAGTTGGAGAGATCTCCTTGGTTTTATCTTACTGGGTTTAGGTGTCCTGGATGACACTAGCTGGTCATTTGGGGATCGTTTAGCGTAATAAGCGTCAGCATCCAGAGAGACTCGTTTGTCAGAAGAGCTGGGAGGACCTGCACTAAAAAGGATCTGCAGCCTGGCTGTTAGAATGTTCTGTCTGAGGAAATGCAGTGAAGGCAAAGGTAGAAGTGATGCTGTAAGTAGCCACTTGACTAGAGAATTCCCCATGCTGATGACTTGTGGCCAAGTCAGAATGGTCACCAAAGCAGGCTATAGAAATGTGCTTTCTTGGGACCAGAGCACTCTCTGGAGGAATTTATCTGGGCGATTCCAGTTGGTTGCTGAAGAGCCTGTGGGTTACAGAGGATGCCAGAGTACAGTGCACACTGAATCACGCGCACCAGTTGTGCCAGGCAGAGATGTGTGAGAGTCCTGACAGCAGCAGCATTGTTCAACAAGCAGGAAGGTTTCTCCACTGCTCACTTGTGAACACTGCCACTGTTAGAATCCCAGCTATTTGTGATGGGGGGGTTTCTTTTTGTGACATAAGTGAAGCTAGAGGCACCTGTGCGGACGAAAACCAGCTGTGGACCCCTGCCTGTCCCTGGTTTCAGATGGAGGAACAGTCTAGGTTTCCAAAGGTGGTTTTAGCGCGCTCTTTTTTACCAACTCTGCGACTGATGTGCTGCTGTGGCTTTCCAGACTAAAGAGGACCAAATTCAAGTGATAGGTAACCTCAAGAGCATCTCGATGGCTTCCAGTAAGCTGTTACTAGCTGCCAAATCCCTGTCTGTCGATCCTGGAGCTCCTAATGCCAAGAACCTCTTAGCAGCAGCAGCACGGTAAGGATGTGTTAATTGCTTTAGAGTTTCCCAAGATAGTTACTTTTCTCTGTGATAATTATAACATGTTTATATGTTCTGCTACTGTTAGCTGAGTGGTTGGTATCTGCTGCTTTATTTAAATGACATTTGGCTGGAGGAACGCTGCCTGCCCTGGAGCAGTTCCTTAACTGGCGTGACTTGTTACCCCGGTGGAAAGAACCACCAGCAGGGGAATGGTTGCCCTGGTGTTTGAAAGAGACTCGTGTTTTACCTGATGTGTTTTTGCCTTCTGTGTTTTGACAAAACTGTTAGTAACAGGAAGCCTCTCAACCCTTCAGAAGAACTGTAGTGGTGTTCTTCCACAGCCTGCGACCATAGCTCACGTGGTTGCCTGTCACTAACCGTGTGCATGTGTGTAGGGTCAAGCAGAGGAGCGTTGGGTGCTCTGTGGATTGGCTGGAAGGTACCCTTACTGGAAGGAATCTGTCGGCCACGCCCTGAAATTCATCTTGTGGAGCCTGTTTGTCAGTCAGGACACGCGATGTTTGTGTAAAGAATTACACTGCAGCATTTGCCTTGCCTGCACTTTGTCACGTTATTTCCACAACTTATTTTTTCCTGGATTAACTTTTTATTCAGTTACCTGAATTTGTAAATGGAATGTTCAAACGTCAGACTGGCAGGAGCCTTCTGGAGGAGAAACAGGCATTCATTCGAGTGAACGTGTGGGATCGCGTAGATGCAACTTACACTGTCTTCCAGACTGTTGACACCCCCAAAGATTAACCTAGAGGGAGAAATAAGTGGAGGCTGTTATTTCTTTGGTGGTGATGTAGCTGATGTTTGTCCTAGACCTTTGGATCATCTCTTTCTAATAGCAAGAACTGTTTATGGCTTTGTAGGTAAACTTTCTTAAAGGACTTCTTGGAGAAGCGGTGGTACTTGACCTTGTCATGTTTGTGTCACTATCTGTATATCAGTAGATATTCTGTCTCCCCAGAAGACTGTCCTCCTGGGAAGACTGTAGGCAGTCGAAGGTACCTTCCTTAAGGGTGAAGGAGTTGCATGGACATTTGTCACTGCTGCAACGTCAGACTTCTGCCTCCTCCAGCAAACCCTCTTCTTGCAGAAGCTGCTTTCCGGGGTCATTGCCAGCCTAAAGTGAATGTACCCACAGTGGCTTTCTCCTCATAGCGCAGCGCTCTTCGGAAGCAGGAGTAGCGACTGTGTTGCGTGTCAGGTTCAGTCCATGGCCAAGAGCACAAGAGCTATGGGCTCCCTCAGAGGAGTCATGCAAATACACCTTGAGATTTACTCACAACTTCTCCTGCCTTTCAGATTTAAACCTGAGGGAGCACGGAGAGTATCAGTGATGAGTTAAAGAGGGAAACACCCCCACCTGGTAACAGGCTGTAGGAGGATGTAGCAGGTTCCTGTATGTACATGTCACACAGTGCGTGTGTCACACGCACACACACAAGACTTTGTTAGCCAAAGTTATACAATACTGCTTGACACTCAAACACTTTTTGGCACGCTGGTCACGTGTTTCTGTGTCTTCTAAAGCCTCTGGGGGCTGCTTGATGAGCGAGTCTGTTAATATCAGACCTGGAGAAGTGCTAAAGTAGCTTTTAGCAGCTGTGGTGTCACTGTGCTGGTGTGCTTGGCTGACCTTGGCCCTCTACCAGATGGTGTTTTGCTGTTTCTTAACAACCTTTCCCTGGAGGTGCGTTGGCTGTTGGGCTCAACTGTGTCCTGTGGTGGGTCTGTTCGAGGTGTCCAGAACCAGCTGAAGCATCCCCTGGCCATCTCTGCAGCCACAGCCTTACCACAGGAAGCCACTTCGTGCTGTGAGATGAAGCTTCTCTTTCTCTTGGAGTAGCTCCTGAGTTGTTTGCAGTGAAGAGAAGGACTTTTCCGGTGCGGGTCGCTATCGGATGCTTTAGTGGGGATGTTTTTGCTGCTGTGAGGCTTGTTTAACAGGTCTCTGGCTGGACTGTTTAACTCTGGGTTAATCCCCAAACATGGAAACGACAATATGTAAGAGAACAACAACACTTGAAGTCTTTGTGCAGCGAACAGTTAGTGAAACAACATCTTCAACAGGAAGACTAGTTTAACTCCAAACTGTTCCTTTTCCATTCTCCTCTCCCTAGAGCTGTGACTGAGAGCATCAACCAGCTCATCACGTTGTGCACCCAGCAGGCGCCCGGGCAGAAGGAATGTGACAATGCGCTCAGGGAGCTGGAGGTATCGCCACCTTTTCAAATCCTTTGGAATAAAATTAAACCCCAAGTGTTTGTTTCTCTTAATTTTTTCACCTGGTTATCTCTTGTCACTATCCTCTCACACGTCGAGGGATGACTGGCCTGTGTAGAGAGGATAAAATACCTTTGAGCCTTTTATCTCTAAGCCCTGGGATCAAAAGGATGTGAAAGTAATGGCATTGCGTTCCATGAGATTGTCAGTCTGTTCAGTTTGCAGTCACCATCCAAGAATACCAGTGGGAAGGTGCTTAGGACCTGCTCTTACTTCTGAATTCGTAGCTTCTTGAGGTTAGAATTGTTCTCCCCTCGGGCTGCGGCAAGTCCATAGCGTGACGGTGCCTAAAATCACTGCAGAATACAGGAGTAAAGCAGCTGGGGGCAAGGAAGTGCCTTTTCTCAGCACTTCCTGAAAAACTAGTGGGCAAAGAGCTGCAGATCCGCAGGGATGTTGAAAATGAACCTTCCCAGCTGATGAACCACAGAAAGCTGAGTGCTCAGGGGAGAAGTGTGGGGCAGAACAGTGTGGATTGTGAGCAGGGCCTGGCAAGTGTGGAAGAAAGATTTGCAGCATCCTGAACCTCAGGAATCACTTGCCTGAGAGCAGCAGTTGGTGAGAAAAGCTTGGATGTGAGGACTTGGATTAATTTCTGAGGTGAGGGAAGCTGAGGCAAAACCACTCAGTCCTGAAACCGGTCTTGAGACTGGATTTCAGTTGATCCGAGGAGCTTCCAAATTTTGGGGCACGTGTTCTTCGCAGGCTTAACTTTCAATTCCTCTTCACAGTGATGAAGCTCTTACCTTCTCCCTTCATTTCTCCAATTTATTGCCCACTTCCAGTCTCCCCAGGACTTCTTAACAATATTTAAAGGTCTAGTTATGTCAATAATCCAAGTTTCTTTCATAATTCCAGACAGTTAAGGGCATGCTGGACAACCCCAACGAACCTGTGAGCGACCTCTCCTATTTCGATTGTATTGAAGGGGTGATGGAGAACTCGAAGGTAATCTCCTTTTCTCACCTGCGCGCTGAGTCTGAAGTACAGTTTGGCTAGCAGAAGCTTCCACGTGCACATCCACGTGCACTTCCACGTGACAGGTTAGAGACACGGTGCTGACAGCTAGAAGGAGCCTGTGTTCCCTGATAGAACTCAGCCTGGTGCTACAGGTCATTTCAAGCTTCAGTTTTTCCATGCTGTGGTCACTTGGAGCGGCCCGGCGTGTCAGTGGGAAGCTTGGCAGTGAAGTGGTGTGGTGTAACCATGCTTAGAGGAGTGTCTCAGCAGTCCAGATATTCCAGCACGTCAAAAAATCTGTGCAAAACTCTGAAGTGGTTTTTAAACCCTGTTGCACCTCTTCCAAGCTTTGATTTTGGTGCCCTTATTATTTGATGTGTTGGAATTGTCTCAGATTCTTCCTTCTCTGAAAGAAGATGGACTTGCACATCGCCTTGGCTCTCGTGCTCTGCTGCAGTCAGACTTAGCTGGAGTTCAAACTCAATCCACTGTGAGGCATTGCGGGAATTAATGCAGAATGGCTCTGGCAGGCCGTGTGTGATTTCAGCTCCGTGAAGTTGGGTGACTTCAGGGGCAAAGAACCTCAGCAGCTGCAGGACTGGGTCGGGTTCTGCTCTCTGTTCTGCAGTGATGTCTGTGCTCAGCACTATCCACCCAGCGCTACTGTCCGTGCGTCATCCCTTCGGCCACACAGACCAGTGTGCCCGGTTCAGCCACCTCATTAACTAGCTACACTTTCTGGGAGACGAGTCAAAGAGCTTTACGGGCCAGGGCTGCTCAAGGAAGCCTCGTGGGAAGGTAACCTTGTTTTCTGCCTTCTCAGGTTCTTGGAGAATCAATGGCGGGCATTTCCCAGAACGCCAAAACCGGGGATCTCCTGGTCTTCGGCGAGTGTGTGGGAGTTGCATCCAAGGCTCTTTGCGGCCTCACGGAGGCGGCAGCTCAGGTAAGCTGGTGAATTCCACAACGCACACGTGTGGTGAGCAGGTTTTGAGGAGGCTTTTGTTGTGGCTGTGAACATCTGAGAGTCACTGCCTTCTGGCCCAGCAGATGATGATGATGATGAGCACCACTACTTTCAGATTTGTTAAGTAAACAACCTGCTTCAGCTGTTCAGATACCTTCTCAGCAAGCAAAATGCTGAAATGACTGTAACAAACTAGTCTGGAGCTGGTCACTGTGGTTTCACCAGTCTGATAACTGGGCAACTGGTTGACCTGATTCTTCACAGTTGGTACAGCCTCCTTGGTGAAGCAGATGGCTATGAGGGATCATAGTCCTCGTCTGGAAACTCCTCGAGTCTCAGTGATGGCCTTAATCTCCCCCACACCCAACCCTGTGTTGCCACACTGACCCTCTGAGCTGACAGATGATTGTAATGGAAATTCAGCAGGAGATCACCAAATACAAGTTTGATGGTTCAGACAAGTTCTCCGTGCTGAGAGACAATAAACTTTTTTATTTCATTGAGAAAGTGAACGGGTTTGACCGCCAGACCCCGAGCTGCAGTGAGACCAGCACTGCAGATTTCGTGGGTCCACGCTCAGCGACGGTGCGTTTGCTGCAAGCTGGTTTTCTGCTCGGTCTGGACCAAAACATCACCTCTGACTGTGGCTAATCCAGTAAATACTCTGCTGGTGCTTATGACTAGTAAATCTCTTGGCTATGCGACTGAGAAGTAAGATTTCCAAAGATGCTGGCTGCTTAAACAGGGGTAGTTTTGTGGAGGCTAAATAAATTTCACAAGAGTAAAGGTAAGTTTTCTTGGTCTCAGAGGATTCCTTACTAAACCAGCAGTAGCAGTACTGCACAGCATGATTTGTGAATAACCTCTGACCACAGTGTACTGTGAGCAAAGAACCACGATGGCTTTAGCGTTGTTTCTTAGGATTGTTTTATTCTTTTCTCCATTTCCAGGCAGCTTACCTGGTTGGCATCTCGGATCCAAACAGCCAGGCTGGTCAGCAGGGCCTTGTTGACCCAATACAATTTGCCAGAGCCAACCAAGCAATCCAGATGGCTTGCCAGAACTTGGTAGATCCAGCAAGCAGCCCATCACAGGTGACTCCAGAAGACTGCGACCAAGCAAGGGGGTTTTGGGTTGAGACCGTTGCACGGCTTTGAACTGCAGCTGCGCTGAGCTCGGGCCTGGTAATCGCCGGGCTCCTCTGACATCCTGCGCTGTTGTCTTGTGCTGTTTTCACAGGTGTTATCAGCTGCCACAATCGTGGCCAAACACACTTCTGCTCTGTGCAATGCCTGTCGTATTGCCTCATCAAAGACAGCCAACCCTGTGGCCAAGAGACACTTCGTGCAGTCTGCCAAAGAAGTTGCTAACAGCACTGCTAACCTGGTGAAAACCATCAAGGTACAAATGCTGCTCAATCCAGCCTTGCTCTTCAGTGGTGGGAGTCGCGTTTGCCTTGGGGAAGTGGGGTCGGAACAGTTAGAAATATCGCTTTGCCTTCTGTCATCTGTGCTTTGAGAAATCATTCCCTGCAGCTTTGAAGACCTGAGCTGGGAGTCACGCTCAGTGACACAGCTGATGGAAAGAACTGGGCAGTACTGGTATCAGGAGAGGCAGCTGAACCCACCTGCCACCTCCGTCTTGATGTATTTAGCGAGTCTGCACAATGAAAACCATTTGCCAGGGTTGTTGATGGTGTTCCTTCGCTCAGTGTTCACGTTTGTGGAGGCATTTCTGACGGCTCTGCGGAGTTTGTCCGACAAAGAAACAAACCAAGATACTTGGAGCCAAACAGGAGTTGTTGCTGCCCTTTAGTAGTCTCCTGTAAATACTAATCTGTTGTTCTCCAGGGACTCGCCTGTGGTTTGGCAGGAGGCAGTTTTCCTTGTGCAGGCAGAAATGACACTTGTCAAGTCATGGAGGGCTCAAGAGCTCTAAACATTTCTGGAAGTCACTGCCTGATCTGCTACTGAAAGTCTTTCACAGTAGTGCTCTTCGCTCTGGAAATGTCTACTGCATTGCACAGACAGTCATTCCAAAGGAAATGTGGAGTCTACGAGACATCAGCTGACTCGTGCCAATGAGAGAAAAACATTTTGTTAGCTTTAAAAAAAACAAATGTCCTTTTTTCCATCGGTCTTTAGGGAAAGAACCACCTTGTTAGCCACTTGCACCCTTTGGAGTGAGAGGTGCTGAGACACAATTGATGCCAGTCATCGGAGTGCAGTGACAGAAAACTTCCCTTCAGTCCTGTGAAGCAAAGCGTCAGCTCTAAATGTAGGGTCAATAGCCAGCAGGGGAAGAAACAAGCTTCCAGGGTCATGTTGCTTGTGTCAGCCTCGCTTGTGGAGGAACTTTCAAGTGTCATAAGCACACAACAGTTCATGAAGAGTTGAGGAACTCTTCCTTCAGGCTTGCAGAGAAACCCGTTCAGCTGTAATTCAGCCACAATTTCTCTTCCAGGCCCTGGATGGTGATTTCTCTGAGGAGAACCGCAACAAGTGCAGAATTGCTACTGCACCTTTGATAGAGGCCGTGGAAAATCTCACAGCGTTTGCTTCAAATCCAGAATTTGTTAGCATCCCAGCACAGATCAGCTCTGAGGTAAGGCACGAGTTTGCCCTTGCACCCCCAAAGCATTTAAAACGTTCAGTCGTGTGCTGAGTGAGCACAAATACCTGACTTGGAAAAGCCTCTCGTTGTTCATGAGTCATTCCACTTGTTTCGCTGACCTTCTGACCTGGACACGTGCACCAGTGCCGTAGCCTGGCTAGACTACAGTGAGCGCTGCGAGTCTCCTCGTACAGTGGTGCAGGGCAGGGAACCTCACCCGTCTCCTGTCTTGTTAGCTGGAGTCTTCCATGTGATAAATAAATAGCTGGAGTCTTCCATGTGATAAATAAATAGCTGGAGTCTTCCATGTGATAAATAAATAGCTGGAGTCTTCCATGTGATAAATAAATAGCTGGAGTCTTCCATGTGATAAATAAATAGCTGGAGTCTTCCATGTGATAAATAAATAGCTGGAGTCTTCCATGTGATAAATAAATAGCTGGAGTCTTCCATGTGATAAATAAATAGCTGGAGTCTTCCATGTGATAAATAAATAGCTGGAGTCTTCCATGTGATAAATAAATAGCTGGAGTCTTCCATGTGATAAATAAATAGCTGGAGTCTTCCATGTGATAAATAAATAGCTGGAGTCTTCCATGTGATAAATAAATAGCTGGAGTCTTCCATGTGATAAATAAATAGCTGGAGTCTTCCATGTGATAAATAAATAGCTGGAGTCTTCCATGTGATAAATAAATAGCTGGAGTCTTCCATGTGATAAATAAATAGCTGGAGTCTTCCATGTGATAAATAAATAGCTGGAGTCTTCCATGTGATAAATAAATAGCTGGAGTCTTCCATGTGATAAATAAATAGCTGGAGTCTTCCATGTGATAAATAAATAGCTGGAGTCTTCCATGTGATAAATAAATAGCCCTTCTTACCTTAAGAGCAGGTTTAACATATGGAACCTAGTTAGATCTGAACCTGGTTGTGTCCAGGGTTAAAACCAACAGACAGAGAGAAAGGCAGCCAGATCTTGAGGGGGGTCTCAAATAGAATTCATCAGGCAGTGGAGCAGTTCAGGGAAACCAAATGGGTTCATTAAATGTATAGCTAAGTACCTGGGGGTCCTGGTGGCCAGCACGATGATCGTGAGCCTGTGTTCTACCCTTGTGGCTGGGAGGGCCAACAGCAGATTGAGAGAGGTTCTTCTCCCCCTCCACTCTGCCCTGGTGAGACCACATCTGGAATCTTCTCTCCAGTTCTGGGCCCCTTGGTTCAAGAGGGACACGGAACTGCTGGAGAGAGTTCAGCGCAGAGCCATGAAGATGGTGAAGGGAGCAGAACACCTCTTTGATGAGGAGAGGCTGAGGGAGCTGGGTCTCTTTAGCTGGGAGAAGAGGGGACTGAGGGGTGACCTCATTAATGTCTATAAAAATGTGAAGGGTGGGTGTCAGGAGGATGGAGCCAGGCTCTTCTCAGTGTCACCTAGTGATAGGACGAGGGGCAATGGGTGTGAGCTGGAACATAGGAGGCTCCACATCAATATCAGAAGAAACTTCTTCCCAGTGAAGGTGACGCAGCACTGGAACAGGCTGCTGAGGGAGGTTGTGGCATCTCCTTCTCTGGAGACATTTAAAACCCACCTGGATGTGTTCCTGTGTGACTTGGTCTGGGTGATCCTGCTGTGGCAGGGGGATTGGACCAGATGATCTTTCAAGGTCCCTTCCAATCTGTAATGATTCTGTGATTCTGTGATGAAGGTTTTACTTTCAGGGTGAAAAATAACAATACGTTCTTCAAGCTTCAGAAGAGCTCTGAGGTAGAGCTCATGTGTTGCTACTGACTCTTCAGCTGCTCCTTCCTGCTGTTGGAACCTCTGTTTCACCTGGCAGCATCAGATAACACCGTACTTGTTGCACTTGTAAAGCTGGGCTTGCCTGACTGCCGGTGACAGAGTGGCTGTGGACATGGTGACCCAACTAGGGTGCTGTAGTCCAGCCAGTTCCCAGCAACAGAGCATGCTTGGCTAGATCCTGCAAGCTTTGTGACAAATCAAGCTTTTTTTCCATTCTATTTCTCCATGATAGTTAGACAAGGGCCATTGTCTTCCCCTGGTTCTCAGCTTTCTAACTGTGAAGGTTTCCTCAAGTGTGGTGTAGAGGAAGATGTTGGACTGTGATGACATTAGAACTGTTTCTGTGTTGACCGCCCACAAATACAATAACAGTGTGATGCAAATAATGATGATGCCATCGTAGTGCTCTAATCTAACTGTTGCACAGGAGCAGGAGGTGGATAAACTCTTAATTTCAATGTTCTGTGTGTTCTTTTCTGATCACAGGGATCACGAGCACAAGAACCAATTCTAGTGTCTGCTAAAACAATGTTGGAGAGCTCATCCTTACTAATCAAAACTGCTCGTTCTCTGGCTATCAATCCAAAAGACCCTCCTACGTGGTCTGTACTAGCTGGACATTCTCATACTGTCTCCGATTCCATCAAGAGTCTTATCACCTCTATCAGGTATGTCTTGTGAGTAGCAAAGCAGTAGTCATCATCAATCAGCTGTTCGTTCACAAGAGTGTGTGGCCACTAAATCTGTGGTGTTTTGGAAATACAATGGAAATTATTTCTTCAGTGATGCACAACAGCTGTCCAGTTACACCGAGTGTTTGTCATGACTGATGGCTACAGCTCTCTGCAGCGTAGGGCTGTTCTCTGGTGGTGCCCTGGTCTGCCCTGGTGCCACCTCGGATGTAGTTTAAGATAAATGTAATCGAGGATGCTGTAGAATTGGGAAAAAAAAGGTAGCTAATAGTGCCTCCGTCCAGATCCTGTACCAACACAGAAAACAGGGGGGTTTTTTCTTTCTCGTGGGTGAGGCAGGGTGTGAGTTATCTTTGCTGCCTATTCTTTACTGAATTATTCTTCCCTGTTTATTGTTTAGTTGCAAGGGTGTTACAACAAGAGGTGAATATGGGAATATTCTTTTGGTTTTAGACTAAAGGGACTGTCTCTTCAAAACAAATCTGTAGTATGGTTTTACATTAAACCTTTTACAGGTGATTTGAACAAAATGGTATGAAATTGGTGAACTAAGGAGCATTTCTAGATCAACTGACCTCTGATAATGATTGTCCTGATGTACTGTTTTCTGTTTCAGTACAAAGTACTCAGGAACTAACCCTCATTAAAAGATACCTCGTTCTGATATAACATCTGAGGAACTGTTTTCTGAGACAGTCCATCATAGAATCTTTAGGGTTGTTAGGTCATAGGCTGGACTTGACTGTCTTAGAGGTCTTTTCCAACCTCAATAACTCCGTGATTCTGACCTCCAAGATCATCAAGCCCAACTGTGAGCCCCCACCACCATGCCCACTAAACCATGTTTCCAAGTGCCAGATCCTCAGATGTTTTTTGGCATCTCCAGGGATGGTGCTTCCTCTGTCTCCTTGGACAGCCTGTTCCAGCAGCTGGCCACTCTCTCGGTGAAGGAAGTTTTCCTAATGTCCAGGCTCAGCCTCCCCTGGCACAGCTTGACGTGACGCTAGTGTGTGGCACTGCTCTCCTGCCACACGCTTGATGTGTTGTCTGATGATGAAGTAGCCTGTGTGTGTTCGTGGAAGGTCCTGCTTCCTTCTCAGCTAGCCGTGTCTGCTTTTCAGAGACAAGGCCCCGGGGCAGCGAGAATGTGATTTCTCCATCGATGGGATCAACAGATGCATCAGAGACATTGAACAGGCCTCCCTTGCAGCTGTCAGCCAGAGTCTGGCCACCAGAGACGACATCTCTGTTGAGGTAAGGGAGATGGCACCGCAACAGCCTCATTCACCCTGCTGCTCCTCTTTGGAAATGCTGAGCTGAGTTCTTGGCACAATCCACTGCCTGTGAGGGAAGGATCCTTGCCTGAATCTTTCTAGGCAAAATCACACATTTAGTCTGGAAAGACCTTAGAACCAACGGGCAGATGTAGATGTGAAAGCAGTTACTTTTAGCCACCAGCCATGTATGAGACCATGGCTGGCTGACAGTGGTTCTCTGCTGCCTGGCCAAGTAGAAGTTGGAATGTTTCTGAAACTGACTTGTTGTTAGAAGTGTGTTGGTGTCATTGTTCCTTCTGCCTGTTTTGTGAAACAGTAAGTGGAATAAGTGGGCTCTTTAAGGCTGTTCTGTAGCATCCCTGGCTGTGTTTACAGACCAGGTAGACGTGGTGCCTAAGGACACGTTTTGTCTGTGGGCTTGGTAAAGTAAAAAAGACTCCTGCCCCATATGGCAGCATAGTCTAATCCTGTCCTGTTCCAGCCTTTCTCTCACTTGAGAGAAGCTCAACGTTTGCAGCAGAGCTGTGGGGGTTTATGCTGTGTTTGTGCTTTGAAGAATGTTCACACTGGAACCAAAGCTTCTGCTGGTTTCTCCGATTGGTGCAGCCACACCAAGTCTGTGGCACGGCAAGGCCAGCTTGGGCGCAGGGGGAGTCCTGAGTTTGCTGGTATCAGCTGGACCAGGAAGGAGCCATCTTCCCCTCCTCCTCCCCCAGCTTCCCCCTATAAATTTGAAGAGAAGTGGAATTGCTGTTGAAACTGGGTAAAGAGAAGGAGTAAGTAGGGAAAGAAAGCAAACTGTGGATTTCTGCGTCCTGCTGTAGTGGGTCACTTGAACAGCCCTCTGTCTGCTGGCCTGGGGTGCTTGTTATAGTATGGTACAACAGGGTAAACAACAGCTGTGATAGGAACTGACAACTTCTCTTGATATTAGGCTCTCCAGGAGCAGCTGACATCAGTCGTCCAGGAAATCGGCCATCTCATCGACCCCATCGCTACTGCTGCTCGGGGGGAGGCAGCTCAGCTTGGGCACAAGGTACTGTCCTGCCACTGCGAAGGCGTCTGGAATCTCACACGGATTGTAGAGGGAGCTGCCCTGGCTAAAATGAGAGGTGTTGAACCGTGCTGGGTTTCAAGCCCAGCTGAAAATTTGTAGGGGTTGTGTGGGTGAAAAAGGCTTATAACAACCTTACACTGTTGTGGGGTGTAAATGTGTCCATCAGCTGCGTGCAGAATAAGTGTGGTGGAACCTGTGCTGTCATATCTGTCCAGAACTGAGAGCAATTTGATCATGTCATAGAATCATAAAATCATTAGGGGTTGGAAGAGACCTCAAAAGATCATCCAGTCCAATCATCCTGCCACAGCAGGATCACCCAGACCAAGTGACACAGGAACACAGCCAGGCGAGTTTTAAACATCTCCAGTGAAGGAGACTCCACAACCCCCCTGGGCAGCCTGTTCCAGGGCTCCATCACCCTCACTGGGAACAAGTTCCTTCTCAGGTTGATGTGGAACCTCCTCTGTTCCAGCTTACAACCATTGCCCCTCATCCTATCACTGGATGACACTGAGAAGAGCCTGGCTCCATCCTCCTGACACCTGCCCTTCACACATTTACAGACATTAATGAGGTCACCCCTCAGTCTCCTCCAAGCTCAAGAGACCCAGCTCCCTCAGCCTCTCCTCGTAAGGGAGGTGCTCCACCTCCTTCATCATCCTCGCTGCTCCACATCCCTCTTGAACTCACGGGCCCAGAACTGGACACAATACTCCAGATGCAGTCTCACCAGAGCAGAGTAGAGGGGGAGAAGAAGAAAATAGAAAAAGAAGTGCAAGTCTTTAAAATGTTGGTACTTGTCAGTCCACACAGTTACTCCAATGGAGTAAACCTTTCCCACCTTTCCTGGCACGTGAGGTTTTTCATCTCCTTGCCAGCCTCCAAAAACTGTTGATAGCACTCTTAACTTCTGAGGCTTCAGGTGTCCCAGTGAGCTGTTGGTGCACGTGCTGTGAATGGTCTGAGCGGTGAGGAGCAAAGGATATGACTACAAGCTGTCCCTCTGTTACCCCTCAAAACAGGGTTGATGGCTCTGTGTGTTTGTTCTGGCTTTCTCAGGTAACACAGCTGGCAAGTTACTTTGAGCCCCTGGTTTCAGCTGCCGTTGGCGTGGCATCCAAAGCATTGGATCACCAGCAGCAGATGACTGTGCTGGACCAGAGCAAGACGCTGGCTGAGTCTGCCTTGCAGATGCTCTACGCTGCCAAGGAAGGGGGAGGGAACCCCAAGGTAAGGCAAGGCTGGGGAGGAGACCCCAAGGCAAGGCTGACTCCAAACCAAACAGAGCCCGCTGGGGGGGAAACCATCAGCATTTAGGGGCCAGCCAGGCAGAAAAAGCAGTCCCCACCTACTGCACAGCTTTGGGTATGGCTGCAGTAAAAAAATCCTCAGTGACCGCTCTGATGTCTGCACTGCCCTGTCCTAGAGACAGCTTGTCCCCACTCACAGCTGCCTCCTGGAGCAAACACCAGGGCAAAGCCAAAGGCACCAACTGCTTAGTTTGTGGCTTTTTTCACTATTTGCTGTGGTTTGGTTGGGTTTCTGGTTTTTTCCCCTCTATTGCTGCAGGGTTTTAGTTTCCTGCATTTTTTGTGCAGACCCGTTTTTTCCATGTAGGTTTTTGATGGCGTGTCCTGGCGTGTCCTGGGTCCTAAACTAACCTAACTTGGTTAGTTACTGCATTGGAAAAAACCTTTTTTGTGAAGCTACACTTCAGCAGTGTTTTTGTTGCCATCATCTTCACCGACTCTATGTGTGGATTATTTGCTTCCTTCCATTTTAACAGCGCTGATGCTCTTCCAAGTGGCTCCTTGGTTTCTTGTCTGATTAATGTCTGTTCTGTCAACGCTGGCGTTAGATTTAGCTTCTCGAATTTCACCCAAAAGATGACTTTTTAGAGCTGTTCTTGTGTTGACGTCATTAATGACCGTTGTTTTTTCTCCTCCCTCTTTCAGGCATCCCACACTCATGATGCCATCACTGAGGCAGCTCAGCTGATGAAAGAGGCTGTGGATGATATAATGGTTACTCTAAATGAAGCTGCAAGTGAAGTGGGCATGGTTGGGGGTATGGTGGACTCCATAGCAGAGGCCATGAGCAAGGTGAGCATCGAGTCCCGAGCCCGTTCGTGCTTCACCATTGCAAGCTGGCCTCCTCTGCAGGGGCTGGATGAGCTGCTGTTGGCTTGCACCAGCCGTGGTGCTGATGCACAGGAAAAAGTTACAGGAAACCTGCAGGCTGATTGTGAAATCAAACTCATGTGAGCAGTGGTGCTCACGTTGCCAGTCTCCATGGTGCCTGTCAGTACAGAGCAGCTTTGGTACGTTGGTGTGTTGAGTTTGAACTGCCAGCTTAGGCCAGCTGGCCTGTTACTTTTGCTCCTTTTCCTCCTTCTCTTCCCTCTTAGTCTCCTAAACGAGCTGCGGGCAAACTTTGAAGTCAGCTGCTTCCAGAGAAGTTGATGTCAGTTCCTGAAGTCACCTGCTATGCTTTGTACACTATTTTACTGGAAGTGTCTAGCTGCAAAATGACAATGTGCTTAATCCAAATAATTGACTTTCTCTGTCTCAAGGGCAGGGTGTGTGGGGTTGAAGCCTTCACCACGTAGAGGGCTGTTATCTTCTTGCAGGAACATTTTGTTTTGTAATCACTGCACATTCCTGTCTACGTTAGCTAAAAACTACAGGTGGTCCCACCTCTTGTGAGAACTTGGCCTCGTGTTCAAGAACTCTGCCATGTAGATTGTCTGAGTCTTCCAGGCCATGACACTGGTCATGGTCTTCTCTGAGCTTCTCCATTTTGAGGGGAAATGATAAAAACTAACACTTCTCACAGGGCTGTTGTTACCTGTCAAGTATCTCGTGGGTCACAACCTTCTGATTGCTGCCATGTTTCTCCTCCTCTTTGCAGCTGGATGGAGGTACCCCTCCAGATCCCAAGGGAACGTTTGTCGACTATCAGACCACCGTGGTGAAATACTCGAAAGCCATTGCTGTAACAGCACAGGAAATGGTAAGAAGTTGCTTAGAACCAAGTACAGACCCTTTTGCTGCCTGTATCAGGAACAGGGAATGATTTGCAGGGTCTTGTGAGACTCTTTATACTGCTGCTTTCCAACACTCCTACAGCTTTCATGGGTAAGAGAGCAAAGGAAGTGCTGCTTTTGTCAGTCTATCTCTGGGCTCTCAGCAGTGTGATGGTGGGAGTCACTTTCCACTGGAGTTCTAGGCTCGTGGCTTTTCTGCACAAACCCCTTTTTATTCCACCTGCACATTTTTTCATCATGTTGTTCAATTGTTGCTGAAATACCACCTGAGAGTTGATTCCAGGTTACCCTTTCACACTCATTGTTTCGTTTAGCCCACGAAATAACATCAGTGTTAATTTTAGACCCCTCTAGATGAACATCTCAAATTGTTCTCTTCTTGCATTTCTATGATTCACTTGGCTCAGAAGAAAGGGATCTTTTTAGATGGAGGTGTTCTGAGCCCCCAGTAGCACCTACCATAACGTGTTTGCTTTGTGAGGAGACTCCCATGGCTTGTCCAGGAGAGCCACGGGAACGTCGTGCAGGCTCCAGGCTGGATGTTTTACAGAACTGATTGCTGTTGCAGTCCAGACAGGCCGATGAGTCTGCTCTCTACAGTATGCTGCTTGTTGGCCAATCGTGTAGAACTAAAACCAGTCCAAAACTAGCTTCTGCCCAGAGGATGGAATTCCATTGTTCACTCAGGTAAACTGGAGACAGCAGAAATAGCTCTGTGAACAGGTAGGCCAGAGGGAGAGCCAGTCAGTCACACTGAATGTTTATGTATTGTGTGTTCACCAAAATGTTCTGTACAGTGCTGCCTGTTTTGTCTGCTCCTCTTCCCGTATCTTAGACACGTTTCACATCAGCCCTCAGATTTTTTTCCATTTTCATGCTGCCATGGCAGGTGAGGCTGATGTGGGCTGGCTCACCCTGGACAGAACGAGGTGACTGTGCCACGCAGAACCTGCTTCCCCACCTGGCGCGAGTAACCGCGTAGCTGGCCGATGGCCCCGCTGTGTCAAAGAGTGCACTGCCAGCGCTAACCGCCGCTCTTTGGTTACTCCGTGTGTTCTACGAGTGCCTGGTTACCGTGACTCTAATAAAGCATGTTTGCTTGAGTTTCCTCCTGGAATTCTTCCTGGAGGACAGGTGCTTTACGTGGCCAGTGGTTTGCCCCGTTTCTGGAGCGTGGCCGAGCAAGAGAACGTGCTTCCAGGCTGGAATGGATTAACAAAGTCATTCTCACACCTGTCATTTTTTTCTTTCTCTCTCGCCTGTGTTCTTTTTTCAGATGACTAAGTCGGTTACTAACCCGGAAGAGTTGGGAGGACTTGCATCACAAATGACCAGTGACTATGGGCATTTGGCTCTCCAGGGCCGAATGGCTGCAGCTACAGCAGAGCCAGAGGAGGTCTGCAGCTTTTAGGCATCCCACAGTTTTCAGGCGCAGAGGCGTCAGCACGGGTATTCTCGCACCACAGCCAACGCAATAAGCACAGAGCTAAGGGACGGGGGGTGTCCACCAGGCTCGGTTGCAGCAGCCGTTCCCAAACCCAACACTTCCCTTGTATGGCCACTCAGACAGCAGGGTTCAAACTTTTGGGTAATGAGTTTTCTTTCCAATGCCTTTGCAATGATTCTCAAATGAGAGCTCTCAAGATGGCTCCACTGCCTTTGCTTCCTTAGCCACTTCTGTACACGAGCGCCGTCTGTGCCGTGATCGCTTTCTCTGCTAGACACACAAGCCACCTGTGGCCCGCTGGTGCTGGAGACACGGGTCAGAGCAGTGCATCCGAGTGTCATTTGGCCTGCCATTACTTGGTTGCAACCGTGATGTGAACCCAGTCCATGTACTGTGGCTACACAGACCTGTTTCTTCTATAGACTGTTTCTGTTTTCACCAAGAACAGGTTTTAAGGCCCAAAGCACGTACAGCCAGACGGAAACTCTGCCGAGTTTGTTTTCCTTGACAGGAAAGAACTGATGGGCACACCAAAACTGGCTTTTCAAAATGCCATGAAACATTAACGTGCCAGCAGGGATTTGCACGTAGGTGTGAGCAGAGCCATTTTCTTCTTCGTTTGTGGAGAGATGGCTGTGCTTGGCTTTGATGCCAACTTGTGTTTCCTGCGCACGTACTCTGTTTGGAGTGCCTTCACAGGTCAGGGCAGAGCTGCTCGTAGTAGGTACGGCGCACGTGTTCACTGACCGCTCACTCCTACCACCGCTCGTGTGCCCGGGTGATTGTATCATGAGAGGAATTGGGGTTTACGACAAAATGTTTTCCGTGAACTTTCTTTGCGACTTTTCTTCAGCCCTCCTGTAGCTCCCTGTACGTGTGACCTGTGTGCAGGGTGAGCTTCAGGTGTAAAGTTTTACTTCCTAAGTGTAAGAAGAGTTGGCCAGTTGAAAAGCAGAAACCTTTTGACAAAACCTCAATCCAGCTTCAGGAAGAAACAGCTTGCAGTAACGGGGGACAGGGCCTCCTAAATTACCTGGGGCTGTTGCTTACAGGCAACTTGCAAATACGAAGAAAACTCTTGATTCTTTGCTATGGACCTTTCCTTCCAAATGTTTCGATGGATTAGAAGTGTGTACGTATATGATGTGTTGTCTTGCCTGTAAGCGATGCCCAGCTGAACTTCCCGTCGTGAGACTGAGACGTCGGCAACCAGCAGGAGCACAGGCATCTTGCTGTTTAGCTGCCTGTCATGCCTGAGAGCTGGAATACCATGCAGGAGAAGCAGGTTCTCCATGTGCTTTCACACACCTCATGCTAACAGGGAATACAGACTGTTCACCTCAGTTTCACTAACCTGTTAGCAGAGTTGCTGCACATTCTCTGCGCAGTTACAGAAATCCTTTCACCTTTCTCTTCCCACTCCTGCCTCTAGTTATGGAGCATAGACCGGCTCCTGGGTTGGGTGAAAGAGTGTGTCACTATCACGAGATGGATCAGCTCATCTAGATAAAGGACCTTTGAGAACTTAGTGACTTTGTAATTAACTGTGTTCCACCACTGACAGTCTGCTGGCCGGTTTTGTGCTCAGTAGCTGCACAAAAAGCAGCTCCTTGCGTTGGGCTTCCTGTTGTTGGATTGAATCACCATTTCTGCACGTTGCTGTCTGCCTGCAGTTGAAATAATTCCCTTTGTGATACTAATGACTGTGATTCCTGCCTACCTACTAATCCCAGGCCACACCAACATGCCCATGTATGTGCAGGGCTAGAAGCATCGTGCTTCTAAACGGGGACCACGCAGCTTTTGCTGTCGGACGATTGATAAATCAGAAGCAGTGAGGGCAGGACCACATATAGTCAGTTCTGTAGACCTGGGGCTCTGTGTGTGACTCCAAACCAAACAGAGCCCTGTACTTTCTGACAGACAGTAAAACTGTGCTTTTCACTCATGGTACAGACCAGCTCATGCTGATAGTGCCTTCTAGAGATGGAGTAGCATTGCTCAGATGCAGGGAGGTTGTGTGTACTTTTGACCTGCATACATGCCTCATGCCTTCTCTTTCCCAGGCTCTGGTTCACTAGTGCTCCTGTTTCGTCAGGGAGCCTTTTATAAGGTTGTGCTACATGAATCCATGGTGTTACTCCTGTCTTTTTTTCTTATCTCTGTGGAAAGGGGCAAAATGTTGGTAATAGGGATTCACCAGAGTGATATTTTTGTTGGAGCTGACACAATGTACAGGTGTACCATTTATCTTTTCACTTTGCTCTTGTGTCCTTTTTCCCTGTCACCCTCTTTACCATCTAGATAGGGTTCCAGATCAGAACCCGGGTGCAAGAGCTTGGCCATGGCTGTATCTTCCTTGTGCAAAAAGCTGGCGCTCTCCAGATTTGCCCCACAGACAGCTACACCAAGAGGGAGTTGATCGAGTGTGCCCGTGCTGTCACAGAGAAGGTAAGGCACCCATCTGTGCTGTCTGCTGAGCTGCTTGGAGGATTAGGCAAGTCCTGTTGTTGCCGAGTCATGTAGTTACTGAGGTGAGGCTGGTCAGGGATGTCTTGCTTCATGCAGTGACATCCTCCCCTCTTAAGACTGGGCCAAACTAACGCCCTGGTGAGCTGCTTCTTCCAATCCCCTGGGGTTTCTTGTTCTTTGGAAACATCCATTTGAGACAGACAGCCTGGGTAGCTGGACTTTGCTGAACCACTTTGGCCTCTTCTTTTGTTGGGCACAAACAAACACAGGTGGTCAACTATCAGTTACTTTTGGATTTCACTGAGCATCAGTTGTGTGCTCTCAGCTCCGCACACTTTCCACTGTGCGAAGGAGGAGAATCTACAGTTGCAAATGTAGGTGGAGACAGATAGTGTCTTCTAAGAAGAATTAAGGCAGCTAAGGAGAGTAATAGTGAATCACAGGAACAATGTAGTTTGGGGCAACTCGGAACAGACCCTGAGGAAGTGCTCGACTGCTAGATACTCGCTGTGTTACCTCTGACTGGTAGTGCAAGGGAGTTTTAACTGATGTGCTTCATCCTGTGATGGACAAATGGCTTGATTTTTGTCTTTGATTTCCTAGCTGAAGTCCCCTAACTTGACAAGTCTTTAGTCATAACAATACCTATTGCACAGAATGCGAAAAAGGGAAAGGTTTCTTACCTGAGACTGCAGAAAACATTCCCATTATTGATCTCTGTCGTGCTAAAGAGCTCACTTGACTCAACACCCCGTTATGAGACTTTCTCCTGTTGTTGTTTGCAGGTCTCCTTAGTTTTATCTGCCCTTCAAGCAGGAAACAAAGGCACCCAAGCTTGTATCACTGCAGCCAGCGCTGTGTCTGGCATAATTGCAGATCTAGACACCACTATCATGTTTGCTACTGCTGGAACCCTTAATGCTGAGAATAGTGAATCCTTCGCCGACCACAGGTCAGTGTGGCTGTGACAGCTGGAAGGGCGTGTGCACAGGGGAGCAGCAGAACTGACAGAACCAACTGGCACATGGGAATAAATCTTCACCTTTGTAGATACCCATGAGTGAAACTGAATGAGCAGTTAAGTGAGAAGATAAATAGATTTTTGTGACATCTGTAGATAAGAGCAGACTTCACTTTGGGCATTTCTGTGAGAAATGAATCCTGAGCAGCTGGGGAACATCTGCCAAGAGCAATTCCTGAAGAAGACCACAGCTGAAGCACTGTCTTACCTGTGCTGCTTTTATTCAGTCTGTCTCATTGCACAGACAACCAGGTGCTGTCATCCCAGTAGTGAACATTAGCTGTGCAGGACATTGAAGAGACTGTTTTTTCCAGCAGTCGTGCTGTTTGTCTTGATAAATCATCCTTATGGTTAGTGCCACGCGTTTGCCCTGCTTCCCTTTCAAATGGCACCTGCAACAAAATAATCCCACAGCATTTTTCGTGATGCTGAGGAGACTTTGCAGCATCTGGTCATTACTTCCTCTGCAGTAAAATCCAGGGCTTCGCAGCCAAGACTCTGATTCACTCTGTGGCAGCCTAACTGGTCTCTCGATGGTCGCCTGGCCAGCTGCTGCCTTGACTGTTGCTCAGGGCAGCGGAGTGATGCAGGAGTGCCCCCATTCCGCAGCCTGCAAGTCAGGGGTTCTCATTCAAGGTGGCATTAATTTCCAGGCTGACACTTGCCATGAACTGGTTCTAGTTCTTGGTTAACTTGACTGGTTTGTGAAGTGCACGCTCAAAACAGTCTCTTACCCAAGTACTGCTTTGGATTTGTGGTCTTGACGTAACAAAACACATGTGTGGTGGGGTGGGAGTACAACCCTGGGTCACATTGTCTGTTCCTTTTGCCTTTCTGTTGCTGCCTTCATCACAAATAACTGTTTTAGTTTCTTTCCAACGCGGTGATGGAGGTCTGACAGCTTGTGTTTTCCTCACAGATTTTCTGTCACTGTTGAAAGGCAGTGCTCTCCCTTGCTGCTGCCCTTCCTCATGTCTTTTCAAGATGTTATAGTTTTAGTAACGACCTTGCATCTAGCCCAAAACATAATACGAGTGTTTTATTACTGTGGTGTATTACCACGAGTGGATCCTGCCACGGTGGCACTGAAATGGGCTGCCCAGGGTGGTGGTTGAGTCACCATCTCTAAATGAGTTTGAAAGATGCTTAGATGTGGTATTGGGGGATCCCAAGGGTCTTTTCCAACCTGAATGATTCTGTGATCAGCTCTTTTATGTAACTGTGTTAGTCACCGTAACATTCAGAACCACTTTATTTTTTTCCTTTTCCACTTCTTTCCCTGCTCCCTCTTGTTGTGTTTTTTCCTACAGGGAAAACATCTTGAAAACTGCGAAAGCTTTAGTTGAAGATACGAAACTGTTGGTTTCTGGTGCTGCCTCAAGTCAGGACAAACTGGCCCAAGCAGCTCAGTCATCAGCTAACACCATCACTCAGCTTGCTGAGGTAGTAAAATTGGGAGCAGCTAGCTTGGGATCTGATGATCCTGAAACACAGGTGAGATGTGTTCAGATACTCTTTTCCTGATACTCCTGAAGAGACCAGAGGCAGTTTTTTAGCAGACAAGACTCTGTAGGGCTTCTGCTTTTAAGCAACGTAACAGGGTCCATCTCTACTGCTGTACCTGAGTTGGTTTTCGTTTAACTTCAGCCTTCAGTGTAGATTAGCTGCAGTCACTCATTTGGGTGGTGGTGAACTAGAGCCTGTCGAGCAGCTGGCAACTGGGCCTGTGCAAATCAGTCTCCAAAAGCCTTCTTGTTAGCAAGTGCTCTGCAAGGTGAGTGCATGGTCTGTTACAGGGGCTCAACTCCCTTTCCCTGAAAAGACCTGTTCCCTTTAACATCTGGCCACAGCAGGTACGCTTGATCTTACGGTGGGTGGTCGCAGAGTTTGTACATGACTGCAGAATTAGACTGTGAGCTTTCTGCTTTCTCCCTCCTGTCCCACTTACACCTGAAGGGTGGAGAGCTGTAAATCTCAGGGAGTTTCAGAGAAAGGAAATCCTGCTTGCAATCAGCGTTTCAGGTTCTTGACAGGAACTTGTTCCTTTTACAGATTCTGACCAGCTGTGTGAAGTGCTGTCGCTATCAGCACAGCTTTTCTCTTCCAGACTATTTCATATCTCACTGGGGCACAGAGAGGGTGGTACCAGTCGTACACTGATACAACTGGTTGGCCACACTGGTCAGCCCTGGGACAACCTTTCCCTAATTAGTAAAATGCTAATAAGCAGAAACCAAGGACAGGGAGGACTTACTCACTGCTTATGAGTCACAGGCAAAAAGGGATGGGCTTGATTTGGGGAAAAACAAAGCACATTTAATTTAAACAACTGAAAAACTAGGCCCTCACTAGGAAGCAGAGGTGCACATTGTTCTCACTTGCATCTTCTCAAGCCCACCTCTGTTATCTTCTTTCCCTTAGCTGAAACCCCTTTGCAGTCCTTTGTCCTCTGGCAACATGATGTCCTTCCCCACAGTACACAAGTCCTCCAGGAGCTTCTCCAGCCAACATGGAAGTCTTGTGGAGGCTCTGTGTCGTCCTGGTACTTAACTGCTACAGAGTGGGTCTGCTCCTCAGGGTCATGGCTTCTTTGAGAACTAATTCCCTGTTTACTTGTGCTCTTCTTCATGGTTCTGCAGGCAGACTTCTCTGATGATCTCTGAGGTCTCCAAAGAACCAAAGTTTCTCCTCTCACCATGGTCCAGAAGGGCAAAGACTGCTCAGCCATATCTTCCCACTCACTGAACTTGATGTCTGCATGGTATCTCTTTTGTTCCCCAAACAAAAGGGACCTTCCCAAATCCAGAAAGCATCAACAGGCAGTTTCTCACCAGGTTCCCCCTCTGACATAGGTTATCACAGTGACACTGTCTGGCTCAGCTTAGCCAGAGGTGGATCTCAACACAAGCTGGGGGGAGCTTTAATGAGTCAGTTACCAGCTCATTCCTGACACAACTGAACACTCCTTCCCCCTCCCCACTGGCTAAAACCACCACAACCAGTAGGAGATTTTGTATTTTCGGTGTGTTCTAAAGAATCCAGCCTTAATCCAGGGTGCTGTGTCTTGCCTGAGGCTCATGGCTGCCTCTCATTCCTGTAGGTTGTGCTGATCAATGCTATCAAGGATGTTGCAAAGGCCCTTTCTGATCTCATTGGTGCTACCAAAGGAGCTGCCAGCAAACCCGCAGATGATCCATCCATGTACCAGCTGAAAGGTGCTGCCAAGGTGAAACCTTTTCTTACGTTGTATTTGACAGTACCTTTGCAATCACACTTGGTAGACAGGTGAAGCTCTGTTTTCAGCAAGTTCTGATTGCCTGAAATCTCACCTTTTTTTGTCTGTCATCCTGAGATGAGAGAGAAAAATAAGATGGCACTCGAGTTTCCACAAAGCTCTCAGGTTTTTAGGTTGTGAGATGCCTTTTGTGGTTTTGATGATCTTTTTGAAGAGCAACTTCTTTCTTTTGCAAGCCCATTTCCCAGGGCAAGTTCTCCTTTAATAGTGGTTTAAACTGCAATGTATCCAGTATAAAATGCTGCATCCTAAACTGAGAGGAAAAGCTTGCAGCCTCCTTGTTTAGGCCTTGCAACTGGAGGGAGAGGATAAACCCTCCAATAGCTCTACTGTAGGGTATCAGTGTTGTCTCTAGTTTCTCTTTAGAACGTTTTTCCCAGAGCACACACGCTCCACAGTCAGCTGTGCTACACTTCTGCAACTTGCAGGGTGTTCTCAGGGGGGCTGCCCCATGGCAGGGTTGGTCTTCAGCCCCACAACATGTACTTGATGAAGCCTCCCAGTAGCAGCAACATTGACTTGATTTGCTTTGTTGTCTCTGAAAAGAGGGAGGGAGGAATCACGTGTTTTTGCCTCTGCACCCTTGTTCAGGTGATGGTAACAAATGTCACGTCGCTTCTGAAGACTGTTAAAGCGGTAGAAGATGAAGCTACTCGAGGGACGAGAGCTCTTGAGGCCACAATTGAGTACATCAAACAGGAACTCACGGTACAGAGCAACGCGGCCACGCGTGCCGGTTTTGAAAAGCGTTCTCTCAGTCAGCCTGCCCAGGCACCCTGGAGCACTGAGTTCAGGTTTGGCTGCAAGAAGGACGTTGAGGTGCTGAGCTTTTTCAGAGAAGGGTGACAAAAGCTAGTGAGGGCACTTGAGAACAACTCCTGTGAGGAATGGCTGAGGGAGGGTGGGGTGGTTTAGTCTGGGGAAGAAAAGGCTGAGGGAGACCTTGTTGGCCTGAAAAGGATGTTGTGGCAAGGTGAAACAGGTCCTAGGACAAGGAAATGGCTGCAAAATGTGCCGGGGAGGTTTAGACTGAACACCAGGAAACATTTCTTGACTGAAAGGGTTATCAAGCATTAGAACAGACTGTCCAGGGAAATGGACAAGTCACCAGCCCTGGAGGTAGAGAAGAGACACAAAGTTGTGGTGCTGAGGGAAGTGGTTTAGTGGTGACCTGGCAGTGCTGCTTTAACAGTTGGACTGATGGTCTTGAAGGTCTTTTCCAACCAAATGGATCCTGTGACTCCTCCTCCAGTTATGCTTTTCAGTGTGTTGGATGCAATTTGTTTCTCTCCAGCTGTTGCAAATCACTTCCTGCTGTTCAAAGGTGCCTTCCATCTACCGTCTCTTTGTCGTGGTGGCTGTGCTTTGACATGATGGTGTCAGGCTTTCCTTCTGCTTCCACTTTATAGGTGTTTCAGTCAAGCGAGGTTCCAGAAAAGACATCGTCACCCGAAGAGTCCATCCGGATGACGAAAGGAATCACCATGGCAACTGCCAAAGCTGTGGCAGCTGGGAACTCGTGCAGACAGGAGGATGTGATCGCTACGGCGAATCTGAGCCGCAAAGCAGTAGCTGACATGCTAACAGCTTGTAAGGTAAAGATTCCCTGCCCTGCCTGAGACTTGTTTTGGTTTTGCTGGTGTGTGTACGTGTGTGTCTCTGAATCCCTTCAACGTGACCATCCCTTTGTACCGGCTCTCTGCTTTTAGGATGAGAAAGGTCATGGTTATGGTAATTGTCAGGGAACGTCTCAGGAAAGATTTTCTGTTGTAGAAAAGAGGGAAATTAACTGTTTTCTTTTGGGTGAAAATGAGAAGTTTTGGTATTTCTTGGTTTTCAGTCTCCTCCTAAACTGGAAGACAAACAATCTGGGCAAATAGTTGAATATCCTGATAGTCCTGTGGTCCCAAATGTGACCTATGTCTAGTATGTCTAGGAGCAGTGAAAGGAGTGGTGACAGCGATCCCTCAGGTCTGCTTTCAGTGGTCCTTTCCCCCGTAACCAAACCTGGCAGTTTCTTCAGCTTCCTCGGTGCTTTTCAAAACTGTTCTGTCTTTGCCATCAAAAGATTGGTTCCCTGCTTTCTGCACTTCCCTGAGACAGACAACTTTCAAAAACTGACGTGCAGCACCAGAGGTGGAGTGGTTGTCATATCCATGGCTAGCAGGCCCTTTGGCTTTGTTCTGGGAGTAGACAAACACCTAGGAAGAAAGAAACTGAAAGGCAGGGTTTGTGCGGCTCTCGTTCCTTCTGCTCTTCAGCCCTTGCTTGTAGATTGTGGGTTGACTTTCACCTTCACGTGTATGGAAGAGCGGGGACAGTAACATCGTGATGTCTTCTGTAAGGTCTCTGATTCTCAGTGTCTGGCCAAATCCTGTTGGCCTGCGTCAGTCCCAGACTAATTTTTAGCCAAAATGCTGCCCAGGCAAAAAGGTTGATTCTGTTTTTGACATTCTCCTTTTACAAAAGTCCAAGGTAACTTAGAATTTTAATTATATAAAGGCACCAAATGCAACTTTTATTTTGCCACTTCATGTTCTGGCAAGGTTTGTGGTGTACAGGCCCTGTGAGGACACACTGAAGAGCTGCCTGTTCAGCCTGGAGAAGAGGTGGCTTTGGAGGAAACCTCACAGCAGCCCTCTAAAACCCTGTGGGAGGTTTCTGAGAGGGGATAGTGTCACGTTGTTTGTTTGAGGTGCATGGCAGGGGAATACAATATGATTGAAAGTTGGAACAGAAGAACTTTGATTTACTCCACCGTGGGGATAATTGAGCACTGGGACAGGGACCTAAAAAGGATCGGAGGCTTGGTACTTCACTCTTTTGAAAGCATGTGAGGAAAAGTGAGAGGCATTAGTGAAGAGAAGCCTNAGAGGCTTCCAAAGACTCAAGTGACCTGGTTTAAATTCAGTGTTGAGACAGCTTTTAGGTAGGAGGTTGGGCGATGTGAAGTCTCTAGGTTCCTTCAAACAACAGTGGTCTCTGGGCTTTATCTCAGCACCTTTTGCCTCCATGAGCTACTCAGCACTGCTCACAGGCTGGACGTTGTAGCACCGAAGTCACGTAGTGCTTGGTACTTCACTCTTTTGAAAGCATATGAGGAAAAGTGAGAGGCATTAGTGAAGAGAAGCCTTGGTGTGAGGAAACAAATGTGTTCTGGTTGACCAGCCCAGAGTTTCAGTTTCAGATGCTTTGACAGGCTTTCTGTGCCAGCGTGCAAAGGGAAGTGTTTCTCTTCGCAGTCCTGACTGGTGTAGGGAGATTTCTGTTGGGATGCGTCTGAGGTATAGAAATATGTTCTTAAAATGACTTCATCACCTCCTTCATCCCCTGTAAAACGTCTATGGTTTTTTTTAAGGCTAACTAAACCTTAGAACCACTCCCAGCATGTCGTGAGAGCGGTCCTGGCTGTGGATGCAAAGCATGAGGAGAAGTTTGTCTTTCCTACAGATGTTTGCTCTCATTGCACGTGTCCCAATAGCATTCACCTGCGTGACCGAGGGTGTGTAGCATATCCACAGGAAACATTGGACAATCCTTCTGTACAGCCTGCAAATTAAAACAAGCTCCTCTGGGCTTTGGGGCCGTCTGCAGTTGGTTTCAAATAGCCTGAAGATGGGGAAATCCTTGCTGCTTGTACGTCTCCTCACTTCTGGTGAGATGCAGGTGGCTCTGCTGATCTCGAAGCTCCCGGCAGAGGGACCCCGTAGAGCGGCTCCAGGCTCTTCCCCAGGGATCTGCGGGACAGACTGGGATTAAGCGAGCGATGGGATTCATCCCCAACCCACTGGGAGCTGTGAGGCTGTGACAATGGGAGGAGTTGTTCTGTCAGGCTAAAAGCTAATGCTAAAGATTTGTGGGAAGCTTCACTTGTTAGCAAGTGGTTTCTGTTATATAAGTGAGTTCCCTGAAAGTTCAGTTTAGAGAAGACAAGGGTTGAAGAAGCTCCAGTTTTATTAAAAATAAGATGGCTGAATTGGTCAGGCTTGTGTCAGATGTCAGACACTCTGCGTAGCGGAAGTCCTTGAAGAGTGCTGCTGCTTCTGTGTGGCTAAAGAGACAGTTCAGGCGCTGCCTAGTGCTGTGCTAAACCCCTCTGTCAAGCTGCAGCCATTAACAAGTTACTGGGTAACAGACAGCAGCTAATGCTTTTTTGGGGGGTCTCTGTAGGCTGCTTTGGCTCTTGTGTTTCTCATGTAGGGTAATGGCACTTCCACAACACTTTTCATCTGCCATTTGCAAAGCTTTCTGTAGGGAACCAACTACTGTCTTTGGCTTGCAGAATGAAAAAGGAGAAGTGATGTTTGACCCACGTGCTGGGTCATTGACCTCCCATCCCTAATGTTTTGTGGTTCTGTGATTGGCCCCAAGTCTTCAGGGGCAGCCCAGGGCTTTGGTCTCTAGAGCAGGTGGCCGTTTGACTTTCGTTCCTTGATGCTGGATTGTGCAGGCCTGCAGGCAAAACACGTTTGGTTGAGTATATTCCTGACTCCGAACATGTAAATGCCCTTCTGCAGATGGCAAACCCACGCCTGGAGTTTTAACTTCTGTGGGTACTGCTAAAAAAGAAGAGCTGTGACAGCACCACCATTGCACCACAGAACAGTCTGTGCACGAGCCCATTCCTGCCCTCACCTGTTTTCCAAGTGATGTGTTTTCATTAGAGAAGCTATGAATCCTCCTGTGTTTTCATCTGGTTCACCAAGGACTTATTTAAGCTGCTCTCAGCTGGCAGACAGAAGTATTGTTACTGCAGGTGCACGCCCAGACCACTAATGCTGTTTTGCCTTCTCAGCAAGCATCGTACCATCCGGATGTGAGCGAAGACGTTCGAGAGAGAGCCCTGCGGTTTGGGACAGAATGCACCCTGGGGTATCTGGAACTCCTGGAACATGTTCTTGTGGTGAGGAGTTGTCTGCAGGCACAGGGTGGATCCCTTGCCGGGGGAATAGTCGCTCCAACCTCCTGCTGTAGTGGCTGCTAGTAACGTATTTTTATCAGGTTGTCACAGTTCACAAGCAGCACTGAACTAATTAATTGATAGATGTTGCTGAGAAGATTTTTGTTTTCTTTCTTCTGAGTTCAAAGCATTGAGGGTTGTGGCAAAGATGAAGTTGAGATGTTGATCTCTTGGGTCCCTTCCAACCCCTAACAAACTATGTTCCTATGTTATCGAAGCAATTTGTTCACGTGATCTGTGGTTGCCTGAGCTGTTCTCTGGCCATACACAATCCTGCTAACAACATTCTAGTTCAGATTTGTTTTGTTCAGGTACCAGAAACAGTAACAAGACGGTTTCATGGCCACACAATCCTGTCGCTTCCTAATCCTGGTAATTTACAACCCTTAGGTCTACAGTGTCATTTAGTTTATTAACTCTAGAAACGTGGATCATCTCAGATTAGAAAGCTCAGATTGGTCAGTGTGATTCTTCAGCAGCCATATTTCACTTCAGATGATTCTGTCCCCCTTTCTAGGTACAGAAGTGTCCAGTGCAATACCTAAGGTTTCTTAGGCCAGTGAATTGACTAGTGCAGAGGTTTCACTGGACAAGTGGAACACAACTGATTGGGTTGTTCAAAGGAATGTTGCCGTAACCCCCCTGCCTTGGGGCAAGGTCTGGGAACACAGTTGTGAATGCTGTTGGACATGCCCAAACCCATGTAACACAACTTGTGTTCTTAGCAGAGTTAAAGACTGAGCTGCCCTCCTACATAGAATCACAGAATCATCAGGGACTGGAAGGAACCTCAAAAGATCACCCAGTCCAATCCCCCTGACACAGCAGGATCACCTAGACCAAGTCACACAGGAACACATCCAGGCGGGTCTTGAACTCCTCCAGTGAAGGAGACTCCACAACCCCCATGGGCAGCCTGTTCCAGTGCCCCGTCACCCTCACTGGGAAGAAGTTCCTTCACATATTGATGTAGAACCTCCCGTGTTCCAGCTTACAACCATTGCCCCTCATCCTATCACTAGATGACATTGAGAGGAGCCTGGCTCCAGCCTCCTGACACCTTCACACCACCCTTGGCATATTTATAGACATTAATGAGGTCACCCCTCAGTCTCCTCTAAGCTAAAGAGACCCAGCTCCTTCAGCCTCTCCTCGTAAGGGAGGTTCTATAAGGCACCAGATCTGACAGGTCCACATGGGAGAGGTTTCTCTTGGAAAAAGTGTTCTAGGGCAGGAATTGGCAGGGCTCATTCAGAGGGCTTTAAACTAGATTCAAAGGGAGGCAGGATAGTTGAGGGGTGAGCACCAGTGGGACAGAGCTCTGGTCTGAATGAAAGGCAGGAGGCCTCTTGCTGTCCCAGGGTGAAGTTGGAGCGCTCAGCTCGCTCCCTGAAATGCCTGCACACCAATGCACACAGCAGGGGGGACAAGCAGGAGGAGTTAGAAACCTGTGTCCAGTCAGGTGATGATGATCTGGGGGCAATTACAGAGACATGTGTGTNCATTAATGAGGTCACCCCTCAGTCTCCTCTAAGCTAAAGAGACCCAGCTCCTTCAGCCTCTCCTCGTAAGGGAGGTTCTATAAGGCACCAGATCTGACAGTTCCACATGGGAGAGGTTTCTCTTGGAAAAAGTGTTCTAGGGCAGGAATTGGCAGGGCTCATTCAGAGGGCTTTAAACTAGATTCAAAGGGAGGCAGGATAGTTGAGGGGTGAGCACCAGTGGGACAGAGCTCTGGTCTGAATGAAAGCCAGGAGGCCTCTTGCTGTCCCAGGGTGAAGTTGGAGCGCTCAGCTCGCTCCCTGAAATGCCTGCACACCAATGCACACAGCAGGGGGAACAAGCAGGAGGAGTTAGAAACCTGTGTCCAGTCAGGTGATGATGATCTGGGGGCAGTTACAGAGACGTGTGTGTAATTACATTTTATCTTTGTCTTTAGATCCTTCAAAAACCAACTCCAGAACTTAAGCATCAGTTGGCCTCCTTCTCCAAGAGGGTTGCTGGTGCTGTTACAGAGCTCATCCAGTCAGCAGAAGCAATGAAAGGTCAGTTGGGCAGCCTGACTACCAGTACAGGTGCCCTCTATGCCAGAGACTGAGCTGTCACTTTTGTAGTTTAAAACAAAACCAAACTCTGGGGAACCCCCTTTCTGTATGTTCTTGGTGTCTTGGTTCTACCTACTTGCATCCTTTACTCACCTGTCAACAGCACTGGTAAGCATGTTGGTTTGACCCCCTCCCACCTCATGTCATCAGTCAATCCTGATGATGATCAGTGATCAGTAAATCCAGTCATCAGGAAGTGCTTTGACGATGGAGCTGGCAAACTGAGCTCTCCAGAGCCACAGTAGCAGGAAACAAAGTACAGCATCACTCCTCTGAACTGGTGACTGCATTTCAATTGGATGGCCAGTTCCTTTCCTTGCACTCACGTTTGTGCAGTCCGTGTGCAAGTCCTTTGCCTTGTGTGGTAGTTGCTCTTCAACTTCAAACGGAAGGGGATGCCGTCATCTTCGTGAATTCACCTCTAGCAGTTTTATGTCAGGTTAAGGTCTGTAGTGCTTACGTTCCTCTGTCCTAGTCCTGCCTTGACAAAGTGTTAATGAAGCAATAGGACTTCAGAAAGTTGTGACCTGGATAATTTCTTCAACTCTTAGAACTGAGCAACTTGTGGACAAATGTAATCCATCACTCAAAACAAACACTGATCTACATGATGCCTTTTTCTTGTTAGGTACATTTATTGGATTCTTCAGCCTTGTCTGTGTTCTTTATGCTTCAGGATTTCTGTTTTCCTTTGCTGCCAAGCCCACAGTAGAATTTTCCTGTATACTTCTAAAACTTCTTTTTATTGTCCTCATGGTTGGAGACAGTTACTAATTTCCAGTAGTTTTTGCCTTGTAAGTCATATTCATTAAAACAAATATTGACTTTTAATTTCTGTTTTCACTTATAGGCTCTAGGGTTGGAGGGTTTGTAATTCATTGTAGAAGCTGGCTGTGGAGAGTAAAATGGTTTGTAACCACTCCAGGTTGTCATTCCTATTTTTCCTTTACGGATTCACAGTGTCAGATTCTGACTGCTGAACTGTCCAGCACGTGAATGTTTTCACCTTTGTGAAATGCCTTTTCCTTGCAAAGGAGCTGCATTTTCCAAGCTGTTCTTTGCCTGCTTTTCCACGGGCTGCCTGCATGCCATTTGTTGCCCTGACCATCTGCTGGTATTAGGGCTCAGTGTAGAACTCCTTTGCGTTGTGCAGCATTTGAACTCAGAGGTTGTCTGTAGCAGCGTTTTGATGTTTGATGTCCGATACAAAGGCGCGTACTGCGTCGCGATTAGCAGCACGACGCGTCCCTCGCAGCTCCCTGGCAGTACAGCACCGTGTGCTTAGGTTTTGTCCCAGCACATCACAAACAGGAGTCAGTAATGCTGAAATCTCCTGTGACCTGGTCATCCACAGCAGAAACTGCCTGCTTATGTAGCTGGGGCAATGGTCACCCGTGAGCTTGCAGAGTTACTTGCTTTGGTGTTTGCGCAGTCAGGCACGGGTGGTGCTGTTCCTGATGCGGAGTGCCAGTGTCCTCCTTCCCAGCTGCTCCTTCACAGCAACAGTTAGTGTTTCCGTTGATATTTTAATATCAGGTTCACATGAACTTTCTGATCAAGTTTCAAAAAGTTCAACAAGGCCTTAAGAATTAGGATTTTTCTCTCCTTTGATTGTTTTCATTCCAGCCCAGTGTTCCTTTGCCTGGTGCTCACTCTTTCCTTCCTTTTCAGTTTCCATCTGACTCCACTTTCTCCCCTTGCCCTTAGCGCTCGTAGAATTAGAAGGTTTTCATTTCCTTTTCTCTCTCCATCTGAATTTTCTTTTGGCCATTTCTCTGCTTCTCTCAGTCCAGAGCTGATTCTTCTGAATCTTGAAATCCAGAGAATAGTATTATGAAATGGAAAATAACAGTGTGTACTGAGAGCTTCCAAAAATCTGAGCTCTCCTTCAACCAACTGTTCATTTTGTGGTCCTGCAAAATCTCTTTGAGCCCAGACTAGCTTCCTCTGTAGCTTCCTCTCTGTTCCTGAGAAGCATGTGTTCTGTGAGACTGCTGAATGCACCTTACAACGTGGTCAGCTCAGGAACCATCTTACCAAGAGCTCTGATAACCACAAGCTGAGTCACAGATGGTCTTGTTCCCAGGTATAGACAATATTCCTTCTGCTTACACAATTCTCACGGTACTTTCATAAAAGAATAATCCTGCAAAATAGTTCTTTTCCCTCTGACTTGTGTTTTGCTCTCAGTGGCACAAACTCGAGCGGGTCCGTGCCGTGGTGGTGCTGAAGCCAGCTTCCTGCAACGTGCAGTCGGGATGTGACACGTGAAGTGTGGCCGTAAATCACCCTGTTTGAATGGCAGCTTGCGGTGGCACTGAACTTATTGTCTTCATCTCCATTAATTCCAGGGACGGAGTGGGTGGATCCAGAGGACCCAACAGTCATTGCGGAGACAGAGCTGCTAGGGGCTGCAGCATCGATTGAGGCTGCAGCAAAGAAGTTAGAGCAGCTGAAGCCAAGAGCCAAGCCAAAGGTGAGTGTCCATCCTCATTGTTTCTTTGACCTTACTAAAGCAGAAGGTGGTAGAGCCCCTGTCTTGCTGCGCAGTGTGTCACTGTCCACACTAAGGGTGTAAACAATCCAGCCTGGGGTCAGTCTCAGAGCCACTAGACAAGACAGCGAGCCTAGTCCTGAAGGAAGAAAGTAAAAAGATGCTTTTCAGGAAGTGAGTCAAGCACCAGCCATGAGCAAGACAGGAAGAAAACTAACTGCTAGAAATGCTTTCCAGAGTTACTCTGCCGTTTCTGTTGATTATTTGCTTCTCTGCTTCCAAACACACTTTACTGACGTGTGAAGTCATTTTCACTTCTTTCCTTTGAAGACCCTTTACTCCCATCTGAATGTGTAGTGTAGCAGGAGAGAGCAGCAGCAGCAGCACAAAAGGGACTCGGCAGACCTTCAGGATTTTCTAAGATTAGGACCATGCCATTCTGTGCCCTGATAACAGAGTAGCTGCTTCAGTATCGAGCCAGATACGTGGTATGTCCGTTCCTGCCTCGTTTTCCTGAAGGCAAATACATTACAGTTTGTTATGAAAGCAAGTGGTGTTGCCTGTTGACAGATTGTTTCAAACGTGTCTCTGAATACATTCCAGGAAGCTAATCCAACTATTTTCACACATGATACCGAGGGAACACGTGAAACTGCTGTTAGTGATGGTTGTTTGCGTAGCTCACGAACCCTGGATCGCAGAGACTTCCTGTACCTTGGCCAGTATGGAGTAACAGGTTTTAGAAGGAGTTACCACGTTGCCTGCAGTTGTGTCTCTGTAAAAGCAGCACTGGCTGTGTAACTGACTTCAGGAAAGAACTGGCTGCCTGTTTCCCTGGTTGTGGTGCTTTGTAGGTGCAAAGCCTTTTAAGTGAAGCTGCTTAGAAGTCTTTCTAAAAAGCAGGGGCTCAAGAACATTGGGTGTTGGATGACTGTTTTCAGTGCAGGGTCGTATTTTGTCATCCAGGAACATCAGATGAAATAGTCTTTGCGGGCTTCCCGCTCCCCTCACCTTAGCGATGGGAATGAATTAGCTCATGAAAAACAAATGCTCTGTGTCTTTCATTTTTTCACAAGTACATCCATTTTGTTGATAAAGAAAAATGGCCCTTTATAATGAGATTCTGCAGAGCAGAGGACACAGGCCGAGTCCGAGGAGAGGAGCAGCCCTCCATCACCTTTTCTATGTAATCGCGGCACAATAGCATGTGTGCGTTGCCGGGTAACCACGGAGTAGTTTCCTTCCAACATCCAGGCCACTCCAGGGTCATTGTAATTTCCCGGTGAACGCAGACCTCACACCTGCTCCTCAGTTAACATGGTAATTTGAGCATCCATCTGCCTGTGATTTATTTTCCTGGTGCGTGGCCCTTTGCTGAAACTGAAATGCACGTCCAACTCTTTTCACTTTGCAGTGTAAGTGGCTTTTGCATCCTTTATCAGATGTTCATAGTCTGGATTGCAGCACGCGTCAACGGCGCTAGGAAGTTCATGTCGTGGCTCAAAACCGACGCTTTTTCTGCTGGAGGCTCGTAGCTGCTGTCCTCCCAGCACAGAATCTGCTGCCTCGGGCAGGCTCTTCCTGGTGCTTGTCTCTGACCACAAGCACAGTGTTGCGCCGTGGATGTCTAGACTAGGTAAAGGGGTTGATGGTTCTTCTTACACCCGCTGTATGAAAGGCAGAAACAGCAACCACCTCGTGCAATGGAGCAGACTGCTGCTGCAGCTGGACCAGCATCCTGGTTAACAGCAGTAATCATCAGGTGGACCTGCCGAGAAGTCCTTAGTTGGTGGAGGAAAATCTGCCCGTAGAAGATCAGTGTTTTCACCACAATGAATTGCTGGCTGGTTCTCTAGTTTGGCTTAAGCTTCTTTTATTGGGGCAGGGAGTGGGTGTCATTTGATTTAGCCTTGACATTTTCACCTTTGTGTCTTTCAATTTGTCTGTTAACTCTGAAGAGGGGTTTTGTAATTTGTTCCACTATGTGAATATTTTAAAATATTTCATTTGGAGATTTTTTTTTCCTTGTTTTCCCTTCGTATTTTTATCTGTCACCCCCTTGACGTCTTAGACCAAGACCAATAGTATGAGGTGTCTTTGTTTTCCACTACTGGGAGCCAGAGACCAGTCTCTAGCAGGACAGACCTCCTGGGTGCTGCCCATGCTCTGTTAGGTGGTATGCCTTCTGTTTGCTTCAAATCCTGGCCGTTTGGCTGCTGCTGAATCTGCTCCTGACACGCTGAGTCGCTAGCCAAGTGCCCCACTTCTACACTGCCCGTTCATCTTCTGAGCTTGTGCCGTGCAAGAGCTGTCCCAAGCAGGTGTTGTTCTTCCTCCCCCTCGTGCATAATCTGCTTTGTATTGTCACTGCAGCGGTAAGGCAGGGAATGCTCTGTGAAGCAGTGAGATCGTTAATAGATTTTGGCTCTAGGATTTTCTTTAAATAGAATGACTCGATTCTTGAGTGTGGACTCTCTTTTTTCTGTTGTCCATTGCTCTAGGGTCAAGTGTCTTGCAGTGCAGACACATATTCCTCCTATTGTGCACATGTGCCACTGGCTGTAAAGTAACAACCCCCCCAAATCACTAATTTTTTTAAGTGGGAGGACATAATCTAATAAGAGCCATGTCATCACCACTAGTGGGGGGAAAAAGCAAGGGTACCTCACGTGCCACAGCAGAGAGCATTGCTGTACTGCCCTGTTCTCTTGGAATGCTCTTCGTGCTTCTCTGCGGCCTTGTGCCTTCAGACAGAAGTACCTCTAGCAGCCAGAGTTCCCTGCTGCAAGCTTTCAGCACTCGGTCCTTTTTTGGTTTTTCCCAAGATGAATCAAACCTGGATGCCTTTTTCTGCAGGACTCTGTGTGATATGTTTGATATATTAGGTTGTTATTTAATCCAACTATATATCAAACATATTCCTACAGTGTCCTGCCCTGTCTCCGGGGGTTTTAACAGAGTAGAAGGCAGTATGAACCAGTGCAGTAACTCACAAGCAGGTTTAGAAGGTTTCCTGCAAGCTCCTAATTTAATCAGGGTTAAAATGTGCTCCTTTATCAGTGGAGTTGCTCTTTGAGTGACTTTTCAGTTGTGCAGGGCCTTTTAGGACAGGGAGCAACCGCTGTGCCATGAATTACTTTAACCTAAATGATTGTTGTATTTTCTATGGCTCAGTGCAATAACTTACACAGATTGATTTTCTCTCTATGAAACAGAAGATGAGAGCTGCTTCAAAATAAAATGCTTTGTCTTTTGTATTTTTTTTCCTACTGGTTAGCAATGAGATTGGGGGCTCATTTGTTCTCCTCTTAACTCTGACTTTATTCATGATACCCCTAATAATGGAGGTTCTGTGAAATAGACATGGAAATACAGTACAGAATGTCTCAAATAGTATTTTTTTAATGTCAGAATCAACATTTTGGGGATACTTCATGCTGCAGATTTCATAACCAGCCTGATTTTGCCTCGTCTGCCCCGGCAATTTAATTTTCCTGTTCGTGTTTTTAGTCAGTGTATGGTCAATAACAGCTCACTGATTGAAGCTTGTGGAAGAGGAAGTGCTGCTCTTTGTGGGGTTGCTTCAGGAAGGAAAAGCTAATGGCTTGTCTCACAGATCAGGTTTTCTAAAGAAACCCCTGTAACTAAAATCTTCCCAGGTGAACCGTTCTGCCAGGAATCCCATCGTTGCTCCTAACTTTGTTCACAAAGGCTGTGACCTGACACATTGTGAGGATGCTGTTGATGAGTGTCAGCTTGACACCCTTCAGGTGCTTGACACCCTTCAGGTCACACTCTTAAATAATGGGAAGGGGTAGAAGGATCACTTTTCTCATAGGGCATTTTGCTCTGTTCAGTCTTGGACTACTCCACGTCCTTATTGCTAAGGAAAGCTCTTTGGAGAGTACCCAGAGGGCTGAGTGGGCGTTGTGCCTACTCCCCCGTTTCAGACAGGTATATCATAGAGTCGTTGGGGATTGGAAGGGACCTCGAAAGATCATCTAGTCCTATCCTGCTGCCACAGTAGAATCACCTAGACCGAGTCATATGACACTTCTTCAGCCTCTTTTTGGTGGCTGTGTTTTGGCAAGTGGAGTATCACCTGGGCACACACAGGACTGCCTGTTGACCAGAGCGCAGCCATGAGCGTTTCTTACAATGGTGCAGAAGAATGACAGTTCCTTGATTAAAAATCAAAAGGGAGGTGCTGAGATGCTTTCTTACTGAAGTCTGGATTTCTGACAGTGCAGGCGTGCGAACAGCAGTACACATCCTGTATTTTGTTTCCCTGCAAATGAGCACTCCAGGACTCTCAAGACTGGTGGGTCTGGGACAACAGTAAAAGTGAGGTAACAGGTGTGTTTTTGCTGATGTTTAAGTGAACAGTGACTCTCTTCTAATCATGACAAGAAACCGGATTGTACTGAACTCTGGGTGCACTTTGGTTTCGTGATGTCGTGGCTCACGCACAGGTTTTATGCATAAGGCTTGAGGCCTGTTGCATAAATTCAGGATGAACCCTGCTCTAGCAGCCAGGTTGGATTAGATGATCTTCGGAGGTCCCTTCCAATCCAAACCATTCAGTGACACAACAGTGGTCATGATCTTACATCACAGGCATTGCAAGAAGTCACGTGGAACGTGACCTGCTCCCGTAGCAAGTTCTTACACTCTCAGTACAAAACACATGCTGACGTCAATGCCGTTAGCCCAGTAGCAGGGCCAGACAAATACCTTTGCCTTGAAATATGTGGCCTTTCCTAAAGGATAAGAAAAGTCTTCATCTATGCATCAGTTTTTATTTTCAGATCACTCCACTTTTCTGGTGTCTGTGGATGCTGCAGCTTCATTTCCTGGACCTTCTTTTAGTTGGTGGCAGCTCTATGGAAGTGCTGTGGGTCTGAGTTCTGCTTGATGGCCCGTTTCATGATGATTTCTAGTTAATCACAATTCTCTTTTGTTATTTTATAACTGGCTACCATTTCATGAGATTGTAACAGGAGAGCTAGACTTGGTTCAAATTGAGGTGGAGGCACTTAGACTTGCAAATGAAGCACAAATCCCACTTAGCTGGTGTCGCTGCAGTTAGTTCCTTGACACAAGAATGGTGGGGTTGCGTAGGGGGAAGAACCCGCATTTCAAAAACCTCATCTCTCACCAGGTGAGCGGCTCTGGTATGGCTTCCACTGTGCCTTCTGGTCACACTGCCCTGGGTTCTGATTTGATCACAAACAAAACACACTCTGATGGTTTATTTTGTGTATCAGAATCCATGGCCCAGGCCTGGCTCTCTTGAAAATGCCAAGAACTGTTAATCTCTGCTGCGAACTGTTCAGAAGCTAGTGAGCACGCTTAGATGGGTGAATGTTTTCAGTGTTTGTGGGGCAGGGGGATTGGGCTAGATGATCCCTCGAGGTCCCTTCCAATCCCTCATGATTCTATGATTTGTGGATATCATTAGAAAGTCCAGGAATGTATGGTTTGGTGGAACAACAGATTTGCATCTTAAATAGCGAGAAACCTCCTTAGGAACAGCTGATCTCTCTGTTTGCACGTGCTTGGTGAAAGAGACGTTCTGATGACTGAAGTGTTCCAGGCAGACCTTTGGAACTTCATCTTTCCAAGATGACCAAATGAACCGCTTCGCTGTGCTGCTCTCTGAAATTGCAGCTCTTACCTAGAGCGGTTAAGTCTATGCGCTGCCTTGGTGTCTGCATTACACGTCGTGGCACTGGCAAATGAAGTGACAGACATTCATCGGTGCTCTTTTTTAACACACTTAAGAATCTGTAGGTGTTTAGGATATGCTCTGCCTGTTTTTCCAGTCCTGGAAGCCAGCGCTGTAGCCCTGCAAAGGCAGTCTTGGGATGAAAAACAATTGCCTTTCAGACCTGCGCTTTTCTGAATGTGGTTTGAAGTAGTCCCAGTGGAGATGTTGTGTCAGGAAGTTGAAGGCAGTTCTATAAGTACCTTGTCTGATGCTCAATACCATTTTTGAGCAGCCATGAGGCAAAGTTCATGTTTAAATTAACTTGTGTTGACTCCCAGCTTTAGTCTACGTGAACCTCCTTTGCTTCTTGTAGGTCTTACTTAGCTTGCTGATATGCTCCAGGATCCTGTCTCTGTGTATGTCATCAATCTTGAAAATACAACTGATTTCGGGTGAATAATGTGTGACGTTGTTCTTTCTTGGTTGTAGCAAGCAGATGAGACTCTGGATTTTGAAGAACAGATCCTGGAAGCAGCTAAATCAATTGCAGCTGCTACCAGTGCCCTTGTGAAGTCGGCTTCAGCAGCCCAGAGAGAACTGGTGGCACAGGGCAAGGTGGGTAAACAGGACAAGCAGAAACAGCAGGGGAAGGAAACATCAAAACTGAATCTAGTCTCTTAACTGTTAAAACAGCAGCAAAGCAGCTTGTGAATGACTAAAGGATATGTAAATCTTTTCATAGTTCATCACAATACATGTCCTAGATCTGGCTCTGTTTAAAAAGCCCAAAATATTTATTTCTGTTTATTTAAACCCAGAGTGTTTGGCTCTTCAGGTGTGGGGAGGTTTTGTGTTTGTGGGGTTTTTTCATTGTGTGAAGATCTGTGGTTCAAGCTAATAATGCACAGTCCTACAAGACAGCCTGGGGATCCCAAACCTGCTTGTCACAGTGTACAGTACCACTCTGGACCAGCACAGCAAAGGGCCTCACTAATTATGCCCTCGATGTTTTCTTGTCTGAGTCATTTTCATTTCCATCATTGGGGTTTTAGTACCTGTTAGTGTACTTGGAAACTTCAAATCTGAACATCACACAGATACGTTGCCGGTGAGAACAACTTGCTGTAGGATCGTCGTTGTTGTATAGTTACGGCTTCCATGTCCCTCTACTTTTTTGTTCCAAGCAGACGATGTTGTGGATCCTGTCACAAAAGTGCTCTGCTGATATCTCAGCTGGGATTCCTGTGGAGCTTGTGCTTGTAGTTCCAGCAGCAGCTCAGACTGCTTGTCAGAGCGCAGTAGTGATGTCGCTGTTTGAAAAGCTCCACCACAGGCTGTAGCTACAGAACTGACCGATAATGCATTAACATCCATTGGACGGTGGAGACAGCCCTGAAATTGAGAGTTTCAGTTTACCTGCTTTACTTAGGTTATTGTGCAGTCTGGTTTTGTGTGATGAGACCTGTTCTTACTTGGTGAGGACATACAGCTTGCTTTGCTTTCCTGACTACCACAACTGTGAAGGTTTTTATTGTAGGGAATAATACAGTGTTTCTGTCTGGACTCTCCCTCAGCTAGCTTTGCCTTGCTGCTGCAGGTCCCTTTCTGTTTGTGGTGGTCAGACTGAGGTTCAGAGCACCTGCATTTTATTCCAGCACTGTTTAGCACTGTTGGCTGTCTCTTTGAGGGATGCTGTAGCTTGCTGCTCCTGTCAAAGCCCACGCTGCCTTAGTAGATCTGAAATTAGCCTTTTGGCTTTATTCATTGTCCTTCTGTAATAACTGCCTGAAAGGTGGGAAGATTTGTAGCTGTTGACTTTCACTGGTAGTTTCTCACCTGCCTGGAGGATCTGCAGATAATACTGTGGTCTCTGTGGGTAGAAATGAATCTCAACCAAACTGAAAATTTAATCTGGTATTAAACTTCAAGGTTGTTGTGGCACATCTTGCTCATCAGGAGAGATGTGAGAACTAGCTCATAAGTAAACAAATAGTAGTGAAACGCTAGCCCATTTTCCTTTTCTTTCATAATAATTACTGAGGTAACTGTGATTTTGGGCTACAGTCTGGGTCCTGTGGTAGCCATGTGGTGGATCTCCAGGTCAGCCACAAGCAGAGGAAGTTGGCTTCTAAAATTCTATTCAAATTCTTGCCCATAGTGAATGGCTTCAACCTGCCTGATGGAAAGATTTTGTTACTGATATTGGGGGAAATTACTTATTTTTGTAAGAAAACTTTTAAGGCACGAACTCCTTCCAGGAGAGCGTGGCTGGTGTGGAGGTGGGAAGGACACAGTTGGTCTGTTCAAGGTCTGTTGTTTCAGTGCTGAACTCTAAGTGGTACTGACTGTTGTCTTAAATTCCTCTCTGACCTTTTCCTTTGGTATGGAGGCACTGGGAATCTCTCAGCCACTGTGTGGATGTGAGTGAACCGTGTATAGCCTTGTCCCAGGTAGATTGGTTCTGGACCATGTTTACGTTTCACATCTGCCAGTTTCTGTCCCCAAAACTCAGAGATGCACGCAATTGGGGATGGAGGGCTGGCAATGGACTACAGAATAGTGTGTTTTTCCTTTCATCGGGCGTGAAGACTGTCTCGTGGTTGTTGCTGGTGCTGTCGATGTCGCAGATGAGCTGTACAGGCAAATGGGCGCCCTTCCTCGTGCCTGTCTTCGGCACAAAGGCAGTGAGGGCACGTCCCTGTGGAGCTTGCTGCTTTACAGCTGCTCACAGTGCTGGCTTCGGAAAGAACCAGGGCTTATGTAATTCCAAATGCATCATAGAGACAGAAAGAGGGTGTTTTACAGACCAGGAGCTTCCCCCGTTGTGCTTGGCTGCAACAGTCCTTACGCTGGGACTTGTGCGTGAGTTGCAAGGAGAATGCCGTTCGAGCTGGGCGCCGCGTGAGCAGGCGGGTCTGTGCTGGAGCTCACTCAGAGCTCTCCCGTACGTGCTGGGCACAGTCCCGAGTGCAGGACTTCCCTTCGTCTCTCGGGTTGCTCTTGGTCTAGATCTGAGCCAAAGCAGTCACGTTTTCTGTTTCATTGTAAGCCAGCTCTCTTCACTGTTTGTTTCAGGTCGGAGCGATCCCCGCAAATGCAGCTGATGATGGACAGTGGTCTCAGGGACTTATTTCTGCTGTGAGTAACTGCTTCTGTGAAGAAAAACCAGCACATTCTCCAAAGAGATGCCATCCGAGGAGAATGCACGGTGACTTCTTTTACTGTCTCCTAGGCCCGAATGGTGGCAGCTGCAACCAGCAATCTCTGTGAAGCAGCTAATGCGTCAGTACAAGGCCACGCTAGTGAGGAGAAGCTCATCTCATCTGCCAAACAAGTGGCAGCTTCTACAGCACAGCTGCTCGTGGCTTGCAAAGTGAAGGCTGATCATGACTCTGAAGCCATGAGGAGGCTACAGGTACTCATGTTCTTGATTACTGAGAATCAGGAGTACTGCTGCATAAATGCCCTTACAGCGTGGTGTGAACAAGCCCCAGATTATAGGATGAGTTGATTGACTTTTCAGAAACCTGTTCAGTTTTTCTTCCTGGTGAGACTCTGGAGTGTTTTCATTCATTGAGGGTGAAGTGGTTGTGCATTTGTCATGGTTCAGCAGCATGAACATGAGCTCAGAATGCTCACTGTGTGCATTTTTACAGCAACTGAGAGCAACTGGTTTCTCTGCGGTTGCTCTGCTTTCAGTTAGACTCCCAGCGAGCTTGCAGACAGGTAAGCACACTCAGCTTGGGATGCACATGAGCATCTTTCTGGCCTCTGCAAGACCGTGTGTTTGTTAACAAAGCACCTGCCTACACACCGGCCTGGCTTGTGGGCAGTTCTCCTTTGTTTCTAGCAGTCAAGAGACAGCAATTAGAGATTATTATTCCTAAAACAGAGAGTCACTGACAGACAGAAACAGGAAGAGAGGCCGATGCAACATCTCAGCTGAAGTCCAATTGAAGTGTTTTACATGCAGTTGGCTCCCTTTTACATTACACATGCTTCATGTGGAGCTTCTTTGAACTATTGCTGAAATAACACTGTGTTATGACAGCTGCAGTCTTTACTGACATCCTCTTCTGCAGGCTCAGGACTACTGCAGCTTTTTTCAAGCCCCCACCACCGAGGGTTGTGTTTGCTGATGGTGAAATCTCTGATTTTCTCCTGCTTGCCCAGGCAGACACTCCATGTAGCCGTTCATGTACAAACAGCTAGAGGGAAGCCCAGCAGAAATACACATGACTGAGCGAGAGGGACTGAGCTGCTCTTTTGTCCTCTTTCAAGTAGATTATTTAGGAGGTTCAAGTGAACGTGTAACGGTGTGAAAAATCTGTTTGTTTCCATAGAAAACAGTGGCATGTTCATGTTAGTTCTAGGGCTGAGGTGGTTTTAGTGGCGTGATGCAGACTGGTATTGCCAAGGGCCTGTGAGGGAGGTATCAGTCACTGGACCGTAGTTCTGACTGTCGTGCCAGCCTGCACTTCAATATCCAAATAAGGGGATTTTAAATCCCCCTCAGACCAAAAAATGCGTTTGAGGGGATTTTAAATGCAGAATAAATGATAGAAACACCTGGTTCTTTCCCTTTTTGAAGACTGGAGTGACATTTGCTATCCTCCAGTCTCTAGGCACCTCTCCTGATCCCCATGGTTCAGAAAAGATGTGGCTTAGCAATGACTTCCGCCGTCTCCCTTAGTACATGCGGGTTGCATCCCATCAGGGCCCATGGATCTGTGCACATCCAGTTTGCTCAAGTGATCCCTAACCCCGTCCTCATCAACCAAGGCAGGCTCCTCTCTTGCCTCAGCTTCCTCTGGAGCCTCAGCAGTCTGGGGCTTGAGATCAAGACAGCCCCCAGAAACACAGACAGAGCCACAGGAGGTGTTCAGTGTCTCAGCTTTCTCTGTATCCTCTGTCTCCAGGGCACCCACCTCATTCAGCAGGGGGCCTACATTGCCTCTAGGTTTAGTTCTACCTGCAGTGTATTTGAAGAAGCCCTTTTTGTTGCCTTTGACCTCTCTTGCAAGGTTTAATTCCAAGGAGGCCTTGGCTTTCCTAGTTGCATCCCTACGTTCTCTCACCAGAGCTTTATAATCACCCGAAGTGGCCACCCCCTCCTTCAGAGACCTATAGACTTTCTTCTTCAGTCTGCCCAGCAGCTCCCTGTTTAACCAGGCAGGTCTTCGGGCTCCCTTCCTTGACTTCTTTCTTGTTGGAATGCTCTTGCCTTGTGCTTCGAAGAAGTGATCTTTGAACGTTAACCAGCTACATTGGGCCCCTCATCAACTTCCTCATTCTGATCTGGTGGCCTGTAATAGTGTCAGCCATAAAAGAGCCATAAAAGAGACCCAGCTCACTCAGCCTTCCCTCATAAGGGAGGTGTTCTACTCCCTTCGTCATCTTTGTGGCTCTGCGCTGGACTCTGTCCAGCAGTTCTGTGTCCTTCTTGAACCACAGGGCAGACAACTCTACTCCTGTTCTCTCTCGCTGCTGGCAAGTTCCTCCCTCTTTCTGCCCATTGTGAAAGTTGTTCCTTGGTGATGTTGACTGATTTGCTTTTAGACAGTAGAGGACAGTAGAGTTTAGGTTGTAACAGAAGAACAGCCCTACTGAATCAGACTACAAAGCTCCTTAAGCTCAACATACATCTTGACTGTAGCAGTGCCCCCCGGGCAACCCTTAGAGAAGCAAGTCAGCATAGGCTAAGCACACGTGGTCCTACTCCCCACTGCATTCGTAGATTCCAAGCATTTTCACCTCAGGAGCTTCCCAAGCAAGATGTGCATCCTACCTGTTTGGAAACACTCAGTGGTTTTCTCTTGTCTGATTTTTATCCAGTTCTCCTTGACCCTGGGTAAACTTATGGTCTAATTAACACTTCTGGGGCAGTAGATTAAACGAGGACGACCGTACCTCTGTCTGTCCCAACCTGCTTCTGCTGAGTTAAACCCACATAACAGCTGGACGACACACAAAGCCAGTCCTGTAGCACCCCGGTCACACCTTTCATTTAAGGATGGGCACCTCACCCAACACCTGGATCCCAGCAAGACCATTCACATTCTGCTCTGCAGGAAGGATTCAGTTGCCCCTGAGAGCAGCTGGTGCGAAACAATGCCACGCAGCGCCACATTGCCTGAAAGCGTTCCGCTGTGTGCTCGATGTCACTTTCTGTTGTTCCCCATAAACCACAACAAATCTGTTGTGTATAACGTCACAACCTAACTTGTAGTTGCATTCACTGGTCTATGTCAAACTGTAGGGGGAAAAGAAAATCCCATTTGTGACTTTCCCTGCTTCTTAAATAAAGGAATTGCGTTCCCCTCTGTCACTGATTTTGAAGGACTTTTGCTCTTCGCTGGAAAAACCAAACCCAGCGAAGGCACATCTCTTCTGCATTGTCAAGCAAAGGTGTTGTAGTGTTGATGCTCAGCTGAACGCGTGCTGGGTGTGTGTTTTTCTTGCTACTGAGTTCCTTTTGTCTTTTTCAAAGGCTGCAGGAAATGCTGTCAAACGAGCGTCAGACAATCTTGTCAGGGCAGCCCAAAAAGCAGCGTTTGGGAAAGCGGAGGATGACGACGTCGTGGTCAAAACAAAGTTTGTGGGTGGCATTGCTCAGGTGGGTACCATCACGCACAAAGTAAATCCCAAGAAGAAAATGATCACAGACATGTGACCCAATGTCATCTTGTCCATCTGGTGCACTGCAGGAGGGACACATTTGTGTAGCGCTCTATGACAGACTACTTGATGCCTCACTGTTAGGTCACCGCTGACACAGCAGCAGTGTGATGTGATGTAAGGGTCTACACTTGTCCATTGAGCAGTTACCATTGTCCAGTACCTTTATTTTTGTTCTGATCAAGTCAAAGGGTCTTTTCAAATCTACCTTATGTCCTTTAAATGTTCCCCAAATTAATGGAGCACTCATTTTCTGTGTGTATAGTCTAAGAAACAGCGACAAAATCACTGACATCTGGTGCTTCTCTGGAGAACGCTCAAGGCCCAGCTGTGGCTGGTGTCACGGAGGAAGGGAAGAAGTCTTGTTTTCTAGACAGTATTCCCTGCTTTCATACTAATTGTTTCTGTTTTCTAGATCATTGCAGCCCAAGAAGAAATGCTAAAGAAGGAAAGGGAGCTGGAAGAGGCGAGGAAAAAGCTGGCTCAGATCCGCCAACAACAGTACAAATTTCTACCCACAGAGCTGAGAGAAGATGAGGGTTAACGTGCTGAGATTTTTTTTTTTCTCCTTTTTTCCCTTTTCTTTTAAAGAAATAAGCTAAAGGGGGACAGTACAGTGAGAACTGCACTGACAACATTCTGGTATGCCAAGCACTTACCGAAATAAACGGCCTGTCATAGCTTTGGATGAGCAGAGGGCAATAAATGCATGTTCTTTCTCATCTGGTCAGCTGAGGTGCATGATGATCAAATAATGGTACAGTGTTAGGTTCATCATTCCTGTTCCTTCCTTGACTTATATCTCAGGAGAGAATGTTTCGCTTTTTACTAAAGATACTAAGTCAGTATTATTGTCACTGTCCTGATGGTTGAGGTATTTATCATTCCTTGACTTGTTAAAAAACATTCATAAGATTGGTAGGAAAACAGTCAGGAAACCTTTCATATGATAAATATCCCATGAGCTGGTGGTTCTCCCCCAACTACCCTTGACAACCAAGGTGGAGAAGGATGTATGTCTGAGTGGAGAAGCACACGTGAGTGTGGGTTTGAAGAAGATGCCTGTCCTCTTTCAGTGTTAGGTTAGTTAGCTGGTCCACCCCAAAGCTGGAGGAATTGTCTCTGCACCTGTTTGCACTAGTAGTTATTACTCCTTACCTGATACCAACAAGCTTCTGCTTGTGCAGTATTTAGATTTACAAAAGGTGGCAGTTGCCATTCTTTAAAGAGCTCAGAAATCAAAGAAATGGAAACCTTGTCACTGCCTCAGTAATAGCAGGTTCATGAAGGAAAATGCTGTTTCAATTATATACCTCTAATGTGTGACTACTCTTACAGTATTATAGACACCCACACTCATGCTCTAACTTTGGACTGAGTCGTTTGTGTTTTGCTTTATAATTGAAGTTACCTGGTTCGTACTGTGGGATTTCTGTTAGAATGTATGTTAGTGAAAAAGGAAATGCCCAGTACAGCAAAAGACTATCACACTTCTTGTTATTCTTTTAATACTTTCATTTCTAATTATTGTGTTTTGAAACCTGTGGGTATTGTAGGATAAACTAATCAGTGATTTACAAGTAGCCTTTTCCTGTCATTTAACAAAGTCTGGACGCTAGGGAATTTGTTTTCATAGCTTGACTGAAGTGTACTCACCAAGACGTTGCAGAGAAGGAACGGCAGCAGTCTGTCTTGGTCTTTGGCTGCAGAGAAGTGTGGTATGCTCTCAGTACCTCTTATGTGACCTAAACAACAGAAGTGTGGTTATAGTGAGTAACACATTTACCCTGTCGACAAAAGAACCCAAGTCACAGCCACTACAACTAGCAAAAGCGAGACCACTCGCCTAACCACAGAAGCACCGGATCTTCTAATGCTTATATCCATCCATCGTGCCTCCAACTACACTCAAGCCCTCTTAAACAATAATCTCAAGTCTGTTTAGGTCAAAGGATGTTGCCACTTGAGTCATTTTGAAGGCTGCGCTCTCATGTAGATACACGCCAAGTACGTTCAGCTGAACCTGTTACAGCTTATGCCCACCTAGCTGTCATCCTTGCAGAAATATTTGTCTTGTAGGCTCAAAAGTAACCCCCCTAGTTGTAGGTTTACCAGCTTAGATAGTGCTAACTCCTCATTTAAGTTACCTGCATGAGATATAATTATCAGGAGTTTTGTCACACTAGTGTTATAAATATGTAGCAAAAAAAACATACTAGAGAATGAATGAGTAGTAAAGTGTACAGAGATCTTTATCATTGGAGTCTCTTCTCTGGTACTACGTATTGCAGACTCCAGTAGAGTTGCTGGAGAATCTACAGTCATGAGAGGAAAAGATTGGCTAACTCCAAACGGCATCACTGGCACTGGCAGACGTACTGGGACGCGAAGCCTTGTGTGTATGTGCCGACCCTCCGTCAGAGACAAGCAGTTCCCAGTTCTGTACTTTTCCACTTCAGCACAGCCACAGCCTTTTCCACTCTGCTCACTGTGAGCACAGCTGCAGGAAGGATTTATACACCAAAAAAAGGCTGCCTGTACATTTTTAGCCAAAAGGCTGAGTTGGTGTTCGTTGCCGTAAGACCTAAATAGGGACAGCTCTAGTGACAGGGATTTTCTGCTGCTGTTGGTACATTCTCCTTTTTTACCTCATATTCCCATCTCTTTTCGGGAAAGATCTGCGAGGCAGGTCTGTTACTGTTTCCCTTTCAACTCAAGTTCATCTATTACTTGATCTCATTAAAGCACGAAGAACAACTGCATTGTCCTTAGCATGGTGCTGGTGTTTTATCGAGGTATAACACTGCTGGAGTGTGTTTTGATCAGGATAGTCTTTACCAGTTTGAAAGAAGCCAAAAGACAGTCAGATGCAACCATGTATGGAAATCCCATGGCTAGAAAGCTTTATGATGTGGAAGGAGAGAGCATGTTGAAACTGTGTTCCAGATAAATTTGGGAGTCCATTTTAGCAGAGTTACTCTGAGATCTTCTCATAGAACATGTTGAGGTGGGGGTTCTCCTTAGCTATGAAGAACCACAGTCAGCTGAGCAGCTGAGCTGAACAACCGAAGTATTTTTTTATTCTGCATTTTGTGTCTTCATTTGGGGAACATGAAGAGAACGCAGGCTCCTCTGAAGTGTTTTTTCTATTTCAGTCCTTTTCTTGCTGTTAAAATTTGCAGTACCCCTGAAGGCCACACGTGAGCGGGTCTTCAGTGGACTTTGGAACCAGCCCATGCACGCACTTGGCATGGAGCACTGCAGCAGGAAGTGACAAGCTGGAGGAAGGGATGGAAGCTAGTTACTAAAAAGGACAGATGCTTACTTTGTTCTGTTAACTTGTGAAATGGTAAATGAGCTCTGTTGTATCTCACCCTTCTTCATGTGGAATTCACTTTAAGGAATTGTATGCAAATTAAAAGCAAAATGCCTCAAAGTTGTTTGTGTACAAATAGTCCGCTGTTGTTTCCCCGGCTGTGCAGAAGGTAATGTGAACATTCGATCGCTTGTATAAACTCTTCTGCTTCAGAAGCCTCAAAGTAAGGGAAGTTTTAAAACAAAAATTGAAGGCTAGACTTGTTTCACGTGTCCCTTCCATTATCTGCTTCTTTGTTACTTCATTCCCAAAGAAGTGATGGATTTAGAATCTGGAGAACCTCCTCAGCGTAAGTATGTTTAGCTGATGAGCACGTTTGCTTTTAGTGCTCCAAGCTGGTAGGATGTTCACCCTGTGAGTGCGCAATGTGCCGTCGTTACATTTATCATCTCTAGTAGTTTTTAAAATTATTTTGGTTTTCATTGGTGCTTTATGTTGTACAAGTTCTGTCCCTGTGTGACTACATCAGGATTAACAAATAGAGTTGTGAGCTGCCCCTAACTGTCAGGATTCCTGAAACCTGTTCCTAGCAGTACAGTGGCACTTTGCATTTTGTAAGGTGCAGTTGACCAAGTAAAAATCTTCACACGGAGGTTTCTTCCAGCATTAGAGTTTATGATCTCTGCATTCAAAATGCATTGTGTATTCTAAGTTATTGATTAAAATATTTACTTGAAACAGAAGTCACTGAACTGTTGGCCTGATTAAGTCTTGAAAAGCCTGGTGAGCTTCTGGGCCAGTGAGTTTATTGCCAAAGCATTCTTCTACTCACTTGTGTGTTTGCCATGGTGCAGCATATACTGGCAGTTCTAATACATAAAGACTTTCATACTCTGCCATAGAAGTCATACTTCAATTTGACCTAAGAGGGTTAAGCCCATTCTTAAAGGGTTTCCTAAATTTGTGCTCGAGACACTCGGAAGGACAATGCACAGCCCCTGGGCTTTACTGCAGACTAGTAGTTAGAACCGCCTTGTCCATCAGCTCCAGCCCAAGATCACCACAGTGTGTTTAAGCCTTACTAAGAAGACTGTGCTCTTGAAAACCATTTCTCATTTGGGGTTTATCAAGCGCTACAAGTCACTCCTATTTTACAGATGACAAAATCACGTTGCAGGAAAGGAGACGGTTTGTTCAGATCCGTGGAGCAGGTTGAACTGAATGGAAGCACCAGCCAGGTTCCTGGGATCCAAGCAAGGGTTAATGTGTATGTTCTCATTTAGTCACTGACTGCGCGGCACTATTTTCTGCGTTAACATTTCTGTGCTCTCTGTCAGTTCCAGAGAAATCAAGTGTGCTCTTTTTTGGCAGCCGTATAGCAGAGGGACTTAAACAGGGACTGCGACTGGTGCCAAGAACAACCATCTTTCACCGCTAATGCTCTAGACAAACATCCTGCCTTCCAGAGGCGAGTTTAGTCTGCGAGAACATGCGCAGCGCCTTGGCCTTGCTTCTGCCATGACCACTTCTGCTAAGGCACCAGCCTCAGTTCTCTCCCACTAAGTAAAGGCCCAGCAGTGTGGTTTGCTCTGACGTTTTCTACTAAAGAAGTGACGGCTTTAGCACTTTGGACAAACCTCTTGCAGCTAATTTAAATCAGCTTCCTGTTTAGCAAAGCTGCCTGCAAAATACGATGGAAATCCTGAGGCGCTGAAGCCTTTAGTGTGACACTTGTAGCCACAGAACCAGTTTTGAAGTTCATTCAGAGATGCCTTGGGTCATCTGCCGTTACGTGAGACTTGGACGTTAACAAGGCCATGGTAATGATTCTGGTCTGACTACGGTTACTTACTCTTTGCCACGGGCTACACAAGCAGGAGTGTTTTGCCTCATCTAAATACAAACTTTTGTTTGTGTTTTCTGATGATAAATGAGTAGAATTTGCACTCTATTTGGCAAGTATTAGCACAGTTTCTCAAGACCCAAATGGAAGATGGTGTTTAGTTCTACCTTTTCTGTGAAAATTGTTAACTATTAGGGGAAAAAAAAAGTGGCATGGATGGCAAACTTGGTGTGAAACCTCTAGAAGCTCAAGTGCCTACTACATGCTTAGGCTTGAGAAAACTCCTATCTTTTACAGAAGGCAAAAGCACGTCGCTTCACTAACACTGCAAGGATTGGGTTTTATTGTTACTTGGAACTTAGTGATGGAAGTGATGCTGTTACTGTGGAAATATCTGAGCTACAACCTAAGCTGAAGGGAGTTTTAGAAAAAAAACAGGTGTATATTCACAGGTATATTCACAGAATCATTAGGGATTGGAAGGGACCTCAAAAGATCATCCAGTCCAACCCCCCTGCCACAGCAGCAGGATCACCTAGACCAAGTCACACAGGAACACATTCAGGTAGGTCTTGAACATCTCCAGAGAAGGAGACTCCACAACCCCCTGGCAGCCTGTTCCAGTGCTCTGTCACCCTCACCGTGAAGAAGGTCCTTCTCAGGTTGATGTGGATCCTCCTATGTTCCAGCTCACACCCATTGCCCCTCGTCCTGTCACTAGATGACATTGAGAAGAGCTTGGCCCCATCCTCCTGACACCCACCCTTGGCATATTTATAGACGTTAATGAGGTCACCCACCCCTCAGTCTCCTCCAAACTAAAGAGACCCAGCTCCCTCAGCCTTTCCTGGTAAGGGAGGGGAGGTGTCCCATTTCCTTCAACATCCTTGTTGCTCTACGCTGGACTCCCTCCAGCAGCTCCGTGTCCTTTTTGAGTGGAGGGGCCCAGAACTGGACACAGTACTCCAGATGTGGTCTCACTAGGGCAGAGTAGAAGGGGAGAAGAACCTCTCTCGATCTGCTAAGCACCCCCCACCCCTTCTGATCCACCCCAGGATGCTGTTGGCCCTTATGGCCACAAGAGCACGTTGCTGGCTCATGGTCATCCTGCTGTCCGCCAGGACTCCCAGGTCTCTTTCATCAAGCCTAGACTAAACTTCTGTCTCAAGAAATCACTGGAGACTTCAGTTGGCTGTTTATTTCTCTTCTCTTTTTGGGTATTGGTTTTTCCTGCATCTGGTTTTGCCTGGTTTTGCCTGCTTTCATCTGCTCATGGCTGGCTTTTGCTCTTGAGAGGTGGTGCATTCACTGTGTCACAGCCATGTCTGTCTCTGGAGAAAACAGGGATCTTAGAGATGTCTTACCAAACTGAGGAACTGTCTCTCCTGCAGATCAAAGCCAGACCCTCCAGTGGTATTTACCAACCTCATTAGCACAGGACACTCAGTCCCTAAATTCATGAAACTGCGGTACAGAACCTAAATTTATCCCCCTGTATGTATGGGCAATAAATGTGAGTTATTACAATCTCTCAAACAGACTGACAATCAGTGACACTGCAGGAATATCTGTGTCCTGACAAACAGGTGAGTGGTAAATAAAAAATACCTGTTCTTTAAGACCGGACTGAATTTCTGCTTTGTGAAATCAGTGGTGATTTTAGCTAAATGCTTCTGTGCCACCGTAACTCGGAGTAGATTTCTTTTTTCCTAAGGAAAATGAAAGTGAGTGAGAACTCTAGTGTGAACACGCTGCTGTTCTTGCTGCTCTGTTTTGTTGCTTTTCTGATCTGGAACTCTGTGTTGCTGAGATTTCACACAGGAAAACTTGTGGGGGGACATGGCAGTGCGCAAGGAAGAACTCCCAAAACCAGCTTCATTGGTCATTCTGTTGTTCTTGGCTTGTGGCCCATCCTCCATCATTTGATGGTTATAATAAAGCACTTTAGGGTAGTTCTCAAGCCAAACCACTGCTGTGACATGTCTCTGATGCTTCCAAGCCCTGTAGCCCAGCAGTTAAAGCTGCAGACAGAATTTTCTGTTTAGTTCTGTGACAGTTCAGGAGTCGTCTTGGGTCTCTTCCAAATCGTAAGAGTGGCTCTCTGTTACATGACCAGGTCACTCAAGTTTTGATTAGTCCAAAATCTTGTTACCTGAATAGACACTAGATGCAAAGGGACTCCTGAAGGGACTCCTGTTCCTCTCCTATAACTGGAAAAACTGCGTGTCTCCTAGACAAAATGCTTCATAAAACGGAGCAGGCTGCCAGTGCCCCTGTCTCAGAAGAGGTAAGAGCCTATTCACATTTTCTTCCCTAAGAGTAACACCCACTTCGAAGAGAACCATCTTCCTGCAGTTCTGTTATGAAGTATTTCCTAGCAGCACGTAGATCCTTAATGAGCGGATTTGTGATGTCTGTGGATCGTCACAGGTATTCCTTCTTGTTGTTTTGCAGCCATCGTCCTTCCCCTTTAACATGCTGGATTGTTCCCAAGGTACTAACTGCTTTTGAGTGGAGGAAGAGTTGCTGGATACAGAATTAAAAGTTGTCCTTTCCTTCTGGGACTGTAAGGCTGCTACAGGTTAGGAAGTAGCTTTGGCTTTCGCGGAGAAGTCTCTCTAAGTCTGGGGGGGGTCACATTACTGCAGTGGAATTGAGATGCTAGCACAACGTTCAGTATGTGTGATGGAGATGGGGCTGGGCAAACACCACAGCACAGGCAAGTCCAAATCCTGGAGGTGGAAAAACACCTTGCTCTTAGCAAGAGCAGGGGGCAAAGCATGAGACAACAGCAATGAAACACATTGCTGCATCTCTACTGCCTTGCAAAAGGGAAAGAGGATAAGGATTGGGGGCTATAACTGAATGTGCTTGTTAACAGGGCTGGGTTACCTTCAAATAAGGCAGCAAACAAGGACTGTATTGTCTGCAGTCAGACTGTCCCTGTCAGCAAACACGGCAGTGCTGAGAGGCTGAGTCAGACCCGCGCCGTCACTGCTGGTGGTAAATTACAGAATCACATTTAAAAGCAGGTAAACTCAGATGTTGTTTGGGTCCCTTTTGATCTTTCAGACAAGTAGGTGGTGACTTTTGAGACATTCATGCATTTCTGAGAGTCCAGGCCACCTTCAGAGTTCAAACAGAAATCTATGCTATAGCTGGGGCGTGTTGAAAGCTATGACTTCATTTCTTAGAACTTTAACAGCTGTATAGCTCAAAGACAAATAACTCATTCCTGGCTGGCCCCTACAATAACACAGCCACGCAGAAAATGTCTAGCATTTTTTGATTCACTGCTTGTGATTAAACTCCTCTGATTTGCTTTCCCTCTGGACTAAGAACAGATTATTCTGAATGTCCCAGCTCTATGAAGAAGCCTTGCATCCCCATGCAGCTTTGCTTCTATAGGTGTTCAGTGGTCCCTGGAAAATGCTGCTGCGTTACCAGATTTGCCCAGTCTCGTGTCAAGCCCCTTCCACTGGCAGCCAGTTCCTGCTGTTTCATTTGGATTTCTCAAAGAAAATGGCATCCATTTGCTCCAAACCCACTTGGCAGCTCTTCAGCCTGACTGCTGCTGCAGAGCCCCGGGGAGGTCTGCAAGTAGCTGGTTCCTGCAGAACTAGCTTGAGGTGCCAGTTCTGAATGACCTGATGGCTTTTTTACCCCTGCAGAAACTCTTCTGTGATCAGAAATCTCAAGCTGTGAAGGCACAGCATTGCAAACGACAGAAATTCTGAAACAAAGGAAAGGGCAGTCTGACCTGGAAGCTGCAGGGAAAAGAGCTTAAACAAAAGTCTGAGAAGTCTGAGAGCACAGGTGGTGCCTCTGTCTATAACCAGAAAGAAGACAAGTGCAGATTTGCACTTACTACAACACTGTTGGCATAAGAGGAACAATTTGTATTGGTCCTGAATTAGTTCAGGCAGAAAGGGAATTCTCAACTAGTCTGTAAGTATTGGCTGGGTAGGAGTAGAAATCAACCTGCTTTTGGCATCAAGAATGAGAAACGGGCTTATGCAGTCACAGCAAGGGTTTGGCTTCTGGACTCTTCTGTCTCTGCCTCTTACAAAGTGTTGCTGAAATTTGTGATGGGAACCTAGTGGCAGGGTTGCAGGTTAATCAGCCAGAGTCATTGAATCTAAAGGATTGCTGGCATTACTGCAGCTCTGTGGAAACTGAGCTCAGCTTTCTCAGAACGGGCTGCACATTGCTATGTTTTCTGCAGGAGGGCCATGAGGTGCTTCTCAAGCTGGTGTTGTGTGAGACATGCAGTACTGGGCTGAGACACGCTCTACGGGCAGCTACACCTACATGGCTCTACAGGGCTGGACTTAGTCACTGCTGCAGGCTGCTGCATCCTGAAAGCAGTCTCAGTGCCCATGTCTGCAGTCAAGCCAACCCATGTACAAGTGTGTTAGAGCACCCAGTTAACTTCTCTCCATTGCAAGCACTACCAATAGAGAGCACTCTGTGGTGCTTTCATTCAATCTGACAACTCCAATATACTGTCTAATGTTTTCCTGGAGACCCCTGTAGCTTGTGCTGGGAGCTGGTTTTTTTTTTTGTCAAATGAACTGTAGTGGATTGCATCAAGAAGCTAGAAAGAGGGTCTACAATATCTTACAGGATTCCTTTCGTGCTGTCCTGGGAGTTTATAGCTCACCCTTCACTGACCCACTATCAGGTTTATGTTGAATTTTTTATCTTTCCATCATAGACTGTCCACCTCTTCAGAGCTTTCTTCTTTTATTCCTTCTTCCTGTTATTTACTGCCCAAAGTAAAGTATAGAATCTTGAAGCTGAGGACTAGGTGGAAAGGAAGGGCATTTGAGCGTGAGACCAGCCTGCAGGCAGTGTGGTTGCAGCAGTCTTTCTGCTGCTGATAAACTGCTTCAACAACTTCTGCAGCCCTCTGTGTCTTGCAGGGGCCACTTTCCAGCAAAGCCTGAACCACTGTTGAAAGCTGCATTTCCTGCTACGCAGAGCTCCCAACCGAAGCCGAAGCAGAAGTCAAAAGGAGCAAACCCAGTGTGGACTCTGGCAAAGATCACCCTCCCTTTCATATATAAAAGGGAAGCATTTAGCCTGACCTCATAAAAGAGAGAACTTAAAGAACCCTTCCGCACTTTGAAATCTTACCCTTGATGGTCTGTAACAGAACGCTGACTTGGGAAACGCAGCAGCTCATTTCATGTTCTGCTCAGCCCACTTCCGCAGCATGAATCAGCCATTGCATTATCCCAGGAAAATGAAGGTTGTTGGGTCACTGCCTGACCATATAATCTGCTCAGTAAGGAATTTCTGAAGGGTACAGGCCAGTGCCCAGAATAACATTTAACAAGGGCTGGACAATCATGCCTCCTGAAGCAGAGACCCCTTAAAAGTTTGCAGGAGATCTACCGTTTGGGTGAGTTAGCAGCACTTGTTCCATAAACATTATTTAAATCAGCTGTTTCCAGGAACCATGGAGAGAACAGGCTAGGGTAGAATCTAGATGCCTTTGCTAGCAGCTTAGTACCTCTGTTAACACAGGGGCCTGTGCTAAATGAGGAAAAATTGGCATCAAGGTTTTCTTGATTCTATTTGCCTCCAGAATGTGTTGGGCAAACTTTTCTTACACAGCCACTGATTGATTCCACATGCAGACTGCACCCTGGAGTGCAGGTACAGCTGCAGCTTCGTGCAAAGCAGAGCTGCCCCTTGCCTTGCAAGTGCTGCGTGTTGTGTGTCTGTGCTGTGCATAAGGCCTTTCTTTCGACGGTCAGTATCTGTCTTCTCTCAGTTGTGTAGCAGACCATAAAAGACAGTTCAACAGCTTTGCTCTCCAGCTGGACTGCACCGCCTCACTAGGGAATAGATCCTGGCTATTGAAAGAAACCTCCTACTCACTGGGCAAACGCCATGTCAAATGAGATTCCACTCGGTGACAGCAGAAAAGTGACGCTTTCTACACCCACAGGTGATGTGCTGTCCAATCTCAGGAGCCCTCTCCACTTGCTCTGGTGATGACTTGACTCTGTGAGCTCTCCCCGAGCTCTTCTCCAGGGCACCTCTTCGCTGAGCTGTGCCTGGCAAGTGCTGACAGTTCCTGTGTGCAGGTGCCAGTGACCCACTTCTGCTGCCTTTGCACTTGATCACAATGGGAGTGTCTTGATGGAAAACATTTGCTGCTCGTGGTCATCTGTTCACACTCTTTTGCCTGCAGGAGAGAAGTGAGTTGCTGAAGATATGATTATTTCAGGAAGTGATTTTGGGTGTGGCTTTGCTTTTTAATCTTCCGTTGTTCCTTGCCAGCGAAATAGACGCAAGAGGGAAGCTCTGTCAGTCCTAACTGGTGTTTCTGGTGCTTGGGACCACTAAACTTGGATTTTCTTGTAAGTAGTGGTGAGAGACTGGAGGAAAGGAAGAAAGAAGAAAGTAACTTGATCATCATCTGGTGGATCTCTGGAGGATTTTTCTCACAGCTACTGCTTGCAGTCCAAGTCAACCTCACAAGCCAAAGTAGCCTTGCTAACGTTGCTCCAGGCTTCTCACCTCCTCTCAGTGCTGTTTTGATTTCTTACCACCTACCTGGCATGAAGTTGGGCCAAACCCTTCAGAGTCCTCAAGGTATGGCTTGGGCTAAAGCGGTGTATAAAGTCAAGGCCTTCATCCCATACAGGGAGTGCAGAGATGTAGGATGTCCCTGTACCACTAACACACAGCCACAGGTGCTGTTTGTGGAGCTGCTGGAGGGATTCCAGTGTAGAACAACGAGAATGATGAAGGAAGTGGAGCACCTCCCTGTTCTGGCTGAGGGAGCTGGGTCTCTTTAGCTTGGAGAAGACTGAGGGATGACCTCATTAATGTCTATAAATATGTGAGGGGTGGGTGTCAGGAGGATGGAGCCAGGCTCTTCTCAGTGTCATCTAGTGATAGGGCGAGGGGCAATGGGTGTGAGCTGGAACAGAGGAATTTCCACATAAATATGAGGAGGAACTTCTTCCCAATGAGGGTGACGGAGCACTGGAAGGGGCTGCCCCAGGGGGGTTGTGGAGTCTCCTTCACTGGAGATGTTTAAGGCCTGCCTGGATGTCTTCCTGTGTGACTCGGTCTAGGTGATCCTCTTGTTGCAGGCTGATTGGACTAGATGATCTTTCGAGGTCCCTTCCAATCTATAATGATTCTATGACATCCATGGGATTGAATATCCTGTCGGGTTGTGTAGGGTCACCTGTCCCATTTGCTACTCCCCACAGCTGTGGCCTCTCACTCACTGCACCCCAGCGTGGCACCCAAGACTTAGTAGTGACCCTGGTTCTCACAAGTCTAAGCAAGAGCCTTTCTGCATTCCAAGCCCTGGCAGTAACTCAAACATTATCACTTGTAGGAGCAGCCACTGTCTGTACAAATGCGCTGTTAGCTGCAGAAAATGCACTTAAGTTAGAAGACTGAAACATGAAATCACTCAACAGAATTAGTTCTACTCTAACTTAAACCAGGACACCTGGTGACCGAGCTGGGAGCAGTCAGAGCTGGCACTACACTACCCAGTGTAGTGTAGTGTATACTGATACTCCTCGGGCACAGCTCCACTCACCACTGCTAGGAGATTACCTACAGGCTTTGAAAGGGAAGATGATGGAACTGAGAGTCCCTGTCACATGTAAGACTTCCATATCTACACGAAATGAAGGGGTGGTGCCTCTGTCTGGGGGAAACACTGGCCTACAGACGTCATAGGGTAGCACAATGAAAAGCTGAGTGAGTCTTGGGAATAGTTACTGCATTCTGAGAAAGTTCCTAGTCCTTGCCTTAAAGCATGAAAAACTTACTATTAGTGTTTTTCAATCTTTCTGTATTCTGTAACTGATTATCTAATGAACTTCAGTTTCCCAAAGCAACTTGCTTTTCTCTACTAACAGCTTCTCCCAGCACCATAAACAAGCTGATCAAAGCTGTAAACCTTGCAAACACATCCCTTCTTAAATCCTTCCCCTCATGCAGATGCACTGACTGCCAGCAAGGACCCTCATTTTCTCCATTCAGAGTTCCTTGCACTGATGGGAGCATACCACCAGTGCCACACTGGAGATGGTGTCTCACCCAAGAGATGGTGTCTCACCCAAGAGATGGTGTCAGTCAGTTCAATACCTCATGCCCCACACACTTCCTGTATGACCTTAGTTGAGTCTTTCAGCCTCTACACTTTCTACCCCTCTGGAAAATGGGATAATTGAGCAGAAACCTCACAGCGATGCTGAAGCCTGAGAGGTGCTTTCATTTCACAGCAGTCTAGTTCCTAGAGCCCTTGGCCAAGATGTGAATATGAATCTAAACAGGAATGATCCATTCTCGTGCAAAAGAGGAATTCCAGTGGACAGTGCCAGAGAGTTGACTTGCCTTTTTGTTTAATGTTTGTCCCTATTTTCTGAAGGAGTTGAAAGCAGGCTCTGATTGCACCCATCTCTACTTTCAATTGCAGGTGAGCAGCACTGAAAAGCTCAGTACCATTCTATCTAAGCAACTATGCTGGAAGCTTTTCCACACCATGCTAGAGGTCAGTGTGAGGGATCAGGCTGCTGTTACAGTATCACTCAGGAGTAATATTAGAATTACTGGAAATATTGCCTTGTTTTACTTGCCAAGATTAAAAACTTAACCTGGAGGGACCAGTAACAAACAGACAGTGCTTTAGAGAGGGAAGACACAATGCTGGTAGGATCACAGCAAAAATAACACTAAGTTATCTAAACTAATCCCCTGTCAAATGCCCTAGATCCTGCAGGCAATATGTGCACAGTGAGGATGTGAACTGGTACAGGAATGTGCTGGGTAAGTTATAGCACTTATCACTGTTGGAGATACACTCAGGGATATTCTGTATCTGGCACTTGCTGGTGTCAAGTGCCTCAAATGTGTTACTGGGGACAGCAGCTACCCAGTTTGCTAGTTGTGAATATTACAGGCTACTGATTGCCTGCGTGTTTCCTCTGCTGAGATATATGTGCCTTCTGCCAGGACCAGGGGATCTGCGTAGCCCGGGGTCAACACGTAGGAAGGCATGATGTTCCTGGTTCCTTGCTTTGTAATTTGCAGGCAGTATGTTCTGGACCACAAGGCTGAGAATCCAAAGCAAGAATAATTCCCCACCCCTGCAAAAGTGGCACATGGGCACGTAAATAAGTTAGGAATGTCTAGTTTTGAATGCGAAGACCGTTCGTCTTCCTTTCCCTGGCGCCTCGCACCATTAGACATCTGAAGAAGCAGAGGAGTGAAAATGTGCCAGAAAGGAATAACAGCCATTTGGGGGCAAGATTTTTGGCAAGATATCAACCTGTGTAAACTGAAATGGCTTCAGTGAAATCTGCTCAAGCCGAAATGTCCTCAGTGGGATTTGGAGGAAAAGTGCGGGGCCACTGGCCGTATTTTGGTGACTCTCGCTTTTTTGACAGGCAGAAGTGGTTGCAACAACAGAGAAAACACAGCCACATAAAACTGTGGTACAGCACAACATTCAAACCTCAAGCCTTCCTGCACTGACCACTGACGCCTTCAGAAATGCATTGGAAGCTGCAGAGTTTCCTCCCAAGCAGCTGCTTTGCTCTGATGGTGTTTAATAACAGTTATGCTCATAATTCCAATTTCCCTGCTCCTTCTCATACCCTGTCATTTGCCAGGTCAAGATGCTTTCTTTGTGGGTAGGAACTACTTGGACAGTGCAGGGTTACGATTAAGTTGGTTCAGATGTGGGAGATACTGCTGCAAATTCCTTGCTGATACCAGTAGTGCAGGGACTTGGAACTGAGTTTCCAAAGTCAGAGGTCAGCAGCTATTCCTGGGTAAGCATGGGTGTCTGATCACAGGATAGGCTTGTAAATATAAACCGTGAGCTCAGCAACACAATGTCATCCTGCAAGAAATGTCAAATAATCAGCAAAAACATCTTTTTCCTTCTTCATGCCCATAGGCCAGACAGAGCTTGGGGCTGTGTAATGACCCAGTCTGTTATACAAGTTCCTGTAACGTTTGGCTTCCATCCTGCCTGAGAATCCAGCATCCTTAAACACCACTAGAACAAAGGCAGAAAGCTGCTTCTCAGGGGGTAGAATTCCTGTAACAGGTAAGCACAAGGCTGGGTGAAACCACATCACTGACATGGAAAGTTAAATATGTGTTGGGAGCTACTACTAAAAGTTACGAGCAAAGCAACTGGGATGCTTATTTGAAGTAACGGGGCCTGTGTATATCTTGAAATCATAGTCTGGAGAACTAAATTCTTACAGATTCAGGAATATCTTGGAATTCTGTAGCTGATAGGATCTTTTTTGATAGCTCAAACAGCAATAGTTATCACCGTAATTTTACGGGCACCATCAGGGCACAGTAAATTAATCTGTTTTGCACTACTAAGGTAAGTGTGTAGGGTCATGGCAAGGTGAGCAGCTTTAAAAAGTTCCAAACTAGTGTCTTTTGATTAAAGCTCTGTTCTCCAGGTCATTCCAGTGGCTAGACAGAAATACTTCAAAACTGACCTCATCTTGCTCTCTGCCAGATTGTGCTTACTGTTGCCACTTGCCTCTTGAACAGCCAAACCTCAGTCTCCTTCAGTAGCTGGTGACCAAATGACTATGATGGGGAGCTGAGAAAGAAGCTTTTTTAAAAAGAGCTGCTCAGATTGCTTAAAAACTCTTTGCCTGTCCTGGAGGCAGAGCATCTGTATTCGTGGGCAATATATTATTTTGCAGTTCATTCCTTTACGACAGCCTGTCCTTGATGGAAAACATTTTCTGCTGAGGCACTTAAACACTGGGGGCTTTTTGGTGGAAGTTAACTGAGGCTGTAGTTCCAAAGGCACACAAACAGTGTGTAATTAAACTTTGGCAAAGGCAGATTACATGACTCTGGCACAGAGAAACTTGCATCTATAAAAGGCAAGGTCTGGTCTTTGTTTATTCCCTAGTAAATCAGCGAAGTATCTCTTGGAATTTTAGCATCAACTCCACATATTTTGTTTTCCTTATAAATTACAGGCCAGTGGAAAAGAGAGCCTGACCGTGCTGACTAACGACTTAGAGACTGCTCATGAAAAAGGCTGGAAAGCAAACAGCTTCTCAGCTTTGCAGACAACACATTTATAGCCTCGAGTGCCACAAGAAAGCAAAACATGATTTAAAGCTGCACTAACGAGCAAATAACTTGACTTGGCATTTAAGCACAAGGGTAAAGTCAGGCTGTGTGTATGTAAGAGAAATCACTGATTTTAAAAAGGTATCGTTGACATCTGATGGTTCTGAAAGTTTCCCTCCAAATGGCTGTCAAAGGATGGTCTAGCACTGCCTGCACTCACGCCGTTCAAACAGAAGTGTGTGAGCATGTACAGACAGACATTGCTTCTCTCAGTCTTGCGTTTAGGTTGGATATCCAAGGAGCACAAGTCAGTTCCACTTCACTGAAACCCGCTACTGTCAGTAAGCAGTACTTCCTGAATACTGCAGTAGCCTTGCAGTTGGCTGCGTTTGCCAGCTACTGTTCCATATCCTTTAAAATATGGGCTGCTGCAGCAAGCAGGATAGATACCCAGAGCTGTTCTCAGTAGTGGGATTCCCAATAGTGAGGAAACCTAATTTCAGGTAATGTGGCTGGCACAGAAAGACATGTCCTGCTTGCCTCTTGGAGCTCCACCTTGAAACGTCAAGCAGCACATTATGCAGATGTCCACCTCTTCATGTGGGATGAGATGGATAGCTCGGTGTCTTCAATCTCTCATAAAAATCTCATTAAATAGATTGATTGCTTGCAAAAAAAGAGTGCCAAGGTTAAACCCTGTCTCAGGAATACTAGACAAACCTTCAGAAGGAATAAAAAGTATTTCTGTACTAAGGGACACATTAAAAATGAAGCTCACAAATCGAATGTTAGAAATAGAGGAGTTAATATTTGTCATTGGTGCATTGTTACAAGAATAAGGGCACACTCACTGCCCTTTAATAGGGAAGTTAACACTGGAAAAGGGAATGTGAGAAGGTGTGGTGTGAGATTGCAATTTATAAACAGGGTTAATGACAAAGGACTGCAGTCTTGCTTTACCTGGGGTTTTCCATAACAGTAGGTGGTTGAGGACACCTGCTTCACTTCTGGTGTAATCTAACCCACTCTGATATTTACAGCTTTTCCTCTCAGGCTACTATGGAGAAAAAAACCTCCAAAAAGTCATTTCAGACAGGAAGACAAAATGGTCAGAATAAAAATTTTGATCTCAGTATCTTGTTACAGTTTTGACTTGTCCTGTCATTGTCTAGGATGTCTCCAGCGTGAGAAAGGCAGTGTGAGACAGTGTTCGCTCACACTTCCTTATTCAGTGTGAGAGAGCAGCCAGAACCTTGGTTGAGAAATCCCAAGTATGGCTATGAAATTATATCTGCCTGAACTGACTGCAGCTCTGAGCTCAGCCTAATGCTTTTGCCTTTCCACAGGAGCTGCCTTCCAAGACCTATCGCTAGCACTGGTATCCTAATGGTGAGACAGGGCTGTGTGTCTTTTGTCTGTCTTGATAAGGATGAATTCCACCAAAGGATGCTGTTCCCTTGTATGCACGTGTTTGCCATTTACTCACTGTGATGGTCATGCAAGATGCCATTTGTGGTAGCCATTTCACTTGTACTAAAATAAACACTGGGTTATGTATGCAGCCAGCAGCAGTTTTAATGTAGGCAGGAGCCCTTTTACTATTCAGAGAGGGGAGAAGCACGGGTACAGGAACTAGGGCTGCTTGGAAAGGCTTTTTCCACCTTAGCAATTGGTTTGAGGTGGACTGATGTCCAGGGATACTCCAACTTGTGCACATGCCTGTGTTCGTTTTGAAAAACCTGCATCTTCAAGATCCCTGAGAAGTGTGAAGTTATGGACACCCTGGGTCTAATTCTGCAGTCATTTCCCCAGTGTAATCGGAAGTAATTCAGATGAAGTCGATGAATTTATCCTGGCATGAGATGGCTTGTGAGATCATAAACAAGACTTTCCCCCTGTCATTAAGGCATTTTAAATGGAGCTACCTCTGATTGTAAGGAAAGCAAAAGAAAGAGCAAAACTCTGCCTTAGTCTGAAAAATTTGGACTTTTTTTCTCTCTTAGGAAATAGTGAGCTTATTTCAACTTTGGAACAGGGAGAGGCAGCTTCTCAATCAAGTGTTGGACCCCTCCTCTCCACTACAAGTTCCAGTAAAGCTACTGTTTGCCTTAAGTGACATTTTGGCTAAACAAAAAGATTGCTTAAAGATCAGTCCCTAGTCTGTGTGTGATGATTGACTATGCAAGTGAATTTTATTGGGGAAAACAAGTAGTGATCTTGCGGGTCTCTTCTCCTGACTACGCAGACCTTGCATCCCTTTTCTACGTATTTCTCCTCTCCCACAGAATCCAGTATGGGTTACAAAACCTGTTGCTCTTTTCAGTGAGCCTTTGCTGAACTTCTTTACCCTTCCTCAGAATGGTGATTTGATGCCTTTAATGGCAACAATCATGACTGTTACAGGCTCTGAGGGATGATCACCCTTTCAGGAGCAGCATCTAGTCCTAGTCCTCTCTGCTCGCTCTCTGTTGCTGCAGCTTTCTTCTCCATGCCTCTCAGTTTAGCCCAGTCAGTATTTCTGGCAGTGCTGGTTTCATGCTCTTTTGCTGGTCTTTGTGAGATTCCATGACAGATATGAAGTGCTTAACTTCAGCTTCTATACATGCTTTTGAGTGTTAGTGTAGATATGTTTTCTGCTTGATTTCCATATGCTCTCACTGCCACCACAGAACTCCATGCTTATGACTGGAGTGTATCTGTGTTTCAATATCTATCCAGCATTTTCTCAGTCTTCATCTGCCAAGTGAGATTCCACTCTTTTCTGGCTCTTTCTTTACTTCCCCAGTCCATTTCCAGTTTTACCTACTGCTTTTGATTCAACCAAGCCTCTAATTGGAAGAGAAACATTAGGTCAAATCTGCAGAGTAGCACAGACAAAACTAACTCAAAATGACAGAGGCCTCAAACTTCATTTTGAATGTCTGTGAAACACAGAATAAAAATTGCCATTAGCATTCCTGTGGTCCTAGAGGCTCCACAGGGATCTAGCTGTCTCCAGAGAGGTCAGGTCTTCAGGACAGAGACTGGTTTAACTATCAGTGTGACTGTAAGGACCTTGGAGCCACACATCATGGGCTGTAATACATAATGCAAGCAAATTTCCTGCACAAACCAATGTCAAGAGGAGAGCTTAGAAGCTTTTCAGATACCCATAGTAAATCCATTTGGTGTCATGACAAACACCAGCCAAAACTGAGATGTGGGGAAAACTCTGAACACCAGGACTTGCTACGAGTCAGAAGGTAAACAGAAAGCTGGATTCAGAGTTGAATCTCAGTGTTTCCAGGCCATTGTCTTACCTATTAGCCTAAATATAATCACAGATGTGTCATTGCCATCTAAATGTTTTTATTTTCTGTTAATTAATTCAGTCCCTTTTTTTTTTGAAAAAGTGTTTCCTCAATCAGAACAACAAAGTTCAGATGAAAAGCCACCCACAAGTGTGTCCCAACTGGGGCTGTGGTAATTAAACCCAGATAATTAAGATGTTCATGGGTGACATGTGAAATCTCTGGAAACTGGCAATCACTTTTCATTTGTGCAGGCTTGCATCACAGTGGGCTGGAAGCCAGGGCTGCTGCATCTTTGTGTGTGTGGAGGGCTCATTTATTTGGCTTTCTTGGGGAAGAACAGATAGGTATGCAAATGTCAGCTTCTTAATGAAGACCTAATGTCATGGTTATTAAGCAAACAAAAATGCCACAAATAAACCACAAAAATATATTGAAATGCTATTAACAATTTAATCAATTTTTTGAGGCCAAAATAAAACCACTGCCACATTAACTCATATTCCAAGCTCTCAGCAAAGCCAATTTAAAACCACTGTACAACTGATTTTGTACTGGAAATCACACCACTTGCCCCTTTCAGAAAGCTCTGGATGCCACACTCAGTCCCCCAGTGCTGTGGATATGTTTGAAACTGCAGAAGTGTTGTTTAATTTTTCCATTTAGCTTACAAAGTCTGTGTGGATTCAGTGTGCTGGACTTTAGCCCAGACTTTAATATTCAGACTGAAGCCTTACAGGGAGAGTTTTGGAAAATGCTTTTGGCATTGACGGACTTCTTTCTTACCTGCCCATATTAGACCAAAGAAATACTGGCACAGAAGTATGACTCAGGCACTCTGAAAACTCCAGAGAGTAAAGATGTTGGATGACTACATTCAGCCCCTTCATAATTTATAAAGGAAGGGATAAAACTTCTTCATTCCCTAAAGTCCAAGTATAAATAATAAAAAAAAGTTCTTTTCAGCAAACTGAAAGGCTAACTTCAGGAATTATGGAGCAACAAGTCTCCCTTCCTTACCTGAATTCTCTCTTCAAAGACATAACTTCCACACCAACTCTAGCCTCCTGCAACTGGTAGAAAGTCAGCTGATAGACCTGAGGCGGGTTAATCTCAATGGCTTTACAGGCAGAGCCTGATTTTCCCTTCCAAGCATTTCCAAGACTGCAATAGTAAAATTCTAGTGGACAGAGCCTGTCTGGTGGTGATTAAAATCAAGCTATAGAAAATGATTGACTTGTTTCCTAAGACCAGTAGGGAATCACCTACTACAGTGGTGTTAGTAAAGAATAAAGAATGGGGTAGAGACCAGACCTTTCCTTTTAAGAAGAACTATTAACTCATAACCATTAAAGTTCCATTTCCTGCAGGGCCCACGAAAGAGGCAAGAAAACAACAAAGAAAAGAAAAATACAAGTTCTGTTTATCAGCAACACAGCAAAACCCCTCTGGCTGAAATCCTAACAGAGGCTATTTTATAGAATGTTTGGGTCACATGCTGTGCCCATACGAAGAGTTCCTGAAGTGGGGATTGGAATTAGATCCCCTTTTAAAGATGCAAGACACCGGAAGCATTTATTCTTTCCTTTGTACGAGTTCGCTCTCGACACAGACCGGTTGGTAACAGCACAAGCAGCTCCAACGAGCCCGGGAGCGCTGCCCACATTCTCGAGCGCCATCTGCTGGCACCTCGGCTGTCATCTCTGCCCTGCACAGAGCCTGCTACCAGAGCCTGGTACCCTCCCAGAGGCTGCCCTGGGCTTCGGTGAGACAGAAGGCTGCCAGAGAGGTTTAAAAACTAGGCTGCCCTGTGTGTCCCTGCAGACTTTGGACCAGAGGCTCTGAGCAGCAATGCTCTGGTGATGGTTGCACTAGATTGTGGTTTGCACAGAGCAAGATTGAGCGCATCGTGTGATGCTGCTTTTGAGGCTGCTGAGAGAACACAGCAGCTGGCAGGCCCTTTGCTACTTAGAGATGTTTGCTTGCCTTGCTTTAGTATTGTTTTTTCCACGTAATATTCTAACACCTTCATGGTGTTTTTAAGATGCTGTGAGTCACACTACCTCTCTTACGTCAGTCAGTAAACTGTGTGTGGGCATGTTTGAGCACAACCATTTGTAAAATTGTATTTAATAATGAAAAAATCTCTGTATTTTGGTATGAAAAATGTAGCCTACCTTACATTTGCAAGTTTTGTACTCCACAACTCTGCAGGTGCCAGAAAGAGATTCTCTTCTGCACAGATACAGGTTTTAGTAACCACGATCTATCACAGGAAAACTGCGTATTTTTTTAGTCCTGACATTAAGCAAGCCTTTACTCAGATTTGCACAATGGGCAGCAGACAAAATACCTGATACTGTTTCAATGAACCAACTCTTTCATTCTATCGACTCATTTTAAGCACGCCAAGTAGGTGAGTACAGACTTCTGGGTCATTGTGGTGCTCTTATGTTAGCAGGCAATTTAAGCACAACTTTTTGAGCTGCCATACGTGATCAGAACTCCCTGCAAGATCAGGACCCCTAAAGTGAGGTGTACTCTACCCTTCAGGAAACAGAACATGTCAACAGAAAATTATCAAGAGGAAAGAAAGGGAAGAAAACTGGGCAGGTAGCCACCATTTCAAATTTATACAAAACAAATCATGGGATTTCTATGTCTGGTATTCAAAATCTTACCTTACCTATTATTTCCCTGTGGGTTAGTGTCTCAGAGGTGACTCCAGGTGAACTGGGTTTTGGTCTGGTGTATATTTTAACTGACTTGGCATGGACGGACAAGCATTGACTCATCTCACTACAGCAAGGTAAGGAAACGTATGGTCACACCTCGTTAAAGCCTTGTAAGCCATGGTTGTTGCTGCCTTCCACTTTGCCCAGCTGCCAAAGTTAAGTGCCCTTATAACAGAGCTGTCAGAAAGGAACAGGCTGTGTTTGATGCCTTCTGCTTGCGCTGGTTGGAATCTCTGCTTCATCAACATTCATTTTTGTGGTAAACCAGGCTGGATTATGTACTGGACTTGCTGGAGCGCAGGAATGTCTCGTCTCTTCTGCTCTCTGCGCTGTGGGGATGCAAGCGCTGGCATGGAGGCTGGACACTTGATAATGCTTCAACAGCCATGCTGAGAGTCTCTGGAGTACAGTCAAAGCCCGTGTGGCCATCTGATGATCTGCCTGTGCCAGGGAGCTCTGCTCTTCACCACAGCCTGTGCTACTCCACACAGTAGAGATTTTGTGGCTAATACTGCATTATACAACCCATAGGGTGCTGAGCAAAATTATTCTTCCGCTGCTTTTTCCTCCGGGGGATGTTCAGTGCTGTCAGGGTGTCACTGTTGCTGCATCCTGGCCATGCAGCCAGCATTCAAGCGCTAGGGTGTATCTTTGCAGAGCAGGTGAACCCCTGTGCCCACTGCTGCCTCTGGGGCACTTGGATTGTGGCTTGGGATGCGACAGTGAGGACTGGCAGTGCCCAGACGTGGCACTCCTGGCCTCCTGGGGCTCTTCACAGGGTTGTTCTGCTGCTGTGAGGAAAGGCCTCTGGCATCTCTTCCTTCCGAGTGGTGAAAAGCAGCCCTTGCTGGGCCACATTTTCTGCCCTGCTATATCCTTTCCACACAGAACTTTCTGATCTTCCAGCCTGGGGGGATCCCCTCATGCCAGCAGATCAGTCTCCTTCTCCTCCAGCCCTGTGAGGAGCTCAGGGAGCCCTTCCCGCCTCGAGGAGGCCTGACACCTAAGATGGCGGCCGTCGAGCAGGCCTGGTTTAGGCCCAGCAGCTGCACAGGACCAGGGTACGACTCAGAGTGACCAAACACCCTACCGTGGCTCTTGTAGGGGTGTTGTAGGTGCTGAGAACACTTTCGTGGGCTGCTGGGCAGAGCTCCTTTGCTGGATTAGTCTCACGCTGTAGTTCTCTAGGCCCAGCCTCACTGCTGGGCAGATCCTTGTTCTACAAACTGGGTGACTGAGGCTGTCATGGAGGTACCCAGATACGACTTATTTTTAATGCACTTTAACAGGACAAAAAGCGTGAAGGACCGGCAGCAAACGGCTCAGGAAGTTCCCACAGGAGACTGCTGCAGAGGGAAGAGCTGCCGCTGGCCTGCCTGGCAGAGGGAAGGTCCATCGCTCACAGCAGGGCCTGCGCGAGGCCCCGAGGAAGGAGCCCAGCAGACACCGAACTGGCCAAACACAGCAGGTAAGAAGAAAACCTCTCAGAGGCTACACTACACAGTGAAGGGGGGGTATTGCTGTTTCCTTTGACAAACAGCTACCCAGTGCACCAGCAGGGCAGTTCCTGCCTGCGCTGCGAACTGCCGAGGGCAGGACGTTTTTCCCTGCTCTGTGACTTGTCCTGTTAGGCCCGAGAGGCTTCTTGCGTGCTCACTGCAGATGCTGGAGGGGTGCTGGCCTGTGCTGTCGTCCCCAGGCTCCAGAGCCTGAGCAGCGAGCAGGGCAGGGTTTGTACCGCAGTCAAAAGTCTCCCAGAAACAAACTCAGCTGCTCTTTGATTATACTCTCTGTATAAATATACAACAAGCTGTAGCAGCCTGGCTGCCACTATCTGAAGTTCCCTACCTACTGTTGATCTAAGAATGGTTAAATTAATTTTGCAGATTCTTACTGAGTTAGTTATCTTTGATTATTACCAATTAGTTATGTAAGGCAAAAGGAGTGGCTTTCTGAAGGCAGAAGGTAGGTAGCTTTTTGAAAGAGAAAGCCTGGCATACAGAAACTCAACACCCCATATGTTCTTTTATTATCTTCCTTTGTTACGGTATCAAAGCTGTAGAAAAAGATGTGTTTTCCTCCATTAAAAGTCCTGTTGTTTAACTTACAGCACTCTAGTAAAGAGCATTAACTGTGTTTGAAACACGTGCTCTTTGCATCAGTAAGGACTGGGTTTGGAGATTGGTTCCAATACCTATCTGACACTTTCTCCTCCCCGTTAGGAAATTCATACCATTAAAATCATATGATTCATCAAATGTCATACTGCAAATAAAATGGAGTTGTATGAAAGAATTAATATCAGCAGTGACTTCATACCAAATAGGCAGTGTCTCTCATTTGGATTCTGAGCAGCAGCTTGCACTGGCAGCCTTTGCAGGCAGAAATGACATTTTCTCTATATATTGTTCAGTGGAAGCTCGACCAGTATTTTATTTAAAGTGAGCTTTTGTTTTCACAAGGGACACTCTGGATTTGATGCTTTTAATTTGTATTTTTGAGGGGGGAATGGGAAAATGCTGAAACCAGGAATGCACCTAAATCAACCCCAAGTCTCAGCCAGACACCACCCAACAATTTTTCACCTCTTGTCTCCTTTGCCATACCTGTTCTGACCCAAACAGACCCCAAGCAAATACCCCTGTTCGTAATGTTACCCAGCTCAGAGTATTTTTCTAAAACTTGGATTTGAGTTTTGGAGCTTACCTTCAGCTTCCATTTCAGTTAAGAAATTTCTAATATGGGTTTTCTGGAAGGCTTTAAAGTGGTGAGGAAACCTTCAAAGCCACATTACACTGTCAGATTTCAAGTGGGCTTTGGAACAAGCCTTTTGTAAGCAGGAGATGAGAGGTCATTTAGCAAATTTCAGGCTGCATATGTGTCTCGTGATTGTACTGAACTGTGGTGGTGCTAATGCTGCTTTAATACTGTAATTCTGAAAGTATGCACTAACAAATGCAATATTACTGTTTCAGAGCCACAAAAATAAACATTGGTATTCTTATGATAAGTTTTTTCTGCATGTGATGTTAGAGCAGAGTCTAGCTGCCTCCTGTTAGATCTGTGGTGTCTTCAGAGGCTGAAAGCTTGCTGTGTTCCCTTTTCCCTAGCCAGCTGAGGTTTTGTGTGCTAGGCACTTTGCCGTGCTATGAATATTCTCAGGCCTGGAGATCCTGTCCTGCAGAGACCTAGGGAAATGGGAGTTGTAGCTCCACATCCCCAGCTTTGCAGTGTAGTCCTGAAAACTGCAAACTTATCTGGTGAGACCAGATGGACTGCACAACACAAGCTTCTGCCAGGAGACACATGCATAGGGCTGACCTCTAAACAGATGTGTCTGCCCCTAAGACTGTGCTGATATTTTTGTCTGAGAACTTAAAATTCTGAAAATCTGTGTGATCTTTTGAGGGGTAGTGTCAGAATCTTTGGAAGACTCAGGGGGGTTGTTCATGGATTTTTGCCCATCCCCATCCTTTATACAGTGCCATTTTTTACTGGTTTATTTGCCCGCTTCCTACCAGTGGCATGTCATATTCTGGAGCTCTGCCTGCTGCTGGCGTGCTAGTTTGAGCTGCCTCACAGCTTTGGGGCTTCAGTGGATGATGGCCTTAGACATGACAAAAATGTAATATTTCACAGAGTTCACAGAGAAGCATTTCTGCACACCCTCTGTTACTGAATTCTCTCCAAATCATTTGGACTGATTAGGATCTTCTAGTTTGCTCAGAGACACTTAGAACCATAGAATCATAGAATCATTAGGGATTGGAAGGGACCTCAAAAGATCATCCAGTCCAATCCCCTTGACGCAGCAGGATCACCTAGACCAAGTCACACATAAACACCACCAGGCAGGTTTTAAACTTTTCCAGTGAAAGAGACTCCACAACCCCCCTGGGCAGCCTGTTCCACTGCTCCATCACCCTCACTGGGAAGAAGTTCCTTCACATATTTATGTGGAACCTCCTATGTTCCAGCTCACATCCATTGCTCCTTGTACTATCAGTAGATGACATTGAGAAGAGCCTGGCTCCATCCTCCTGACACCCACCTTTCAAATATTTATAGACATTAATGAGGTCACCCCTCAGTCTTCTTCTCTGAGCTAAAGAGACCCAGCTCCCTCAACCTCTCCTCATAAGGGAGGTGCTCCACTTCCTTCATCATCCTCATTGCTCTACGCTGGACTCCCTCCAGCAGCTCCACATCCCTCTTGAACCGAGGGGCCCAGAACTGGACACTTATCTTGAAATGTGACAAGAGGAAAGAGAAAAACCATTCCTGAGTCAATACTAAGAACCATTCTACACTGGGTCCTGTTCTTTACAAACGGTTTTGGGAAAGCCTCAAAGTATAATTCTGTCAAGCTTCTGCTTTCCTTCCTGGTGTGAGTGTCTTCATAAGCATAAGCCAGAGCACTAAAAGCCAATGCCTGTTTAACAAGGCAGGCAGAACCAAAGAACTGGTCTGCCATACCAGGAAACCTGAACTTTATCACTTCTATCCACCGTTTGAGTAGCCTTTCCCTGTCAGATATCTACTTGTTTGGCAAACAGCTGCACAAAGAGGTAAAGTTTTTTTCCAAAACAAGGCATTCCCTAAAGCTCCCTTATCTGACATAAGTGTGTCCAGCCTCCTCGGTGACATGACCTCCCTGTCCCACAGGCCTGCCTGGCACACTGCATCTTGCTGCATACCAGTCACTGCTACGTGGCAAAAAGCAAGGCAACATCTCTTAGGCAGGCTGTCAACATGCCAAGGGGATTTTCAGCTGGAAAGACTGTAAAAAAGAGCTGAAGAAGGGTTGAAGAAAGGCTGAAGGTCTGTAAGAAAGTGTTGAAAAAGGGAAGGCTTTAGATTAATGTTTTTCTCACAAGTTCATTAAGATTTCTCCTGTAGCTCCTTCCATATTTACAAATTTTCTATCTACATCTCAAGCACATGTGTTCTGTAAGAGTCATGCAGGCAGTGCATCTCTGGCTCTGGAACATAAATGCATAGGGCTTTTTACCCCAGCTTCATCCTAGTTTGATATAGGCTTTTTAATCTGGCAGCTAAGGTTTAAGTGTTTGTACCTCTAGTTTGCTTATGAATGTGAAATCCAAACGAGCTCTGCTGTGAGATGCCCTTCTGAAAAGAATCAGTCCTTCAGCCAGGCTCGTTGACCCCACACCTTGCTGCTTTCAGTGAAGGCCAGGCAGAACTTGTTCTGGGTGAATGTAGGATTTCTAAGACTCCCTGCCTGAATGCATCCATGAATCCAGCTCTAAAGTGTGGCTTTGTTGCAAAAACTTTCTCTGATGCAGTGGAGAAAAATAAAGGAAAACCTTGTTTGTTTGAGCTTTTGCAGTCAAAACTCTTCTTTTAATGCCTGAGTAGAAGCTGGGTATCCTAACTGTTCTCCGGAGTGTGCTAATGCAGCTGGGCTGTGTCACAGGTCTTTTTACAAAAGCCCTTAAAATGGTATCAACTTTCTTGTCAACAGACAGTACTGCCCTACCAAGTTCTTCTGTAGAGCCTAACCAGCCTGCAGCCAGCTCCTGCACTTAGATTGCCTGTTTTCTTCGTAGTCCCCACCACTGCCAAAGGAGAACCCTGAAAGTCTAGTCTGCTCATGACCCCATTTGTTAGCAGAAATGAATCTTATGATCAGAGATTTCTTGGAGAAGTCCCTGAAGTGAGCAGCCTCATGGTCTTGCTTCTGTGAGATTCAGGCTGTGCAGGAATCCTACAATCCCTTTCCCAGGAACAGATGAACCCAGTGGCCTTCAACATCTGTCTTCTTTGGGCTGTTAAAACCTGGGCTGTACAACTTCGTTGTGCTGGGCCTCTGATTAAAATTGTCATGTCCTTTTAGCATTCCCAAGCATGTTTTATTTACCACTGTAAAAATTACACTCTTGGAAAAATAGTAGAACTGGTTTTTCCCTTCTTGGTTACAAACCCGCCCGTAGCTTGAGCTTGACATTCCTGCATTTCTTTAAAGGATTTCTAGCATCATTCTGCTACGTCCTGAAGTTCCCTCAAACAGAGAAGGGGCAAGAGGTTTACTGCATTCTTTGGGAGCTGTTTAAATTCCATATACGGTTGAGGTCAGTTTTTTAAAGGCAAACAAAAGATTTTATTACTGACCAAACGTGTGCGGAGTCAGAAGTAGAAAAGAGGTTTTTAGCAAATGGTTAATTAAGAAGCAAATGTCAGGTGAGCTAAACAGAATCGTCACAGATACAGGCAAGCTCCGCCTGGCTGCATCTCTTCCCTTGCCTCTGGCATTGTTGTGGGGTTATTTTAAGAACAAGCCAGAGTGGTGACATCAGGGGACTGAATCCTTTTTGCTGTTGTACACTTCATACTACTCTCTGTAGGGAATGGCTGTTGGAACAGGTACTTTTCCCTGGTGCTGGGAGGTGAGGATCTGCATGAGAGCTGAAGTACATAATCCTGGTAACAGCAAACTGTTGGTGGTGCCCTGGCTCAGCCCTGTAATACCCAGTGTAGTAACCCAAGCAAAGTAACAACGATTTAGCAAAGTGGACTGAATGCAACCCTGCATCCCATGTGCTCAGGAGCTTGTGAGTGTTTTTGCAGAGGAAGAACAGCACGCACTCAGGATCTACTGTCCAGCAGATCGCTTGATTTCTCCTTCCAGGAATGAAGCCAGTCCTTTGAGTTCTGACATACCTCAAATTCAAAGAAAATTATGAGATGTCCCTTCTCTCCATTGTCAGTTTTTGAGATTTAGCGCTGTGCACTGCTCACCTGTGTGTCACATAGAATGGCTTGGGCTGGAAGATATCTCCGAGCGTGTAGTTTCAACCCCCTGCGATCGGCAGGAGCACCTCTCACCAAACCGAGTTGCCCAGAGCCCCGTTCAACCTGGCCTTGAACATTTCCTGGGAGGGGAAGTTGTTGCATGCTAAGCAACATTTTCAAGCATTACCAGCAAGGAGCAGTGATTTAGGATCTGTTTTCATCTGGGGACTGTGGATTACTTCTTTAAGCAACGGTAGAGGCTAAACCTCACAAGGAAAGGGGAGTGGATGACGCAGGCACAAGGTTACCAGCTGGAGGCAGGCCCTACTCACAGCAGAAAAGCTACCAGGCTAGGCAGCATTGTTGCCTCACTAGGAATTGAACCACACTAATAAGAGTGGGTGAGTGTGCTAGTTAAAAGGATGTGGCTCTGCAGTAAGGTATGTGTGTGTTGCTGGTGGTGTCTCTTCTCAGCATGTAGACGTGGTTGGTGTCCATGCAGAGCACTGTCTTCAGAGGTCACTCAAAGGGGAAGAGTGGAACATGGAATGTCAGACCTGACATTTGTGACACAACTGAAAAGAAAGATGTGGGCATAAATGGACTTAAAATGGATCCAGATCTCCCAAATTCTTCTCTTCAGAACCTTCATGCAGTGTATAGGTAGAGGACCAGTTGCTGACTGTTTATTAACACATTGAGCAAGTGAAGAAATGCCTTTACTGAGCACAGTGGTGCCTTTAAATCCACACAGGCATATAGACCCATGAATTGCTTTGGTCTGGAAGGAACCTTTAAAGGTCGTGTAGTCCAATCCCCATGCAGTGAGCACTTCTGCTTTCTCTCTTCAGTAGTTCAGTTACTCCATACGTAGACCAAACCTTCAATAAGTGGATGGGTGAATAAAAAATGCAGTTATGCTGCTTAGAGAAATTGCAGTGTGTCTTTCAAATGCAATCAGCAAGGCATGCTCTGCATCAAAGAGACCTCTAAATGCTATCAGAAAGGTCTAATTCAAACCACATTGATAGTGTGTTATGGAAGTTGAGAAAGAAAAAGGAGGAAGGAGGAGGCTTGCAGAAATCACACAAGCAGCTTCCGCTGCTGACATCTATAGAATAGCTAAGGTATGTCTGTTCTGATGTTCTGGGAATGGAACTGTCAGTGTTGAGTGAAACTGCAGAGCGATTACCTTGCTGCCAATTCTTCATGCTTGTTTAGTTTCCTCTAGGTCTTCCTTGGACTGGTGTCCTTCCTAGACTAAATGAGTGATTTTAATGTCTGTGTAGGGCACTGCTCTTTTCAAGTATCTATTCCTGTTGATTTTGCAGGTAGACAAGATAAAATTCTTGTAAAGCCTTGAAAGCCAATAACAGACAGAGCTATATCATGTGAAAAAGCATGTTCTTGGGCCCTGAGGCTGTTCTAAGACTACTATTGTAAACCATGGTGAATTGAGCAGGTAACAGTGGAACAAGATGCCACCTTTTATTTTTGTGCATTGTATATGCATGAGGATGGATTGGGAGCAGAGCTGCTGGGCTTGCATCATAGTTCACCTGTGAATCACAGATTTAAGGTGTGTCAGTGTTAGATTAGCTGCTTCTGTTTGCACGTGGTTCACAGCAAGTTTCTATTTGAGTAATTACTAATCTGCTCTACTTCTCAGTCCTGTCACCAGGACTGCAACAGGTCTGTCCTCTTTCCAGGAGGTGTATGCAGTAATTTGTAGGATTCATAAATTAAACCTCAAATTCCAGAGGCACCTCTATACTTTGACTGTAAGAACTGAACGTGTTCTCAGGGCTTTTTACTTAGAATATATTTTGTTCTTTTATTCATCGTTTGTTTTGAGTCTCATATTGAGATATAGCTGTAGTTTGAGAGAGTAAAGAGACTAGAATTTCTTCTGCACTATGTAACAGGATAAATAAACTCTTTCATCCTATCTTATAATTAAGTAGTTCTCTCACTTTGTCCTTTTTCTTCAGGTAAAGCTTCAATTTCTTCTCGAATGCATTCTTTTAGATGAAACATAAGCAAATCAGAGGGCATGCTAGCCATCAGAAACTGGTTCCTGTACAGCAGATCTACTGGGATCAGATTTCTTGTTTGGGTTGGGGACATTTTAAAAAACCAAAACAAACCCCAAAAGTACACACACCCTCACAAAAACCCAACCAGCCAAACAACTAAACCTCACAGTTTCTAACATGCATGTGTTGTCTTTGACCAAGCAGTTTGAAAACACTTAAAAGTTTGCAAAATGCTACTTCATTCTTCAGGCTCGGGAAGGGTGTGGAGCATAAGAGCTAGAGGAGTGGCTGATAGAACTGGGGTTGTTTAGCCTGGAGAAAAAGAGGCCGAGAGGAGACCTTATCACTCTACAACTACCTGAAAGGAGGTTGGGGTGAGCAGGGCAGCAGCCTCCTCTAGTGCTAAGCAATAGGACCAGAGGAAAGGGCTGCATCAGGGGAGGTTTAGGCTTGATGTCAGGAAGAAATTCTTCACTGAAATGGTCACTGGGCATTAGAACAGGCTGCCCAGGGCAGTGGTGGAGTCCCTGTCTCTGAAGGGATTTAAACAACCTGTGTGCTTAGGGACATGGTTTAGTGGTGCCCTGGTAGTACTGGGTTTACAGCTGAGCTTGATCTTAAAGGTCTTTTCCAATCAAAGATATTCTGTGATCTTGTGTATTGGAATTGGAAGGTGTTGTTACCATACCTACATGATGAAACAAACTGAGCTGCTTCATTGATCAACTGATTCCTCGCAGACTCTTTCTGTCCTGCAGAATCTTTTTTTATTTAGCCTTCACTTTGGAAGAAGTTCTTAAACTATGTTTCCCATTTTTCAGTGCACTATATGGATAGGTTTCCTTTCAAATATATATATATAAATATATATTTTTAAATATTTTTAATATATATATATTTTAAAATGTTCCCATTTGAATGGTCATTTTTCTGGAGCAAATACTGCAAGGAGAAAGAGCCTTCTCTTTCTCTTCTGTCCAGAAAGCTACAGTTGAAAGCATACACTCTACACAGCTGAATGATTAAGCAACAAATCCTCAGTACTATTCACACATTCACTTACCTACTCAGGACTTGAGACAGTGGTTTTACAGCCAATAGGCACTGTGTTCTACGTCGTGTTACAACCAAGTGAAAGGTGTTTGGGCAAGTGAGCAGTTACTATTCCTGCTGGTGTCCTGGCTGATCTGGGCTCAGCTGTGAGCCCAGAAGGGAAGCCAGGGCTGAGGTTATCAGGAGAAGGCTGTTCCCCTTTCTTTCCAACTCCCTAGGTAGGAAAGGCATAAGAGGGAATTTGCTCTGCCCTCTGAATTGACTTGGTTTAGGTTTGAAACTGAGATTTGGAAAGGGTTGGGAAATAGCTTGTAGTTAGTATTTTCCTTTTCCCTGCACTGGCTAGCAAACCTTTTGAATGGCCTCCTTGGTATAGCTTTAAGTTAGAGCTGAATGTGGAAGTGAGAGAGGGTTCCTTGAGCTCAGCTGTGCAGCCGTGAGGGAGCAGAGCTGGCAGTTTCACTAGACCCTGCCATGAAATATGTCAGAGACTAGAATAATCTCTGCAGAGCTGCTGAGCTCCATGACTAATCTGTAAGTCCAACCAGATGATGATATTTTGCTTCTCATTTACTTCTGTGGAAGGAACCCTTGGTGCAGCTAAATAGGACACAGAGAAGGGGGTATGTGTTGCTTCAGTAAAGAAAATGTCCCATAAAACTGTTTGCAAATGGTACCGGAATAACCTTTTTTGGTGTCTTGTATGATTTCTTTCTTCTGGGTCTCCACTGTCAGTGCACCCTAGAAATTTAGCTGGATGTATTTTCTGAACCATCATAGATCTCCAGATATCTCAGGTTCACACCTGCTCCCTGCACAATACGCTGCTGCTTTCTGCACATCTGAGTTCAAGCAATTAACCTGCTTTGTCCCAGGAGGAGCACGAATTGTCAGGGGCTCACTGGAAGTTCCACTGTACTGCTGTGACAAAGGTAAAAGCAGACAAACTCAGTGGAAATGACATGTGCTACAGTTTTCTGTCAAACAGCTGACAAGACTTTTGAAAGTACTAGCTTGTATAGCCCCTTGTTATTTTGCTCATGGCCACCTTGTTTGGGGATTCCTTTTCAGACTGATGGTGGATGATGTTATGCTGATTTTCCCCAGAATCCCTGAAAATACTGATGAAAGAGGCTACTAGATTGATTGTTCCATTTGTTACACTGCTTCTTTGCTCTGCCTGTGCTTACCTTTTGAGGAGTTTGTCTTAAACACAATGCAGTCACAGGTGCACAGAAAAATTCATGCCTGGTAAAACCTTTCAACTATTCTCTGACTTCCCCTTCGGTTTTCTGTGTAGCTGTGTAAAGCTTCATAAATACTGTGTCTTTCTGATAGAGACTTCAAGAACATATCCTACACCTTTTTAACTCTCCTACAAGTCATTGATTTGTGTGAATGGGATTCGAGAATCTGTCCAGTGCTAAATGCTATACGAGTCACCGTCCCTGGAGGTGTTCAAGGTTAGGCTGGATGAGATGCTGAGTGGCATGATCTAGATGTTAGATGTCAGGTTTACTTGGTTTATTTGGATTTAGGTTGGACTGGATGATCTTTAAGGTCTTTCCCAACCTTATTATTACTGTGATACTGTGAATGCAGAGTGAAAAGGTGGCTCTATAACTGATGCAGCTTTCTGGATGTGGCCTCAGAGAACATGCATTGCATCATTGGTGGCTTCTGCAGATGACAGAGCATGTTCCCAGAACACACAGTGAGCTGCAGACTGCTTTTTCAGTGTTCAGCATCACAGTAAAGCAAATGAGAAAAGTGAGTATCAAAATAGAGGTGTCTGGAGAAAACTTTGGAAGCTTGTTAACATGGATGGGTGAGCAAGTTTGAGTATCTTAGGTCCAACATCTGTCAGCACAAAGGATACACAGACCTCTTTCAGCGATGTCCAAACTACAGCTCTGCTCCAGCTGTACACTTTGAAAACGTCAAAAAACACAACCTTAACTCGTGCCAGAGATACTTAGTGGATGCTGAGTCAGCACAGTTGGCCCTGTGCCTCGACATTTGCTGTCTCAGGAGAAATGAGAGAGATAGGCAGTACCTGCAGTCGGACCACCCCTGTAGTTACAGTGCTTGGGAAGTTAGCTGGGCTGCTGAGGCTGACGTAAAACTGGGTTTAGGATGGAGAACGTCTTCTTGGCTCCCTGCTACCTCCGTCCTGTTGCCTTTTCTGTTAAAACAAATGGAGGGCGAACACAGCAATGGGTTAACATCATTGATCCAAAGCATTTCTCTGTTTCTCAGGCTTCCAAAGAAAGGCATAGTTTTTCCCTTCTGATTTACATTATTCATTACCTCCTTCAGCCTTGTTTCTGCTGCAGCGCTTGCTGATGGTAAAGCAGAAGTGAAGAATAGCATGAGGGTGTCAGTATTTTCATGCTGCTATCACCAATCCTCTTCTTGAGTCTTTCATCTGTAACTAGCAGTGTTTGGAGCAGAAACTCCCTCACATACACCAAGGCAGCACCAGCCGTGTGAGGTGTTGGTTTGTGAACTGGCACATATAGGTGTATCCCTGTGCAACGGGCGATGATAGCACAAACCTGAAAGAAATGCTCTTTCATCAGTCATGAGTCAGCCTCATTCTGTTATTTTTCATCTTTCAAGACCTTTTACTTTGTGTGATCCCAAGTTCTGACTAGGAGGTACATACAGCTATCAGACAACACTGGTCTACAAGAAAATAGAATATAGGGGAAGGAGCTCAAGGTCTTTTCTTGAAGTTCCATCCACTAGTAACTACTACTGAACCTCTGCTTGGGAGTTTGTTTCAGTAATGCATGTAGAGGGATTAGTTAAATATACCAGCTCCCAAGGGGAAAAGCAAAACATGGATAGGAAGGCAGCATTCTTCCTTTTAAAGAGGAATGAGTCCTGTCCACTCTATCCTCTAGGGATGGCAAGTCACAAGAGGAGACCATATTCTGGGATATCATCAAAGCATTGCCAGCATTTTTGTTTCTCTCTGCTCCCTGTGATTTAAAGAGCTGCTGATGTCAGAGGGTTGGGATTCCAGACAGAATTGTTGACATGACTCTTACCTCAGCGGAGAGGCTGTGGGGGTTAGCTTTTCCTTACAAGACACTGTCCAGTCTCTCTTACATGAAGGATTTCTCATATTTCATTTGGGCTAATTATGCTGCCTCCCTCTCTCACTCTCTTGGATTAGAACTGCTGTGCCTGACTCTGTCCGTTCTGAAAGCAGCTGTGGGTATGGCACACAGCTATTTATATCTGCTGGTGTCAGAAAGAAATAGGCACATGTTCCCAGGAGAAACTGCAGCTTTTTACAGCTTCTGCATCGCCACAGACACAGCTTGGACAAGTTGGAAATGTTATCCATTCCTGACTTTCCCCTGAAGAAGAGGCAGAAAGTTACATGTGGTGATAGATTTTGAAAGTCTTACAGAATCTGCCAGAATGTGCCCCCTTTATTTCAGCTCTGAGAACAGGACTCTTTTCAAGTCATGTTTTGTTTAGCGTACACCCAGTCCTCAGCAGCAGATTAACTTCATGCCCAGGAATGTGGCAAGAAATGTTTATCGTTCCGGTGTAGTCACTTCCTTTCCTAGAAGTAAGTGTTTCATGTGCTTGGATGTTTTGGTTCATGAACTGCTGTTGTAGTAATGCAGAGAAAACCTGAACAGGAACTCAGAGTGCAGTTTGTGCTCTAGAGTAGCTCACAATTCACATGTCAGAGCATTACAAAGTAAAGAAACACACTAGGGAACAGGCAGAAAACAAATGGACTGTTCCAAGGAGGGGCTGTTCAGTCTGGAGAAGAGGAGGCTCCCAGGTGACCTTATTGTGGCCTTCCAGTATCTGAAGGGGGCCTACGAAAGGGCTGGGGAGGGGCTTTTGAGGATGTCAGGTAGTGACAGGACTAGGGGCAATGGAGCAAAGCTGGAGATGGGTGGATTTAGAGTGGATGTGAGGAGGAAGTTCTTCACCATGAGAGTGGTGAGAGCCTGGAATGGGTTGCCCAGGGAAGTGGTGGAGGCCCCATCCTTGGAGGTGTTCAAGGCCAGGCTGGATGAGGCTCTGGCCAGCCTGGTCTAGGGTGGGGTGTCCCTGCCCATGGTAGGGGAGTTGGAACTGGATGATGCTGTGGTCCCTTCTAACCCTGACTGACTGTGTGACTTGGTCTGGGTGGTCCTGCTGTGGCAGGGGGATTGGACTGGATGATCTTTCGAGGTCCCTTCCAATCCCTAATGATTCTATTTGCTCAGCAATGCTGCTGAGTTGTACACCTGCAGCTGTTGACAGGCACCTCAAGTAGCAATGCATTCTCTGTCGTATGTTTTCAGCCCTGTGTTAGGCTGTACATTCAGTGTTTAGGCTGAATTACATGCAGTAATGTGCTTACCACGACTTCACATTTGCACCTCCAGATCTGCGTCTGTGTCCACAATGGTCTCCCCACAGTGCTTTGCTGAGAAGCTGGAAAGAGAGAAGAGGGTGAAGATCTGCATACCCTGAAACACAGATTTTTAGACTGAGTGTTCTGTTAACCTCTAGTGCAGCATGCTGGTCTCAAAACCAGAACCATCAAAGCATGTCCTTTAACTCAATCCTGTCAGCATTTCACCCAGCAGAATTCAGTGCAGTGCTCTCTATTTTGCGGTGTGCGTTGGATTTTGACATATTTTACTCTGACTCACAGTGACTCTGTGCATGCAGAAGTAACACATCATTTTCAAAAATATCTGCAGAATTGTCCGTTCCAGGGCTGATGGAACAAAGGAAAGAGTGAGGGAATCAGTTTTTCTAACTGTCTGCTCCAGAGCAGTGGGAGCAGAAGCCTCCACAAGGTCCTGGCAGCCTTAGCCAAACGTAAGAGACTGTGTTGACTGAGGGCAGCGGGTGCTTCACAGCTTTTGGAGTAGTGCAGCATGAATGAGCTCTCTGCGACAGGGGGAGATGCGATTTATTTAAGTCACTTTTGGGGAGCTTCTCTCTCTTCAAAGTTCCAGAAGCAAATTTTGATGCCTAGGGGCAGGTTAGAAGCAAAAGGAACCTGGTCTGGGGCTTTTGGCAGACAGTGACAATCCTTAAACAAGCAAAGGGAAATTCGATGATCCCAAGGGTCTTCTCCAACCTGAATGATTCTGTGATTGAAATAAGCATTTCTAAGTCTCACCATGTGGGGAACTAAACCAGCAGCTGCTGGTAAGGAGTGGTGAACAGGATCAGGTTAAAGACACCGGAGCTGTATCAGCTCTTGTACTTGTTGGTTTCTTCCTTGTTTTATGATCACGTGTGCAGCAATGATTACAGAATGACAAAATCACAGAACACTAGGGATTGGAAGGGACCTCGAAAGATCATCTAGTCCAATGCACCCACCACAGCAGGATCACCTAGATCAGTAGCACAGGAAGATATCCAGGTGGGTTTAAAATCTATCCAGAGAAGGGTCAGGTTGATTGTTTAAATTGCTATGGCTAGCAGAAGCCTGGAAGGGTCATGTAAATTTAAAATCCAGAAATAAACACACAGTTTATTATTTTTAGAAAATTCTAAAATTATGTAATGATTTAGGTTGGAAATGTCCTCAAAAATCATCAAGTCCTAATGCCCTGCCAGGGGCAGGGACACCTCTCACCAGACCAGGTTACCCAGAGCACCATTCAACCTGGCATTGAATATTTCCAGGGAGGGGACAGTCACAACCTCCCTGGGCAGCCTGTTCCAGTGCCTCAGCACCCTCACAGTCAGGAATTTCTTTCCAAGATCTAAATATTCCCTGTTTTAGCTTGAAACTGTCCCCCTAGTCCTATCACTAGAGTCCCATATAAAAAGCCCCTCTCCAAACGTCAGGATATGAGACTATTCACCTCTTTGGGAGAGCCTGATTCATGGTTTAGGATGAACGACAACATCCACATAGTCTCTTAAATCTGTATACTCAGCCAACTCCTATTTAGGGTGCATAAAGAGTAGTACCTACCTCAAGCTGGTCATGCAAACACACTTACTCAGCTAATGAAATGATCTAAGGTGATGCAGCCCATGAATGTGAGCTTAAGTAAGAAAGGGATGCAGACCTTCAGCAGCCCGGTTCAGGGACAGATAAAAGAGATGCCACATCAGGTGCTGAATGTGCCGTATCACAGACTGAAAGCCATCGGGATTGGGTTATGTGTCTGAACATCATCACAAATCATTATTTGCTGAAAACACACCTCAGATCTCAGGTAGACTTTGCTTGAGATTTTTGGGTGACAAACCTTTTCAATATGTTGAGGACAGAGTAAACCACAGGCCGTTTGTTAATGCCAATTACAAACCAGATTGCACTCATAACTCGAAAAATGTTTGTCTAGACCCTGTGTTTTCATTAAGTAACCACTGAAGTACGTGCTTTCCTTTGAAATACTCGGGTATTCCTGGTAATTTGTAAGTTCGTTCTGGGAAAGAGCTGATGGAGATGACATAACCTGTACAGGAGATTTTTGGCAGGTGGGTTTGAGGTTTTGTGAAAGCCAGTAGTTCCCAAGCCTGTGTCGGTGCTGATTGCTAAAGCCTAAACGCAGTGGATTCTTGTTACACGTCGCCTTTGCCGTGTCTTGGGTTTTGAGGTTTAGAAAAGTGCAGCAGGTGCTTTGCTGAGGAAAATTGTTGCTCTCAACAGAGAAGTGTTATGGGATGCTCCGAGATTACTAGTAGCTGCATTCTTTCAAGCCTGGTAATGCATTGAGCGGTAATGAAAGTAAGTAGCTCATTGTGTTGGTATGAGCCAGGTGTCATGTAAATAGGCATTGTGCAAACATACTCAGACTATCAAAGCAAATTATTTCAGGTCGATCCTGGCCTTCTGTATGCACAAAAGCTTGCTACTGTTATCTACAGCCCTGAAGGTCTTCCCAGAGAGCAAAAAGCAGGACTGTTCCCAGGGCAAGATCCCTGCCACACTACTTCAACAGAGCCTATGGCACCTACTAAACCCTTGAAGACAACTGTGACTAGAGCTAAGCTCAGCAGGCTGAAGCAAACCATTACAGGAGAGCAGCTTCCAAAGGATGCGCAGCGTCCGCCTCCTTGAGCGAGGGCAGAGCTGCTGTTCAGCGTCTGCGGAGAAATCACTAACACACTGGTGCCTGTGTGTTAGTCAGCTGAAAGTCAAACTTTTTAAAAACATGACTGAACTGATACCAAGTCTTTAGAATGTACGTTAGCCCCGAGCAGAGCAACATGTTGGAACAGCGGCTTCCACTTCCCCTTGGGGTTAGCACTAACCCATCCTCTTTTAATCAGGGCCTGAATGCGTGGAATCCTTGGAGCTGAAATAAGGCAGCCCTGGTGAGCACGTAGAACTGGATGAAGGGGAATTACTGGAAATCTGAGACTCTTCCCTGCATTTACAGGGCAAAGATTTGATATGCATATTTATTTAGTGTTGCCACTTACAGATCTTTAGTAAATAATGCCTCAGCAGGTCAAGCATTTGAGGCACAATGAGTCACTCCTGAACATTAAACAAGATGCATTGATCACAAAACTTTTGATTGAGGCAAATAAGTATTTTAAATATGTATTTCAAGCTGCTTGTTAAAATGAATGCCTGTGGTATGACTAGGCTGGAAGGACAGAAAAGAAAACTGACTGGGCTTTCAGACTAGAACATGCACTGCCTGCTCCAACTTCAGGTTTTGTTGCAAGGGCTCTGCTTTTACCCAAATTGACAGCAACTTGGCAGAATGTTTTTCTTCAGACTATTTACTTTTGTTTTAAAAATGTAGATTTACCACCAGTAAACTGAAAATTTTGACAAATGAAACTTGCTGGTCAGCCTGTGGTGTAAGTGTCCTCTGTGCCCAAACCTCAAAATACTGTTAGTCATCTGTTGCCCCAGCCAGAAGTGTTAGTTGCTTGGTTCAGGTTGTGGTAGCTCATGTGTTTAGCATATGAAATTCAAAGTTTGGGGTGCCAGAAAGCAGGCCTGTCAGAAACAAACAGCCCATCAGAGTAGTCTTTAACCTCTGAAGAAAAGGTAGGCAGGGAAAGAAGGACGTGATAGATTTATTCCTGTCTTCTACCTTCGTCCTATTACAACAGGCTCTACTAAAAAGTTGGTCCCCATCTTCTTTCTAGGCTCCCTTTAAGTACTGAAAGGCTGCAGTAAGTTCTCCCTGTAGTCTTCTCCAGGATGAACAACCCCAGCTCTCAGCCTGTCTTTACAGGAGAGGCATTCCAATACTAATCATTTTTGTCGCCTCCTCTGGACCCACTCTAACAGGTCAATGTCCTTCTTGTTCTGAGGGCCCCAGAGCTGGGACAAGTACTGCAAGTGGGCTCTCAGCAGAGCAGAGCAGCAGAATCACCTCTCCTGACCTGCTGCCCTCACTGCTTTTGGTGTAGCCCAGGATGTGGTTGCGCTTCTGGCCTGTGAGCCACATTGCTAGCTCAGCTCCAGTTTTTCATCTATCAGTACCACAAGTTCTTCTTGGCAGGGCTGTTCTCAATCCCTTCACCCACCTGTATTGTGCAGGGATCACAGTACACAGGGGTGATCAACTGTTGGAGAGTCAGGGGCCAAGTCAGTCAGGTCTAATGAAGATCAGCCTTAGATGGTTACTAGCTCAATGTCATTATTTCTGTTCCCTTGGTTTACAGAGTGAGCTACAAGTAAATGGTTGGGAAGGAGCCCTGTGTGAAGGGGTTAGGCAGGAGATAAATGGATCGTGTTTTATAAACAGTGGTGTTTTGGGAGGTTTTTTAAATCAAGAGGGGTTTGGTTTTTTTTGCAAGAATCACTGTCCTAACACACTAACATACTGCAGTTGAGGTAGAAGTAGTGTGGGCTAGAGAAGACTCTTTCCTGTGAATGAGAAAAAGCAACTATAAAAAGAAAGCACAGTTGCCAGTGCAAGAACAAAGTCTATATTTGAAAACCTTCCTGTGGAGAAAAACTAGTTTCATGAGCGAGGAACTATGTTTTTCAAAATTACAATCAATTGTTCCATGTAAGCCTTACAAAAGTTTGTGAAAGCTAAACAACTGGCACAGAACTGTAATGTCAGATGCTGTTGCTTGTAAATGTGTTAAATATGTCACTGCTTTTCCATTTTTTTCAAAAATCAAACTTTACAATCATAGAATCACTACGGATTGGAAGGGACCTCGAAAGATCATCCAGTCCAATCCGCCTGCAACAGCAGGATCACCTAGACCAGGTCACACAGTCTCTTTGTAATTCCCATACATCATTTCTCAGACTGGAGAGCAAATGGGTGCAGATGTCTCCACTACTCCTGCTCTGCACATTGTGTGGTTCTAATGCATCTAGTAGTGTAGAATCCAGAAATAATATTTTGCTAAGCTAGCTCCTCCTCTTCTTTTCCTTTTTTCCCCCACCTCCCTCTCCTCGAAGCAATGTTCAGCGGTGGTGGAATTTCATGAAGGTGGAGCAGGTCCATGGTAGATGAAAAGGCTGTTCTGTCAAAAATCAAATTTCCACCTGTTGCCTTAAAAAGTGCTGCCTGGTTTTGCTGAGGAGAGGCAGCAAGGCACTTCCTGAAGTTCCTCAAGAAACCAGCAACTGGCACAGTGAGCCCAGCCCACGACTCTGAATTCTCCTGGTTGGTGACTCCCAAGTTTCACATTGTAACTGCTGGCATTCAGCTTTGAGGTGATGAAAGGCTGAGAAAGCATGCAGAGTGGTGGTAGAAATAGGAACAGAGAGCCTGCCAAGCCTCTCTGTGTTTTGTACAGTTAAAAAGTCAACAGTGTCCTTTTGCTCCTGGCTCCAGTACGAAACTTCAGCAGCCCAGTGGGTGTAAGAATGAATTTATTTCCACTGAAAACATGCTAAGAGGCTTCTCTGTTCTTGTTTTAGTTCTTCCAACATGTCTTGCAGGGATCATAGCATACCCTCAGTCAGCATGAACATCAAGAGAAGTCTGACTGTAAGGCCTATGTGCAGCAAGATGGACACACTCTGCTGCTTTCTCAAGAGCCAGGTTAAAATTTCCTGCAGAATCTGTACATTAAATCCTCCTAGGCCTCCTCTTTTTCTGTTCTGTTTGTTTGAATGGAAGTGATGTGTTTGTCCAACAGTACATTTCCTGACATGACTTCCAGTGAAATGTCCTTCATCTACAAACTTCTCTGGTGCCATTGATTTGGAGTCACGTTGTCGTGTTGTTAACTGTAGTCAAGTCCTGAGATCTGGGCTTCGGAGACTGACGTGGTTGGAGTGCTGTGATCTTTCCCTGAGTCGTGCAGCACCCCATCACTAGATGTAGTAGAAGTGCCTTTCCGTGATAGGTGTGACATGGGTTCTGACCAGCATCAGGAAAGAAGCTGAAAGAGTTAAATATGAGGTCCTGCTCAGTGATTTAGTGACCAAAATCACTCAGTACCACTGACGTTGTAAATATAATTTCTGCTCATGTTGGTTGTAACTCTTCACCGCATTAAGACGCAGCTTTTTGCGCGGGCTTGATCGTACACACAATGTCATCAAGGCCATCTCTTCAGAGCAGCAGTAAGGTTATGTCTGTATTTCAGTGTTGATGACAGGGCTTAAAAATATTGCAACGACATCACCAAAGACCAGAACAAGCACATTTTTCCTGAGGGAGTTGACTTCTGAAAGCAGCAGTCAGACTCTTCAGGACATCTGACCCCGAAAAGGTGTAGATTGCTTTCCTGCCTCTAATACCAGACATCATGAGGCATTGTTGTAGTTAATGACACACTGCTGCACGGGCAGGGAAGGTACTGCATTCTGTACCGTACAGCTTGGCAAAGTTTGTGTGGACTGTGCTTGCCATTATTTTGGGGCCAAGCAGGGAGCAAGCCTGCTTATTCCCAGCTTGATGCTGTGGTATCTGAAATCAGATTCTGAATCACTTAATGTTCTGTTCTCTCTTTGTTTGTCGAAACAGCTTTGGCTTTACTTAAGCAAGCCCTGTGATTCCAAGTCCAAGCTCAGGCAGTGCCTGGAGCAACATAAGCCTTATCTCCTGTTCTGTCTTCTTCTCTGGGAACATAGGAAGGTTAATCCATGACCAAAGCATTAGTTAGCGGAGGAGACAAGATGGAACAGCAGATTTTTTTGCAGTGTGAAGTGCCTGTGCTTGCTGACTGTGTGTTATGTAGGGCCGAATGATCACTTAGTGATGGAATTCAGACCTCACTTACAGCCTGTGTGAGGGAGTGGCTGACACTTGCACGTTCTTAGCCATGCCCACACACACTAGGGCATCTGCCTGTCACCATGGATGCAGGAGCTCCTGCAAGGGACAGGAACAGCTTAATGAGAGCCTTGCAGGCTGCCAGCTGGCACACCCTTACCTATGGGAAGGTCTTCCATGCTCCTGCTGTTTCAGACTTTAACAGGCTGTTACCATGCTAAAATGACAAAGAAAATGCTTGTACAGATTGCCCAAAATTTCTACCAATACAAGTAGAGTCATAATAAAGAATGCAGAACAGAGGAGTCCTTCTCTCATTTCCCATGCGTCTCCGAGGGGTAGGTATCTCCCACTGAGAACTGAAGGACCAATTTTAGGATCATCGCTGTGTCCAGGAGGCTCCAGCAATATGTGGAAGTGCAGGAGTGAATGGCAGAACTACCAAACACGGCACTTCCTAGTGCTGCCTCTTGGCTGCTGTGACACGCAAGCCCTCACCACACAGCGACAAAGCACTTTCCTTCTGCTGTCTTTTAGCAGCCTGCAGTCTCAGCCACACAGGCTTTATCTCTTTGGAAAATCAGACTTAAAAAGAGCAAGATGGTCTTTATGGTTCTGAATCAAGTGAGTTAGTGTTGCAAGACATGAGTCCTGTCTCTAAAGAGCACAGTATCAGCCCTTGCTGTTATAGTCATTGTTTTCATTTTCTCAGTGTTTCCTGCTTTCAGATTGGAAACCCTCTTAAGAAAATGCCTCAGTTCTGCTACTTATTCACAGGCAAGTCCTCCTGTGTGTCACAAATCACAGATATATTTTTTATTTTTTTTTAATATATGGATATGTTAGGATCTCTGACTTCTGCAACAGCTGTGACAAAATACAGGCTAGAGAGTCATTTACACTTGTTCAGTCTCCTGCTTTTTCACTCGTTGTCTTTGAATGCTGCTCAAACCAGGATTTCCTTAGCACCTACTTAGGAATGCTCAAGGAGACTTTCCTGTTGCTGCACTGACAGTGGGCCAAAGTGATATCTCTGCAACCCTCCTGCACTAACTGTGAGTCTGAGCCACAGTCAGGCAGTCCTGTTACTCAGTATAAACAGTTGACTTGAGTCTCACGTTCCCAGTGCTCGCTTCAGGTCGTCAAATTTATCCTGCCCTGTCGTCTCAGATTCTTTCCAACGAAGGGTGACAACAGAGCTTAAAAATGTCAAAGGTCACAGGTGTTTTTAAGAGCATCTGTTTCCATCTCGTAGGAAGTTATTAAAAAATGTGCTAACAACCTTGAAAACAGACACGAAGGGAGCACCAGTACTGCGACAGCGTCTCTTCACAAAAGGTACCACCAACATGTGTGTGATCAAGGAGAGGGTGGGAGGGCAAATGAAAGATGCAAGTTCTTCTTGGTTTTTCCCTACTTTTTTGTAAGAGAGATTTACCTATCTGCTGCTGTGGTCACAAGGGGGAAAAAACAGATTAGGGTGAGATCTCACATTGTCTTTGCTGCGGTTACCCTCGGACGCAGACAGAACCTTGGACCCGAGTCATGCCAAGCCTGGCTTCTCACCCCGCAGATCCCTGCTGCAGCACATGTCCTTGCCACTCTTTCAAACATTCAGTGGTTGAATCTAGGGATTTGATTCCCACTCATTACCAAGCAGCTTAAACCCATGCCATTCATGACTACAAATATATTTAGGAGCTCTCTGCTCTCAGGAATACTTGGGGAGGGCTATCTGTCTGGTTGTCTGGCAGGTTTTATGATAATCAATTCTACTTGTTGTAGGTAGTGCTACTACTACTGGGCTTCAAGCAGTGGACTGAAGGCATGCCCTAGAATGAATTAAAACCTAGTGGGAAAGGATTCCTTTGTCCTTACGTGGGTTTGCTGTCACCTCTCAAAATGTTATTCATTTCCTTTTGGAAAAGGTGCTGCAGTAATAAAGCCTTGATATCCTTCCCAGACCTTTGGTTTAAATAAACAGCTGTATTGATTTACAGAGACGCTGGGCCTCACGCCAGATTATCCTTTGCACTGCTGTTAGAGAATGAAAGGATCCCTGACACACTGTGCCCTCAAGTTAGCTGTATCTCGTCTGCTCTGTCCTGTCAGATTCAGTTTCTTGCCTTTCTTTCTGCACGTGAAAGCCACCGGCCATCAAGGAATGTAGTGATTTATGGTGTGAAAGCTGGAAAGAGTTGGCTAGTCCTTGGCTTGGTTCTTTTCATCCCAAATCCTTATGTTTCCCAAGCCCCTCTGGGGATCCCAGTATTTCCTTCCAAGCTGTTTTAAGCGTGATTCTGCTTCTCCATCTCTGGGGGATTTTGTATTAAAAACTTTGTGTTAAAAAGTAAATGAGTAGAAACTAGAAACTTTCTTGGAGTTGTTTCTTTCCAGAGACTATAGTAGAACAGAAAAATACAATCAGAAAGGAAGGTGCTAGTTGAAGGTTTTATATCTCTGTCCTTTAACAGGCTGTTTCGCCACTGGGAGTAGTAGAGCTAAGGCAAAGCAGGCTGTAAAATCCATTTAAGAAGCTGACTAAATACATAAGCTCTGGTGTTGAGCTAGCTTTGTACTGTCGTGGCAACACTGCTACCACGCTGGCTCAGATGTGTTTGCTGGAACTGATGCTGTAAGAATGATGACAGCAGAGCCCAGAGGCTTCCTCTTTGCCAGAGCAGCAGCGTACTTGCAGCGCAGCAAAAAGATGTCCCAAGAAATGTCCTGAGAACCTCTGGAGAGCCTTAGTGCTTCAAAACACAGTCAGTAAGTGAATAAGGCAGCTGGAGTTTTGTACTTGGATGGACAACAGAATCGTCTGGCATGTGGGAGCTGCTGAGGAAGATACAGATTTTAATCTCTTTGCTGGGAGTCAGGATGACCGAGGGAAGAAAGTAGTATCTGTTGAGTGGAGTTGCACCTGCCTCTTTAGGAAATAAGTAACCTGACAAGATAAATGCCATGATGCAAAAGCCAGCTTAAATTAGACTTCCATCAAATTCAGACTGCAGGTAGGAAAGAGCAATACCAAAATCTTTCTTCCAGTGTCTTATAGTCAGCAGTCGTCATTCCTCTCAGTTTGCTGAGTTTTGTGATGTAGCTGATACACTGTTGGAGCCCTCTTGGCCATGTGCTTCTGGACATCCTATCAAACACCTGTGGCATTTGATCTGGTTTTCAATTCCTTCTGATGCCAAACAGTGATAGAAAAGGGAATTGCTCTGGAAGCCCTGGAAGTGATACCAACCTCATGCTACTCTTTTGTTTTTTACACAGTTCATTTCCTAGTTTTATTCTAGAAAACAGGATAGGGATAGTGAGAACATGGAACAAGTCTGAGGCTTGAGGTTTTGCTGGGGACTTTGTGACTGGCACCTTTTTTTGCTGGAAGCCCATGGAAGAGCAATAGAGCATCTCACATCTGCAGGTGACCAGTGCAGCTTGTCTGCCTTTTCTGCTGTGTGAATCTCTTGTCCTTTGAATACGGATAAAAGAGATCAAAACATTTTGTGCTGAGAAGATATTTTATTTCCAAGGTGGGTTCTATGACCTTGGCTCATTGTGCTAATAAAGCCCACCTCAATTTTTGAGAAGGCTCTGTACTTGTTTAAATAAAGACATTAAGTGTCTCAGCAGGATTGCAAGTCCAGTAACAGCTTCCTTTTAGCCTTACTCTTTGTGGAAGCTGGGAAAGAAAAGAGATGTCAACATTTCCTGCTTTCCCTCAGTTCCAGCAGAGTTGTCCTTTGCCTACAAATACTCTTCTGGCCACCAGCTGCAATTTGCAATAATGATGGTGGAACAGTGGTCACACTTTCCCAACGTCCAGCTTAAGGCCCTTCCCCTGAGAGTAGAATGCCTAGGAGAAAGTGAAAGAACAAGGTACGATTGCAGAGATTCTTCCCTGAGTGTTTTCCTGAGCACCATTAATCTGTAGTGTGATCAAAGACGGTGTTTTTCTGTTCTGTAACAACAGATTTTCATCATTTTTCCATGAGTCTGCTTAGTTACTTTTTGAACCCTTAAAGGCTGACTCTGTTCCACCCTGTGTCCCTGTGTTGTCTGAGCATTTAAATCACGAGCGATGTACACACAATGAGTACTCACGAGCAATGTATACAACTCATCCGCGATCCTCTCTCTCCAAAATTATCTCTCCAAAAGTGTCCAATCTCTCCAAAGTGTCTCTCCAAATTGGAGAGACACTCTCCAAGTGTCTCAGTGAATTTGCCTTAATCCCCTCACGCTGAGACGCCATTGCTAGAGAAAGGAACGTCCCAGGCTGTCTGTCCTCCAACAAGCAAAGCAGAGAGTTTTGTCTGTTGTGTGTAGGGCTGGAGTGCAGACTGATAGGCAGCAGGCAGAGGACTGGCGCTTCCGCAGGGATGCAGCAGAGCCACAGCGTAGGCTGTGTCCATGGTGTGGTCAGCAGTGTCTACCCAGCGTGCTGGTGAGTCCTGCAGCATATCGGTGCTCTGGAGCAGGTTTTGGTTTGCCCAAGCACCACCAAGTTGTCTGGAAAACAACAGATCATCTCACACACCACACACATTGTCACTGTGACAGAAATGACAATAAACTGGAACAGTCCATCTGTAATTTATAGGGGTCTTCATTCTGCCTGGTGCCTCCCTTAGGAAGGTGCATGTTCATCTTCTGGTTTGTGGGGTCCTTTTTCTTGTTTATAGATTTTCTTCTCTTGTCTAGCCCGCTAGACTGCTAGTGGTTCAAAAAACAGTTGTGTAGGAATGTGCTTCTGTACTAACGCGATAAATCCTGAGATTGCTTTTCAGTGACCTTATTTCCATTCTTCTATGTTTTTTTCAGAAGTAACTTCTGCTTTTCTACCTGCCTCTCTCACCACCTACGTATTTTGGGATGATTCTGGATCCTGAGGAGATTCTTCATTGCAGGTGTGGGATTTTATTAGTTCAGTCATTGCTCCTTTCTTTGAGCTTTGTCACAGGTTCTGCGTGCTGCAAACTAACCAAAACAGATATCAGCGTGTTGGCAACTGCTTCAAAAGACCCACATTTTCTAGTCTCTGTCTCCAGCAAAATATCTCTTGTTGCGGAAAGTGAGTCCTGACAGTGTAACAGAAAGTTATGTCAAAAGATGAATTACTACCCTCACAGCCATAAATAGCTTTTTAAATACCTTAAAGGGAGTAATTAAAGTGATTTTTGCCACCACAATCATGCACAACTATTGCTGTCACTGAATTTAGAGGCATAATTAATAGGATAATTAATCAAGCAGCTACTTCATAGTTTTCCTAAAGGTAAATCAGTTTCATTGAGCTTCAGGACAAAGAAGTTGAACAGAGGCTTCAGTCAGAGCCGTTTTAATCACTGTACAAAACAGCTTAAATTGTCTTCCTCTCTTCTGACCCTGTGGGTGAAGGACAGGAGGAAACCTGCCTCATTTTCTATGCACTTGAGTCCCTCTGCTCTTGTGTTCTAGACCTTGCTCCGTGTCTCTGACGCTTGGAAACTGGGAGCAGAACACTTCAGCCAGCTGCTGCTGCAGCAAACTGGAGACGTTTTATCTTTTCAGCTCTGGATTCCTGCAGATATTTTTTCAATATCTTCTGGTATATTTTGGGAAATTGAGAAATCTTAGAAATTATTTGGAGAATGACATTTAGGCGGCAAGCACTGAAAAAATGCGGACTGGGTAAGTCGTATACGGAAAATGTTTCCCTTCTGCTTTGCTCGTAAGGAAGACGACCAACAGCCCTCCTGTGTCTGTTACGTATTTCCAAAGGAGCCTTCTTGTTTCTCTACCAGAGGTAGAGCACGTTCCTTCAAGAAGAGCAAGGGCCTGCAGGGCCTTTGACATCCCTGACCATTGGTGAGGTGTTACAGAGCAAGCTCAGGTCACTCCAGAGGTTGTGTTTTGATCCTGTGTTTCTCTAGGTCAGCACTGAGTGGAGGGGATTAAGGGATTGCTTTCAGCAGTCTGTGCAAGGGGTCCACTGCTGGGGATAGCCATGAGAAGAATGTGAGTCATTGCCACTGCCTGCTGTGGGAAATTCAGAGGAACACTGCCTCAAATGCTGGAGCCTTAACCCAAACAGAGCCTCGGGCAAGATCAATCTTTCACAGGTAGCTCTGACATTTCTGCAGGAGACGCTGTTTTGCAGTATTTTGATTTATGATACATGATTCATAGAGGACTGACACATCTAGTCTTTAGAGTTAATTAACTAGCTACTACATTCATGTGCTGAAAAGTCACTTTGTGTGGTAAACAGTGATAGCAAAGTGTGGGCTTGGATTGAAGGAAGTCAGCGCAGCGGACATGAGATTCTTCTGGGGCAGAGCCCTGAGCTCCAGACGTGGGAGCATTGTCTGCTCTTTGTGCTGTCAGCTGGGTGAGAAATCTCTTCTCTCTTTTGTAACTTCAGCCTGTCCAGCAAAAGGGATTCACCCACACAGCATGATGCAATATAGCCACAGGAAGGCTGCCAGCCTCCAGGCAGATGAGCTGTGGTGAAAAACACGGTTTATGAGTTGGCATGCTTTGGGACAGTGTGAGTTTTTCCACTTCCAGAACCTGAACTGGCTCATCACAACCAGCCAACATCCAAAAGACACCAGGAGTAAAACCTTNTTGGCTTATGGAATACAGCGCAATCACACAGCCAACATCCAAAAGACACCAGGAGTAAAACCTTTTAACAGTTCTAGTAGGATTTTAAGTATGCTTCTACTTTGAATGTAATACCCTCATACTGAACACAGAGACCTCTGTGCCTGAAGGTTTCTGAGTGATTTTAGATTATTAGCAAAATTCTCCAATGCTGTGTCCTTCCATCTGTCATCTCCTTCTAGCTTGAATAACGTGTTGTGTCTCCCGGCAGCCAGCAGTGCCCCAGCCAATATCAAAGCAGAGAATTTTTGATTGTATTTGCTCTGTGTTGTACTTACATACCTAAGAATGAGGAATCTTCTGCATTCATTCTGCCTGCTAAGTTCTGTGGTTAAGGACAACAACATGAAGGCATCAAAATTTCTGAATCCTGCAAGAGAATTTTGCACTTGAATATTTGGTGAATGTTTTGTTCTGATTAGCTGTTTAGTATGTTGTGGCTTCATAATTTCACACCTTGTGCTGCTCAAGCCATCAGTTACTGAAAGCTACTTGGCACAAAATCCCACGGATATTTGAAGAATTTAATTGCATTGCTTGAAAACCTGGTATCACCCTCAGAACAGCCAAAAGGAAAAAATACTCTGTTCCAAACACAAATTCAGTGAAACCTGTCTAGCTCACAGGTAAGAGGATTGTTTTGCCTTTTCATTGTTAATTGTGTTACAGAACTGGTTTCTTTCAACAGGAACTTATCATGAGTAATCTAATTATGAATAATTTTGTTTACCAGAGAGTTTTTCTTTGGGAGTAATCTAATTGAAGTCTTCAAAAATGTATCACCTCAAACATATCCTGTTGTTGGCTCTCTAGCCCTTCTTCATTAACGCTTCTTTCACAAGCTTGTCTCTTACCCTCAATGATTGGTCCAGAAGAACAATGTCTCATTATCTTAATTTTAATGAATATTATTCCCATTGTGAAGGCCTCCACTTTAAAAATACAGTTCTATTATTCTTACACTTTTCAGAATATCTGTAGTGTTATTAAAAAAACCAACAACAAAAAAGGGTTTGTAAGAACAAGGAGTAGAAGTTGATTTTAAAAAATTAAGTTACTAGAGTCCTGTGCTGCTGCCCATCAGTACAGAATGTGAACACCTTGAGTAGAAGAGGTTGGCCACAGTGAGGGTGACGGAGCACTGGAACAGGCTGCCCAGGGGGGTTGTGGAGTCTCCTTCTCTGGAGATGTTCAAGACCCGACTGGACAGGTTCCTGTGTGACTTGGTTTAGGTGATCCTGCTGTTGCAGGCGGATTGGACTAGATGATCTTTCGAGGTCCCTTCCGATCCGTAATGATTCTATGATTCTATGATCTGTGACCTGCACAATGTGTTCTGTCCCTTCCTTTCACAGAATTACAAATGGGAAATCAAACTGATGTAGTCAATTAGTACTTTATGCAGCTGAAGAATTGCCATATGGGATTCATGTCTTCACAAAAGCAGCAGTGCATCTGCCAGCATGCCACAGCTCAAGAGTACTGCTCTGTAACTGCTGCTGCTTGCCACATCACCAACTAGCCTGCCATGCTGCAGTGACTGTTTTCAGCTGTCACACTACTTCTAGCATTGCGGGAGCGAAGCGTGAAGTATGAGATCAAGTCACCATGCATTCTACTTACATCTCAAATGGATGGATGGCACCACCTCCACAGACTAGCCTTTTTTTTATTTCTTTAGAATTTCTAATTTCCCTCTCTCACTATTTCAAAACTAAGCCACGTGTAACCTCTCTGTCTGCTGGCCAGAGCGGTTAAGCGGCACAGAAATGAGCCTGGCTGACTACACTGATCAAGCTGGCCAAGGCACTTCAGAATAGCTCAAAGACACGTTGCAGTGGGACAGGGAGGGAGCACCACCAGTTTCTTCTGCATGCACACATAAAAGGAAACCAGCTACTCCAAAATACCCTCGATTAACGAACGGTTCCACAGGCAGTCTGCAAAGAGAGCACTGTCTGCAGTTTGGTAAAACTGACTTTTTAAAAAGCAGGGTTTGAAATACCAAAGGGTTGATTTTAGTTTTTCCACCTCTCCACTACAGAATCACAGTTGCTTTCATCCTGGCTCTGAATAAATAATACTTTTGGCTTCTGCAGCCTTATTTACAGAACTGTTGAAGGCAATATGGGACCATCCCAGCAGGAGGGCTCAACACAAATTACATCAGTTCAGGGTAAGACCTGTGCTCTGAAGACCTCTTTTCTGGCATTTGAACTAGACTGCTTCAGCTCCACCATTTTTACTATTGCTGCTGATTTGGTGTGCTCTGCTGATCAGATTTTATCACTTCTAATGTTTTTTATAGAAACAAAAACACTAACAGCAATGGTTGGAAAATGGAGCCAACAACAAAACTGAAGCTGAAGTTCCCTTGTTTTCCTTCCTTGGCAAATCATTACTGAAGGCTCTAAGAGAATTTGGTTTCGTGTCACATCCACTATCTCTTTCAGTATAAGCCACCTACTATGTTTTGTAAGTGCTGGCAACTCCGGTCTTCTAGCCGAAGTCCGGTGTGAGTAACTACGTTCTGCCTACCTAAGATTTCCCTACACTTTCAGTTAAACATGTCCTTCACTCTCTGAGTTAAATTGTGCAGCTCATGAACTGCCAAATGGCAAGTGACAACTCAGCTCTGTTTTGGATGAAAACAAAGTCTTTGAGAAAGAAGAGACAGGAAATATTTGTCCCTATAAATCTAGTTTGTAGCTCTGTTCCCTACGGGTCCTTACGGAGTCCAACACACATCTTCACTGCAATGAGTAAGACCCTGGGCAGCATCTAGCTCAGATTTGTTATGTGATCAACTGCCATGAGGAAGGAGAGGCCACTGAACTCACAGCCTCAAGATCAGAATCTGTCCTACAGCAGTTCTGTGCTGAGCTTTGTATTACCCTTACACGTGGCTTCCTTCCTTTCAAATGTCTTCCTTTTGGTTTTTTTCAAAACATCAAAAAAGAAAAAGCACAAGGAAAAGAGGAATGGTTACCCTTTTTTAATATTACATGATGCTTTTCTTTATCTGGCTGGAGTCTTCAGCTAAACAGGGAAGTAATGAAAGCAGGGTAAGGAGTCAATAGAATGTCCAGGAAAGGATGTTCCAGAAACTAGCTCACTATTTTCTTCTTCACGAGTGCAGGGTGTAAGTACTTTCTCTCAGTAGAATTTCTGTGGTAGGTAACTGGTTTGCTCTTCTTCAGCTCACCTTCTCAGTCCTACCGTAAGGCTTTGCCTTGCTGGATTTGCTGTAGTGAATACCAGCTCGAGCTGGTTTCAGGGGGAGGGAATCTGCTACTCCTCTTTTTCTGCTGGGTCCAGCAAATGCCATCCCAGACTTCACTGAATTCTCACTTCCCTGCTCAGAGAGTGTAAGAAAGGGAGAGAGCCAAGCTGGTGTGGTGGTTCTTTTTCAAAGGACTGGTGAAAGAGTTGGTATTTTGGGCAGAGCAGGACAGTGTTTGGGTTTTTGCTTGCTATTTCTCCTTTTCCACAGAAAATGCTGAAGATTATTTGCATGTGTGTGCACTGTGGGAGAAGATGCCCAGCTGAGATCCAAACAAAATGGAACATTTTGAAAAGATCAAAGCTGACACAACCCAAGTTCTTGCTACTAGGGGGAAAAAAGTTCCTCTATTTTTCCTTTACTAAAAAAAAACAAAGATCACTCATTTTCATTTTTAAAAACTGGATGCATTTAATTCAGCAGGCTGATTTTGGGGAAGCAAGAGAGATGGCTGTTCCTAAGCCTGTTTTAAATCATCAGCTTAATTTTGAGACCATCTCTGAACACTCAGCACTTGTGGTCAGTTTTCCCCACTCCAAAAAAGCCGTGGGTTTTGCAGACATTCTGTAAACACAGCAAGCTTTGACTGTGTCTCTAACAGATAGGGAGACAGAACAACTCCATACACACAATATCAAGGCAAAAGCTAAACTTGCCATGCTAGCTCAGAGGAAAGAATGTAGTCCAACTGTCTGTCTCTGTAGTCGAAGACGACAGATGTTTCAAAGAGAATCCCCCAAATCTGTAAAGTAGAATTCCAACTTAAATGGCCAGTGGTTTAGATTTCTTAGTCGTTGATTTTCTTCCCTGAAGTGCAGGACTTTCTGTTCCGTCTGAGCCTTTGGTTTCACTCCTTCAGAGAGGGGAGCAGGCAGCATGGAGGGCTAAAAACACTGCTGTGCAGAAATTCCCATGGTGTTTAGCTTCTTGGTGATCTCATAACTGGTCCTGATTTGTATCTGCTGAAGTATCTGCCTCAACTTTATCTGCAGTGGTAAGTTTCATGGATTAATTATGTTTTACCCATGTTTTCTCTTCATCCACTTTAAAACTTACCTTATTCAATGTCTCATTTTTCTTTTAATAAGAGAGTAGCTAGAAAAGAGAGTTTACTTTTTACCTGCACTATTTACTGTTGATGTAAATCCTAGTTGTTGTTAGTCTTCTTTCTAAAAGAAATATTTAGGTTCCTTTCACCCACTGCTTGTTTTCTTTCAGGCCATTCATTCATACATTCAGTTGCCTCACCAGGCTCTCTCCTCAGCTTTGCTTCTGCCCACTTGCTCGCTAGAAGTGAAGCCACCAGCATAGGCAAAGGTACCCTTTCCACTTCCAAATCACCTTTTAATAGTGTAATTATTTTCTTTCCCACTTGAGTGTTAACCTCTGTTCCCTCATCAGCCCCATGAATAGTTTTTAACAGAACTATCCACAATTATCCCCCATGAGCAGTTATGCTCCATGATTAATACATGAAATTCAGGGGTTTTTTTTCAACATACGTTACTTCTCTCTGAAAAGTAAAGAATTTGCCTGATCTTAATCTATCCACTCCTCTAATTTCTATCCAGCTACATTTACAGGGTAAAACCTTTAACTGTGAAATCCTTAACAATATCTGATTACTTCTTCAATAAGAATTCGTTGTTAAAGTAGCTGAGTCTAAGGGCTTTTGATCCCCTGTAGAAAACTCAGTTATAGTTCCACCAAGAGAGGGATGCTCAGGCTTTGGTTTGTGTGATGCACGCCAAATCCCCATCTGAAAAAACCTCATGCAAACTGTCAGCAGCCTGGAGAACTCACCACTGATCACCAAATGCCACCTGGCCCCTCTAGCTGCAGGCCACTAGCTGCTGACATGAGGTTTTTCAGATAAAAACCTTGCAGTGTTTTCAGAAGCATCACATCACAGAATGTGTTGGGTTGGACGGGACCACCAAAGGTCATCTAGTCCAGCTCCCCTGCAACATGCTAGGACATCTCTGACTAGAACAGATTGCTCAGAGCCCCATCAAGCCTGACCTTGAGTGTCTCCAGGGATGGGGCCTCCACCACCTCTCTGGGAAACCTGCTCCAGGGATCCATCATCCTCAGAGTAAAGAACTTTTTCCTTATGTCCAGCCTAAACCTACACTTTTCCAGCTTAAAACCATAAGCCCTCGCCCTGTTGTTCCGTGCCCTGTGAACAGTTCTTCCCTAGCCTTCTTTGGTTCCTTTATTCTGTTGAATTCTTGTGCTCAGCAGCATTTTTTGCTAATTCAGACATCGCCAACTTCTGTGGGAGGTGTCGTGTCCACCCGTAAATGCAGGATGTATCAGAAGCAGCACTGACAGTCGGTCGAGGGAGGTGATTCCTCACTCTGCTCTGCACGGGTGAGACACCACACCTGGAGCACTGTGTCCAGTTCTGGAGTCCCCAACAGAACAAGGACAGAGAGCTCCTGGAAGTTGTCCAGAGGAGAGCAACTGAAATGATCAGAGGGCTGGAGCACCTCTCCTATGAGGACAGGCTGGTCAGATTGGGGTTGTTCATCCTGGAGGCTCCAAGGTGACCTTCTAGAAGCTTTCCAGTAGCTGAAGGGAACCTACACGGGAGTCTGCCTCGTAGCTTGCCTCATTCTGCCCCTCTTCAGCAAACCTATTCCATGCTGCTATGTTGTATGTGTGTCTTAAAAGTTGCCTATTTCCCCAGTAATCATAATTGCCTTCCAACAGAGAGGTATTCTGCTGTTTCTGGAGTAAATGACCTCTTGTGAAGACAGTAGCATCAGACACTGGTCTAGTCCTAATGCTCTTGCAGCCATCTCGCTGCCAAAGTTGTGGTTGCCTCCGGGAAAAATATCAGCTCTTACCTCACAAATACTTTGCGACTGAATTTAAAGCTATAAGGGAACTCGGAATCATAGGCTCACAGACTCATTTAGGTAGGAAAAGACCTTTAAGATCATTGTGTCCAACCATTAACCCAACTGTCCCAAGCCCACCTCTAAGCCATGTTCCTTAGCTCCAGATTTACACAACTTCGGAGCACATCCAGGGATGATGATTTGATACCCTCCCTGGGCAGGAGGAAAAGGGAGAATGTTTAGAGTGTCAAGAAAATAACATAGAGATAGATTAGGAAATAGAAAATGAGGACATTTTCTTGCTTGTCAATTAAGAACCTCCAATGGAGGGTTCACTCAAGATTTTGTGAGCTACAAAATGCTTGACTGGCAGGGAAAATCATTCAACGACTGTTTAATTTTTCTCTTTATCTCGAGTGTCTAGTTTTGCTTTAAAAATAAGCAGAGCAGGTTCTATGCTGAATTTCACTGCTGAGTAACATAAACTCTGAGATTTTTTTGTAAATTAACAAAAACGTGCCTCGAGGTAACAAAGAATCCACTATTCTAGGTCTGAGGTCTGCTTCATGCATTGCCCGAGAACTTGCAGCATTCCTGTGATGCTGTCTGTGGCGCAAAACGGGGTTCTGTTGCCCTAAGATCTGAGAAAACAAATGCACTGAGGAATGAGCACTCATATTTGACCCATAGGGGAGGAAGACCAGTACTGTAACCCCTGTTTCACTGAGAGCCAGAGTGAGAATGGTTGCCTTGCCAGCAACTGCTGGCCACAGTCTTGTTAGTTAGCCTTGTGATGAGAGCCTCTAAAAGCCTCTCATCACAAGCTCTATTATCTCAAAGACAAGACTCTGCTAAGGGAAATGGTGGGATTCCACACGGTTTCCAGTTGCAGTAATTTTAACGACACTTCATGTTGATGGTTTTTAAATGTTTGTAAAATTTTCTTTGTCTTCCTTTGATACTGATGCTGAAGTCTGCTGTATGTATTGCTAGAAATAGCTGGAACAGATCCTTGATCACAAGCAGAAGAAAATGGCTGTATATTTAGTTTCTGCACAGTTCTTGCTGTTCTTCACAAATAGCCATTTTTAACCAGTTTCAAAGTTTTTTACAGTGTTCAAAGTCAGAACTGGAAGCACAAAGCAGGTAAGTGACATGGGAAGGGCATAAACTGTGGATCAGTGGCAACTTAGGGTTCCTTCCTTCCTTCTGATTCCTGCAACGTTACATGTGCTTTTATAAATACTGTCTAAGAAGGAACTTCTTCCCAGTGAGGGTGATGGAGCACTGGAAGGGGCTGCCCAGGGGGGTTGTGGAGTCTCCTCCTCTGCAGATGTTTAAGATCTGCCTGGATGTGTTCCTGTGTGACTTGGTCTGGGTGATCATGCTGTGTCAGGGGGGTTGGACTAGATGATCTTCAAGGTCCCTTCCAACCACTAATGATTCTATGATTCTGTGATAAATGGAACAAACAAGTTTCAAAGCTCTTATGAAGCTTAGCGTACTTTTAAATGAATGAATTATTTATTTAGTAAGGGAAAACACCCCGAAACATTCTCCTCCAGCCATTTAGTCAGAATTCTTAAGACCTTATGGTCTTCATGTTTTAAAAAACAGTTCTTAAATGAAATAAACTGCATGCAGGAAGAAGTGAAATTTAAAGTCATACAAAGTTCAAAAAAGGATGAAAATACAGAGCTCATTCTCAACACACCCTCCTATGCTAATACTGAGAATTATTGCAGCTGAGACTGGACATAGAAGGATCCCACTGTTTGTAAGGAGCAGCTTATCTCCTGTGCCTGTAGAGTGCTCAACAGCCATCTCTCCTATAGAACCATCCTGAGGTTAGATTTTACAGAACAGAGAGGATCCTGCAGATCCCCTGTTTAATTAGAGAAAGCAGCGGCTGGGTCTGCTCTGCAGATAAGAGCCTCATATTAGCAATCCCAGCTTTAGATCCAAGAGAACTGCTGATTCTACACTAGGCAGCACCACACCATGCAGGCACTAAGGAGAGTTTGGTCCTGGCAGTGCCAAGTGCTAATTAGCTGAGGTACATTTGCATACGAAAGCAGCTAAACTTCTTTTGGTTCTGACACTAACTTGTGTAGCACCGGCTTGGGGAGTTTTATTGTTATATGATGCCTACTGTCCACAAGAGCTGCAGACTGAACCCAGTAGTAAGGGGATGCTGTTGGAAGGGAAAAAAACAAAGAGTAATACCAGTCAGCTTTAAATATGTTGTTTCCTCGAGTACTGGAAAGGCTCTTCTGTTAGAGACACAAACACCTGCGTCTTGCTTTACAGCAAATGAATTTGGAAAGTGCTTATTAGTGCGAACAATATGAGCTCCAGCTTCTGACACAGGATCTACTGCAGCAAACCAGCAGATCTTAAAATTTACACCTTAACCTGTCACATGCTCCAATTCAAACTGACTGGTAACATCATTATTTAAAATGTACTGTTTTTTCCTTAGTGTTTCCTTGGCATTAGCGTGCACGTGGCGTAGCTGCTGCTAGCAAGTTTACTAATAACAGTGGGAGCAGATGAGTTATTCCTTGGCCAGATCTTGCCTTGAAAACTGTTCAGGCCACCAGGGTCAGCAGCAAAAAACAGGAGCTGCCTGTACAGAGTTGAACTGGCAACTTGTCAGGGACCCAAATCTTGCCTGTTTTATGCAGCTCAGACATACAGTTAGTTTTCAACAAGCTCTTCAGAAGAAGTAGCTGTTGGCATGCAGAACCTCTTTCCCTTGCTGATTACATGTGTCAGAACATGCAGTCCCACTCATTTCTATGTCCTGGACAAATGAGTCCAGAATACCACAATCTCATCGCTTGCATTTGGTGCTCAAGCGCCACGTGCTAAAGAAAACAAAAGCTGTGAGCAGGCTTCAGCTTCGACAGAATTTGTGTTGGGTGCACTGGTGTCAGAGGCAGAACACAAAGTTCTGCTGCCTCTGTCAGACATCCTCATCCTGTCTCATAAACAGCTAAAGTGAAATTGTAATCAGCACAGTAAAACTTCTTCAAAAAGGGCCCTGGGGAGCTGTGCTGCTGGTTGAGCTCGGCGTTGGCTGCACTGGCAGAGCCTGTAGCCGACTCTTTGTACAAGTTAACTTCAGTGGTGAACTTGCAAGAGTCACTCTAGCAGAGGGCTCCAGGACAAGTCCAATTGTTTGCTAAGCTTGTTGTCCCTATAGACAAATGAAAGTTAAAATAGCTTCTAATGAAACTGTAGCTTCTGGCTGGCTCCTGGCCCGTTGTCCAGCTGCAGCAGCTATGCCGTGTGAGTGCCAGTTTCCAATCCTTCTTGATTAACAATTCGTGCAGACCACGGGATGGCTGAGATGGATGTTAAACACACTGACATGCAGGGGATTACCGCTTCAAACCATTTTATTGTTGACACTTGCAAGCTGCTGCTTTGCTGACCATTGTTACGGTGCAAGTGATTAGCTGGAGATGTGTGACACCACAGTCAAGATCAGTCTCAGAACAACTCGTTGCTCAGTACCATCAGTCTGGAACTTTGGAAAAAAAGAGGCAATTTCACCTTGAGAACAAAATAGAGCTGTGAGCAGTAATGAGCTGCAGTGACCTTAATGTCTGAAACTGCTGGAATGTGTATGTTGTTATGTACTGCATTTACCATTATGGTACCTTTGCAGAGGGTGTGCCAAGAAAATGGGCAACTGGCGAGGAATTAGTGAAGGGTTTCAGAGTGACAAAGGATAAGGAGCTAACGACAGGACAGATTAAAAACACAGCATCACAGAATCGCCAAGCTCGGAAGGGACCTTAGAAATCACCTACTCCAGCCTCTCAATTGGACCTGGTTGCTCCAGGCCTCATCCAACTTGGCCTTGAGCACCTCCAGGGAGGAGGCAGCCACAACCTGCATGGGCAATCTATTCCAGAGTCTCTCCACCCTTGTAATGCAGAACTTCTTCCTAAGATCTAGCCTAAACCTACTCTCCTTCAGTTTAAAACCTCTTGTCCTATCACTAGATACCCTTGTGAAAAATTCCTGCCTTCCTGTAGGTTCCCTGTAGGTTTCCTTCAGGTACTCAAAGGTAGCTCAGAGGTCTGCTCAGAGTCTTGTCTTCCCTAGGCTGAACAACCCCAGATCCCTCAGTTATCCTCATGGTAAAGGTGCTGCAACCCTTGGATCGTCTTTGCAGCCTCCTCTGGACTCACTCCAACAGTTCTATTTCCTTCTTTTGTTGGGGACAGCAGGACTGGATGCAGTATTCGAGATGGAGTCTCACTGAGCATTCTAAGAGGGGAGAATCACCTCTCTTGCTCTGCTGGCCACACTTCTCTTGATGTAGTGCTCAGTCAAAACGAGCCTGGAACATTCAACCTGATGCTGCACACCCACAAAATCCCCCCGACACAGGCACGAGATGCTGTGTGCAGCATCACAGAGGTGGATGCTGGAAGGGTAGGGTTAGCACCTGAACTGCGCTCTTGTCTCCTAAACTGAGACTAAACACTTTCACCATTCTCTCACTCTGGCAGCAGGTTTCAGGCCACACCAATTTAAGCCTGAATTGAAAGGCAATCAGGTATTATTTGTTCTGCTACAGGATGAATGATCATTTATAAAACAAGGCTGAATGCATATTTCTTCCCTTCCCCTTCTCTCAGGAAAACAGACTTAGATCAGAGAACAAAACGTCTTCAGGTTTCAGTAGAGAATTTTTCTTCTTCTTTTTAAATTTGATTTTATTCCCCAGCAAGTAGATTAAAAGAAAGCATTGTTAAAACCTGGTAGAGTTACCTGTTAACAAAAACAAAGACACAGTCAATGAGGTTCTCAGGATCTTCCCACCAGAAACGTGAATATTCAGACCAGGTGAAAAAGTCTACTCTCTTCCAGAAGTAAACTCTTCCCCTCGCAGGTTCATATAATGCGTTTTGACAATTTAATTGCTGTTTTCTTGAGCTGTACACACAGTCTGACTGAAGTGGAATCATTGCTGAATGAGAGTTGTGTTTCCTATCAAAAACATTTGCTCTTCCCAGAGCTAGGGTCACGCAGCAGAAATTCCCCATGCCAACGTGCCAGGTCTCTCAAGAGCTCCAATTGGTTTCCTTGGTCATCAGTCATTAGGCAGAATTCTGGCTGAACTTAGGCTTAGGAACGCGGACACAATTTCCTACATCCTTTCCAAATTCAAACTGACACCTTGTTGTGTGACAGCTGAAAACCTTCACAAAATACAAGCCAGCTCCTCACGGAACACTCACCTGTACAGCCCAGAAGCTTCTGATACTTTGCTTACTGGACCAGCCTTTCTTTTTATGGTCTCCTGTGCTGCAGGAGTTGCTACTGCTGTACATTCCTTGCTATGAACTCTGCTATATGATCTCAGCATATCCCTAAAACACTTCCCATTTTCCCAGCTGCAGCCAATGAAAGGGAAATAGCTGTCCGCCCTAATACGTCTCTACAGCATCTCCCTCTGAACTGGATGTCAGAACTACAATTAGGTTTCTCATCTTCTTTCTTCAGTTCCTGCTCAGCTCCACCATTTACTGTCATCATAGTGTGCTGTACCAGCAAGTAACATAAATCTGTTAAGGATATGGTTCTTTGTTCAGCCAAGAAAAAAAGAGACTCCTTCACAATAACTGTCCAGCTGTACTTTACTACAGCTTGTAACGGTGTAGATGTGGCAGCAGATGTTACAAGGGCAGTGCTTGTATCTCTACATAGCTCTAAGCACGGGCAAAAGAACTGCGTAACAAGGACGGAACCGTGTCTGTGGGAAGTGTAGACCTTCTTGCTGTCTAGGACAATGGGTCTTCTTACAGCTTTCCTCCCCCCTTGCACTCAGTACTCCTGGTCGTGGTCTGATTTGGCAAGGTGTAAATCAGAGGAGATCCAGGATATTGAATGGCATTTCTGCACCACTGTGAGGTTATGACTGATGTCACATCCTTTTGGATTTGTTGACTTCTATTCCTTTTCAGTTTGCCGTTTGGGTAGAGACTTGGTTTGGTTTTCCTTTTTCTTTTCCCCACCTTACCTACCGCTTGCCCTTTTCTGTTCGTTGCCCTCTTCAGTGTTCTTCATTTCTTTCACAGTGTCATGCTGTGAACTGGGTGGGTTTTTGCAGGACTATGTTTTTTCAATCACTAGATTACTGTAGTCAAATTCAGGTGACTTCAGCAGAGACTCTGCGGGGAACATAAATGTATAAACACAAGCAAACAGCTTTAAATGATCTATTTCTTCTTTTTGCCTCCAAACTCTCTGAAGCTATAGAAAGAAGGATGTGGGAGATTGGATCTTACCAAAAGTGATCCTATTTTTTTTTTCTTTCCATTGCTTGTTTTTGTTTTCTTGGGGTTTTTTTTTCTCAGAGAATGGCATTAGGAACTTGTAACTGCCAGCTACAGCAAAACCTGTTTTTTAAGAAAATAACACTATGCTGGTGTTGCTTCTGGTGATATGTTTGCTCAGCTGAAAAGCAGAGAATAACGGTAGTGTCATTAGGGTGAGTCTTGAAAAAAACAAAAACCAGACATTCTCAGGGCTATTTTAAAACCTTAGGTCAAGAGTTAGGTCATGAGCTTCTTAGCATTTGGTGTGGTATATGAGTAGACCCTTGGATTACAGATGAAGGCAGGTGCAGAAGACTGCACTATAAATAATTTTATCCTTAAGGAGTTCACAAACTCAAATGACAAACCGGACACGCAGTCCTGTCCTAGAGAAGAAAAGTACCAAAATTATTTTAGAAGAATGTAAATCTTGATTTTCCACCAAATAGCCCCATAGTTCTTAATTATAAAAGCTCCAGTGCTCTTCAGTCTTCTTTCAGAAACGTTATGGAAACCATTTGATGGAGTTACAGCATGTATTTACTAGCATGGCTGGCATGTTCAGCAATGATTCTGCATTCATTTGATGCTCACTGCCCTGTGCAGACAACTGACCATCACGATTCCTGCGTTCTGTTCTGGAGCTTTCTCTTGCCTTATAGCTGGAGCACATACGACCTCCCTCAGAGGAAGTTTTGCTTCTTAGAAATATTGTCCCTCAGCTCCCTTACACCAAGCTCTCAGAGACCTTTAGAATAAAATACAGGAACAGCAGTGATAAGACTTAGCCAATTCCATCAGCAACTATTGTTTTGTTTGGTTTTGGGGTGAGTACAGATGTTCTCAATTTCCTAATTTTTTAATGCTCCCTTTTTAATTCTGCTCCCTTTGTCCAAAATTCCCCTTCCAGTTTTACAAGGTCTTGGAGACCTTTGAGATATTAGTTTGTATTTTATTTATATTTGCCTTCCTATGAGGGCACGCTCCACTTTACAGGTGACAAATACAGGCCTATGAGCTCACTGTGACTGACCCATATTTGAATCCTTAATCATCTTTTAAGAATTATGTTTACATAGAACTGGCAGAACCAGTTGCAGTATAAAGTTAGGTGCCATTTCCTGCATAGTCCTTAAGGAAAAAATAAAAAACAAAGAAAAAGCGACTCCAAGGATATGGTTGAAGTTTTCCTGAGCTAATAGACCCACCTCCCCTTTTGTCTGTTTCCAGAATCAGCGGTGCAAACTCTCTTTGAGCAGCCAAATCCATATCCAGAACAGTAGGTCCTTCCCAGGGCAAACTTCTGCCTGTTTTACTGTCTGTATGGTGTGACAGAAACATGCTGAGGGGCATGATCTAGATGTTAGATGTTAGGTTTACTGGGTTTATTTGGATTTAGGTTGGACTGGATGATCTTGAAGGTCTTTTCCAACCTTCTCATTATGGTGATAATGATATAAAGCCATTCCAGCCTAGCTCTGGGAATCGATGCCACGTTGTCAGTAAGGCTGAAGTGCAGCATCATCTACCCATAGGAGGAGTGAGTTTCAAACCCAGCACATCCTCCTCTGGTTCTTTGTGCTGGCTGTCTCGATTTTCTGGAGAGCCTGATTAAACGAGCAGAACTGAACACGAGTGCAGTACGAACTTCCCAGAATTCTGCAAGAGAAACTGCTGCTAGGGAGCTCCTGTAGCATTCGTCAGTTGGAGAGATGAGACAGCCACAGTGTTGAACACCCAATAACAGGTAACCAGGAACACTATAGAATTGCTATTATGTCAGGACATATTACTTGTCAAAGTTTGTGCTGCCTTCTTTATTCACTGTGCACAAATTAATTAGCACAGTCTTTCTTCATCTATCAATTGGGATAAATGATAAAACTGCTGTTTGATTTCTTTCTTAGCCAGCTGGAACACAACTTTCCAAGCAACTGAAATTGTAAATGAAAGGTACAGCGAGCATGTTTACACGTGTCTGTACTTCCTACATTCTCTCTGCAAGGAAAATCCAAACAAATCAGTTCAAGCAGGGTCGTCTCCATATAAATGAGGTTTATTCGCTGGATTTTTTGTGCAAGTGGAACCTGAACATTCGGTTTTTCTGCAGAGGCAATAGCATCGTCCAGGTAATTTAAGGAAAAACAACTTTGAGTTCCTTTTCTTCTTCCCGTATCTCATACCTTCTCATGTGTCCCAGACGCTCCCATGTCATGGTTAACATTCTTTTAGAAAAATAGAGCTGCACAGGAATTCTTTAGGAGCTTATCAGCACCACTCCCGGATTATCCAGACAGGATCAATTTTGCAAGACATTTGCTTTACAAAAAGCCAGAAGAGCTACCCCAGTGAATTCCCAGCCATGATATTCTGCACTTTTAAAGGATTTTTAAAAGCATTTTTAAAGGATATTTTGTGTCATAAGTTCTAAACTAAGAACAAAACATACTACTGAAAAGTCATTAGGTGACTTTTCAATATTCACTGTACTTGCCTCAGAAAAGGCCCTATTCAGCTGTAATTGTCTGTATTTTAAAAGCAGGATAAATGCAAGTTTAAAAACTTACGCTTTGGAGTGGGGGACTACTCAGACTTTTTCAATACTCTGGTGCTTTTAAACATTCTGTGCGGCGCAATACAGTTTGTATTTTGGTGGGTTTAAATAGTTTTGGATTTTTTTAACTGATACGTAGGGATGAATGATTAATATTGACTGTATAGAAAAGACATCATTTCATCCCATAGAAACACTTTACCTGATAATTATTATTCTTAATACTTTTTTGTTTTACTCATATTGTCACAGAAGTTTCGTTATTAAACCAGTGCAGTGAGAAATAATCTGTTCTTTGATTAGGCGTAAGGAAAGTTTCCAAAGCCACGCTGGATGGGGCTCTGAGCAACCTGGTCTAGCGAGAGGTGTCCCTGCCCACAGCTTGGGGTTTGGAATGAGATGATCTCTGAGGTCCCTTCCAACCTCAGCCTTTCTGAGCCTATGATTCGATACTTTTGTCAACGGCCTTCCACACCGTCTAGCAGCAATGCACATGAATCCCTGGTGCCTGTGTGCAAACCTCTCTGAACTCTGTGTAGCTCGTGGCTGAGTTCAGATACAGCCTTTCTCAAGACTAGGGGAAGATAACTTGGTCCGAATTCTGATCGGGGGCTTTGCTGTCTTGTAGAGCTGAAGCTCCGTGGTGCAGCCTGTTGCAGCAATCCTGGAGCTCACCTCCAAAGCCTCCTTTGCAACCCCAGCCTTTACTGCCCTGGCACGTACCGCAGGCCGGAAGCCGTAGGACATTCTCTCCTGCCGCAGAGGAACATCGCTGAGCTGAGCCAGTGACAGCACCAGCGAGGAATTTTCCTCTGCAAGTAGTGAGCTCAGACAAAAGAGGCTGCTTGATCTTCCCTTTGTGCAGCTCAGATCCTCTGGGGCTTGTACACGTCTGTGTATCTTCTGCCCTGTACGAGGGAGCATGTATCGTGGGGACAGAGCGTGTCACGTCTTGCTCACTGTGCTGATGAGACTGTGAGAGACCCGCCAGAAGCAAAAATAGGCCTCTGTTTAATTATAAGTTGTTCTGTTAATTGTCTCTCTGCTGCCTGTCTCTCGCTGGCATCGCAGGTGGAGGGTACAGGCCACCTCTCCAGCCAGTTCCCTTGTCCCAGCTTCTCCTGGGCTCCATAGCTCGCAGCTCTGGCTACTCCCAGCGGGCAGCTGACTCGCCACAGTTCTATTTGAGGGAGCAGACACCTCCCCTCCTTCTATTCCTCCTGCTGCAGTGTCTTTGCCCCGTCCCTTGCAGAGTCCCAAGTCCCGGCGAGGAGCTATAGAGAAGGAGGAGGGCGGGAGTCGCTGGCATCTTTGGCCCGCCTGGGGAGGAGCAGGGAACGCTCCAGTGCCCCCCCGGGGGTCTGGGTGACATCTCAGCCCCTTCCCCTTCGGCGGGGTGCGGGCAGCTCCCCGTCTGCCGGCTGGGAGGTCTTAACACGTGTTGGTTCGTCCATGAGCGCAGCTCACCCGAGCGCCCACCCGGCTGCCCTAAAGCCGACGGGCTGCACGGCTGGGGACGGCTCCAGCGTGGACCCCTGCCCGCCCCAAGCACCTCCTGCCCCGCCGTCTCCTCTGCTCCCCTCTTTTTTTCCCCTCCCCTCCCAGGAGCAGCAGGGAAACGTCCCGTCCTGCCTATTTGGAAATGGGAACAAATTGCTCCCCCTCCTTACCTCGCCCATGGCATCCCATATATAGTCATATGTTCGGTCAAATGGCAGGCGGCAGCGAATGGGAGCGCCGGGCTCCGCAACAGAGCCGGGGGGAGTGGGGGAGAGAAAGGGGTAGGCACGGCCAGGGGAGGGAGGGAGGGAGGGAGGGGGAAGAAAAGTCCATTCCAAAAAAGTATTGGATGTCTTGAGGAATGCAGTCGGCCCCCTGGGAAAGTACATATCTGTGAGGCTCTCGCTGCCTGCCGCCCGCACTCCGTCCCGCACCGACCAGCCTCGCCGCCGACGGCAGCTCCGCGCCGCTCCCGGAGCCGCGCCTGGACTCGGATCGCGGCTGTCCCGCAGCTTTCGGGCTTCGATTTTCGTGTCTGAATAGCACGGGGACGCGCTCCAACCCACCGCCACCATGGATGCCATCAAGAAGAAGATGCAGATGCTGAAGCTGGACAAGGAGAACGCCCTGGACAGAGCCGAGCAAGCCGAGGCGGACAAGAAGGCAGCAGAGGAGCGAAGCAAACAGGTCTGCACCGCTACTGGGCGCGGCCAGCACCGGGGCAAACTCCCACCAGCCCACTCCTCTCCCTACTTTCCCACTGTACCTTCTTGTATAACCCCCCCCCCAGCCCCGCAGAACTGGTTTAACTTTAAGGCAGAGCCTCCCCACGGGGCAGCCCCTGGCCCACGGTTCCGGGAGTCCCGACAGGAGATCAGGGGGGTTCCCCAGAATTGGGAGCCCAGCCTAGCCGCATGGCCCCGGGGCCTTTGTCAGAGGGGCACGGCCGGGAGCCTTCGAGCGGCCAGACGTGCTGCCGTTCGGCAAAGAACACTTCAAACCATGTTCTTCCCTTCCAGCACCACTCAGCGAACTTGTCCGATGCCAACACCTCCCCCCTTTCACAGCTGCGTCCCCCGTTCTCCTGGTCTTGCTCCCGCTCACCCAGGATTTTGTTCATTTTGGGGGAGGGCAGTGCGTTGGTTGCACGTTTCTGTGAGATCCTGAAGGAGGATGTAAAATTAATTTGCTGCTTTTCTAAGCCCAGAAAGAAACTTTTTTTGTGCGTTGTATTTCCTCTTGTGCACCTAGTTAGAGGATGACATTGTGCAATTGGAAAAGCAATTGCATGTGACGGAGGATGCAAGGGACCAAGTGCTGGAAGAACTACACAAGTCGGAGGATAGCCTCCTCTCCGCAGAGGAGAATGCTGCCAAGGTATCGTGCCCTTGCCGCAAGCAAAGAGAATCTAACTGTCTCTCCTTCTCTCTCTCTCTGTCCGTTTGTCCTTTTCTGTCTCTTCTGCACTCACACTTCTCCCATTGCACGATCACGTTGCCTGCTGCACCTTTTCCTGCCCGCTCTCCCCTCTGCACCACTTTCCACCCATATCACAGCTGGAGGACGAGCTGGTGGCTCTACAAAAGAAGCTGAAGGCCACTGAGGATGAGCTGGACAAATACTCCGAGTCCCTTAAAGATGCACAGGAAAAGTTGGAACTGGCTGACAAAAAGGCCACAGATGTAAGTTACCCACATCCCTTTCACTACCACCGACGGTACGGAAACTACACTCCCCCTGCACGGGACAGCCAGGACTCCTACCAAGCTGTGCTACCAAAGCTTTGCTGATGGTACAGTCCAGGCAGCTCCTAGGCAGGGCGGTGGAGAGCACAGCACTGCCTCCTTGCATGAGGTTTGCACACTACCAGAGGCATTTGGTTGGGTTTTTGCTCACTCACTGGCTTTTCATGTGTACTTGCTGGTCTAGACATGAAAGTAAAGACAGGGTGGATTGTCTGTTCAGGTGAGGAGGAAAATGGCTCAGGTTGGAACAGCACTGCCTTGATAGTGAAGCAGAATCTGTTAATAGCAAGTAGATCCAAGAGAAGGAGATCTAGAAGAGCCAGGGCTGCTGGTTCTGCCTTCAAGAGATCTGTTCTTAGGCATACATACATTAGAACTGCTGATAGATACTAGTTTGGCTCATTCTTTGGTCCCTGGGATAAAAGGTCCTCTCCTACCTTGTCTTGTTTTTTTTCCCCTGGAAATCTCTCAAACTTTCACTTCTTAAAGGAAAGTTCAGTCTTGTCTGAGAGAAAATTGTCCTGAAAATGATACTTGCTAGGTTTGCAGTTCAGAGGGCAGAGATCCTGGGAGCAAGCTGGGGGATATATATAGCTCAGCACTTTATATGGTAATAATGTAAGAGCTTGTGCCTCTCCCAGGCCCTCATCCCACCCACCTGTCTGCCCCTGACACGCACTTAACGTATGGCTCGCGTGGAAGCCTGCGAGTTTGGTGTCTCTGCTGTTAGTGTCCGGATCTCTGTGGCTACTGCTGCACAATCCAGTTCTCCCTGAGTAATTCTGCTGTCTGAATCACAGGATTAGGTGAAACCACAGCATTTCCCAAGCCATGACTGTCCTTTTCCTATAACTCAGCTGTAAAAGTTAACCTCAGAGCCACAATAAAAAGAGGAATTGCCACAGATCACACAAGGAAAGTGCTTCAAGGGAAGGAGGATTCTTTTAGAAAGGGAATGTTACAGAAGCCAATTTGGCATGACAGACAGCATGGTTTTATCTTCTTTTACTTCTAAAGTGAACAAAGGATAAAAAAATTTTAACTTCAGTGAAGTTGTACAGTTTGAGAAAGAACTTAATAAGTGTTGCATAGGAACGGGAGAGGGGGGCTCTGTGTAATGTGTATCAGATGTCTGTTGTGCCCTCTATGGCTGCACAGACCAGAGGCAGCTTCCTAGCAGGACATTTATTTAACTTGTTCAAAGGAACCACATATAGATCCAGGGGAGATAGTCCTTATAAGGAAAAGTATGTGGACTATTTGGAAATCGCTTGATGAGGATGAAGGCAGGAGAAAGGCTGGTAGATTCCCTTTGTGATGTGAAAGATCTTCCTAACCAATCCCAGCACCATTTCTCTTTGCTGGAAAACAGTGTTTGGAAACTGGTTGTGGGCAGTTTTATTTCAAGTCATCCCTCAGGTGGAGGGGTAAGCAAGCGTCTGCCTTGTTTCCATCAAGGTAGAGGCTGTGTTTAATGCTGTGTGTGGAAGATGTTAGGCGTTTTTGTTCTTTGGTGATGCCAAGTTTCTGTGAGGCATCGCAGTTGACCCAGCGTCTTACTTTGGATAGTTCCAAGCCTTGGGAAAAAGATACAGCAGGGGACGGAGTGCTGGCTCGGTTCCCCACGCTGGACTTGCCTTACACAGGGGAAGGCAGGAACCTGCACTCGCCGGGGTCTCTCACCTGCGCAGAGCCGGGTATGGCCACGGCGCCGCCTCGCCAGCAACAGCTCCCTCCATCCGCCCCACCCGTGTCCCAGAGTGTCTGGAGCGCGGGGCAGGTTGCTCAGGGTCCTCTTACTGCGCTTTGTGGGGCGCTTCGCTGCGGCCCCAGCTCCTGCTGCGCCGCCAGGTGGCGCTGCCGCTCCAGGGCACCCACCTGGCTGCATCTGCCGCGCCCCGGCCCCGCCGCTGCGCCGATCCCTGCCCGGCCCCGCCACTGAGCCCTCTCCCCGTCTCCTCCGGCCTCTCCCCTGGCCCTGCCTCCTCCGTGCCCGCCCGGGCCCTGCCTCGCATCCGCGCCGCTCCTGTCTGGCTACCGGCAGCCCCGCCCCGGTGTGCTGCGGCACGGGGGGACTTCCGGGGCTGGGGCGGGCGGAGGGAGGCGGTGAGGGCCGGGCCGGGCCGAGTGAGAAGCGGCTATGGCGGCGATGAGCTCGCTGGAGGCCGTGCGGAGAAAGATCCGGAGCCTGCAGGAGCAGGCGGACACGGCCGAAGAGCGGGCGGGACGGCTGCAGCGGGAAGTGGATCAGGAGCGGGCCCTGCGGGAGGAGGTAGGGCTGCACGGCTCGGCCCGGGCCGGCCCGGCCCAGTGGGACCGCAGATGCGGGGGCGCCAGGTTGGGAGCCCGAGGCGTGACCGATCTACGCTCCTCCCCGGCCGATGGGTCGAGCGGTTCTTTCTTCGCCTTTGGCTCTGACAAAATGGTACCTGCGGGCAGCCCGAGCCGCAGGTGAATGGGGGGGGGCACACAGCGGCTTAAGGCCTGAGGCCGCAGGTGAGAACGGGGGTTCTCTGCGGGCCAAGGCCCAAGGTCTCAGGTGGGCGGTGTTTGAGGAACAGCTCTGCTGGCTAACAGTAAAAGACTGAGCTGGTGTGAGGTTGGTTTTAGTTGAGATGTCTAATACTGGGGGCTTTCTGTTTGCTTCTGAGGAAGCTTTTACGGTTTGGGTTTAGGTTTGTGCCTGTTATAGTTGTTACCCCATCCAAACATTTTAGCTGGGAAGTTTGCGTTTGACTGAGAAGCAGTTACACACTCGAGATTGAAGCAAAGGTGGCCACATCCTAGTACTTACCCACAGCACCAGAAAGCGCCACACCATTGTCGTCATGGCTCCGGTCACCACACGGCTTTATGGTTTAGCTTGTCAAAACCCTTAGCTAACAAGGCAGACTTAAGTGTAGGTGCACTTTTAGGCATGAGTAGCACAGACTGATGCAGCAAGGAGATCTAGTTGTGGATTGCAGTTGCAGAAAAAAAACCGAATAGGGCAGTTTGCCTTGCCATTGTAGGGAATTCTCACAGCTGTAACTTAACGTTTTCTGTTGTAAAACATCCTTTGCAGCAGTTTTAGTGACTTCAGTGCTTGCATAAAAGATCAAATTTCCTGTAAGATCAAAATGTGTGTCTTTTATTACAAAAGGAAAAATGGTGATTATTTTATTTTCTTATAATATGGAGCTTTCTGCAGTTCTGGGCAGGGAGTTCAAAGGAAGTACCTTCTGATTACTTGCAGGTGAAGATCCCAAGAAACCAAATATGGCTCCTTATGCTTGTGTAATTACTGCATTCTTGCAAAGCACTGAGCACATTTTTTTCAGTGAGGGATCATGTCACAGTCATTAACTTCTTTTGTAAAGGTTTCTGTCTTTAAAAAAAAACAAACAAACCTGTACTTGTTTTATAAGCTTTGTAGAGCAAAGGACACTAATTTTCCTACTTCCAGTAGCAGCATGTATTGTTCTAAACAACATATTCTGGGATTCCCATTAAAATGGGCAGATTTGCTGTTACCTTTTATGATAGAAGCAGTAGCACTGCAGAAGTGATTATAGATTGCTGGTGAATCTCCTTAGAGCTCGGCCATGAGCGCAGCTTTCGGTGGGTTTAGGATCCTAAAGGCTAATGTTTGACTCTTCTCTAAAGTTGGTTTATGTGGATTTGGTGGAATTCTGCAGAGAGCGTGGTATTTAAGGTTTTGTTTGGAGGGGTCAGTGCTGATGTGAGAAAAGGCAGCGATCTGAACACACATGGAATCCTGTGCCTCTTCTGTAATGCTGGGTATGTCAGTATTGGTTTTGTCATCATGGCTGTGTTTCTGTGTGTTGGAGGAGGGAGGCTGTGAGAACGTTGCAGTGCACAGGCTGAGGTGTGAAGCTGACCCTTGCCTTAGTGAAGTGCCTTGCACGTACAGCACGTGACCAGACAGGGGTTGTTCTGGCTTGGTTTTTCACTCCTGTACAAGGTACAGATACGCAAACAATGAAAAACCTAAAGCTAGGGCCAAAGTGTATTGCAGCTTGCAGCGTCTGATTGTAAAACCAGATTGTTCAAAGTATCGGGCCTGGCTAGCAGCCATTACCTTAAAAAAGACTCTCTTCTGTTTGAAGCGCGTGCAAACAGGAGCTGTCCATAACTACGTTTTCAAACTGCATTTTTCTTCTGGAGAACAGGACCTCTGTCTCTCACAACATTAATAATTAACACCCAGTGCTAACTTATCCATGACATTGCTCATTGCAGAAATATGTGGTGTATAAGTGCAGTCGCAAAAATGCAGGTTACCTTTGTCTGTTAGCTGTGGGAGTGCCCCTTAATGTCACTGGGGTTTTTTCCTTCCTTACCATATAAGGAGAGAAGTCCTGCTCCGCAGAAGAATAACTCGGGCCTTATAAGGCTGGTGGGTAAACTCAGTTACTGAGTTACTGGAGCAGGAAGTGAAAACTCGAACTTCAGTCACCCTGTGTTTTTTGAGCGTACTGTATGCTCTTATCATGATGAGGAGTCTTGACATGATAATGATTAACTTGTAACATTACAGGCTTCCCAGGGGTAACATTTATGAAGGGGTATTTTCTTTGTCAGATCACACTGTTCTGATTCTTACCTTTAAAGCCAAAAATGTGAAAATAGAGGTTTGAAGTTCTGCTGCTTGATCACGTAGTTAAAAGTTTTGTATTTAAGCCTCTTCTACTCCTGGTTCTACCTGTTCCATCCCAATACTCCTTAGTGTTCAAATATTTATTTGTTTCCCTGTTTATTTGCTAATTCAAATTGTTCTAGCAGGTCAGTGTTACTGTTACATCAAACAGCACTTAACAAACTTTTATTTCTCTGATGTGTAAGTTATTCTGACTTGTGTTAAGGTGTAACGTTTTACCGTGGCAAACTGTACCCAGCTGCCTCTGGTTAGTAAAAGAACAGTTTTCAGTTAAAGAAAAAATACCAGACTGATACTTTTTCGTATCTTCTTTAGATAAAGGCTTAGTTTAGCTGCCTGTCAGTCAAATACTGTTTAATGAGATTCAGATGTCTACTTCTTCACGTAGAGCAACATTATTTTCATTAATAATGAATAGTAATTTATTCTCGGAAGTAATTAACTTTCTAGAATAAAGACCTTTTTTTCTATAGATTTCACTCTTAATAACTATTGAAAGAAGTAAAGTTTAATAATGAGGTTATGAGGAAAGTTATAGACTCACTCTGCAACTTAAGCAAGTATGTTTGGGAATGCCAGAAGCAAAATAGTGCGATGATAAGTGACAGATGAGTTTCAAGTGTTATACAGCAGATGAAGTGAACAGGTAATACAGGAGGGGCAAGTCTGGGGGAAGTTAGAGGGTGGTAGTATGGGGAAAAAAAATAGGTGTTTTAAACAATCATTGCCTCTACCAGGACCCTTCCAAGATTAAGCCTCTGCTGGTGCCTTCTTTGTCAGCTCTCGCACAACTTGCCTGTAAACAAAACTTGTGGGTATTGAGGCATTTCTTAAATGTTTTCATGCTCTTTGTGTCAGCTTTCTCATTCCAAATGCTGATCTAGGTGTATTTTTCTGTGTTTATACTGAACTCTTTTTATGCAAATCAAGAAAATATTGGGACATTTCTAACCAAAATTGGCAAACGGTTATAAATGAAGCACGTAGGAGACTCGGGTAATTAGTTTGTGTTGATTTGATTTTAAAAAAGAGGGAGGTAGGCTATAATTAGCTAATGTCTGCAGATACAATAACAGAAACTATTTGGGGAGCTATGCATATTTCTTGCAGTCCAGTTCTTTCTAGTAGAAGCGGTACAGTCCTTTATGTGCTGCTTTTAAAGGAAGCATTGATCGCTTTTTCCCTCCGTTAAGCAATAACCTTACAATTCAGTGTGGGCATGAGGTTTCTAGTCAGTAAAGTCAGAAATTACTGAAGTGCTGAACAGCACTAGCAGGTATGTGGAACAATCTTTTGCAAGAGATGATGTGTTGCCTTGTTATAAATCCATTTCTTCTTCCTATGCATAGGCTGAGAGTGAAGTGGCTTCCCTGAACAGACGCATCCAGCTGGTTGAGGAAGAGTTGGATCGGGCTCAGGAGCGCTTGGCTACTGCCCTGCAGAAGCTGGAGGAGGCTGAGAAGGCTGCAGATGAGAGTGAAAGGTGGGTGGGGCCACTCTTGACCAGATCATTACCCTTATGAGAAAGATGGCAATTACCAGGGTGTGGGTGAGGGAAAAAAACTAAACCGCTCTTGCATCTCTGAACATTTGTAGTTCTCTCTGCCAACATGGACTTCAGTTACAGCTTGTCTGTAGGAATGTCCAGAATGTGTAGGCTTAAGTTCTTCTTCATGTCTCTTTTGTAAAAATGAAATTTTAAGTGGAGTAGGGCTTTTCATGTATCATGCCACATCCTGGGAAAACTCCGTGGCCCAGCCTAGAACTTCTCTACTCGAATGGCATGTTTATGAGGGTGATGTGTATTCTTGTGTTGTCAGATGAGTTGATTTCATTGCGGGTAGAAAAAGCTCACTTGGAGAACAGCAAAGTGCTGAGAGAGGCTTTGGTTCTGTGGGCAAGATTGGTACATAAAGATGAACAAAGGAGAGACAGCATGATGATTTCTTCTGATTTAGACTCGAATTGCCCTAGGTACTTAATGTAAGTTAGGAACTCGAGGTTTGTGGCATTGGAAGAGCTGCTTTTACTTCTACAAATGTGATAGTGCCTGTTGTTGGGAAAGAGTCCTATGTATTCTGCGTGTGTATTGTTACCTCGCTGATGGTGCAGCCTGTTGAAAAGCACTAGACACTCACAATGCATGTGAAATAGTTTAGAGAATTTCCTCCAGACATGCACAGCAGGGGCAATACAGAACATTTCCTGTTACGAAGGAGTTAAATTTTTCTTATGCAGAGCTCAGAGAGTTTTGGTCCTCTGGGGCTCTGACATGGCAAAACCCATGGGAATCCAGCCTATAATAGCTGTCAGTCCTGCAGGGGTTGTAACGTGCTGCTTCATGAGCATAGGAGCAGGTGTCTTCAGTCATCTTACTAGGTCTTTACAAGCAAAACCCTTCATTTTTCCATAAGATAAAAATTCTTTCAATTTCAAATGGAAAAGAATTGTAGTACAGCTCAACTGTGGTGAGAGCCAAACAAATATCTTTCTTCCTATGACTTGCTTCTTTCCTTTGAACTTCTGAAGTGTGAATGCACAGGACTAGATTTGTGGGGTGAAGAATCCAGTATCTGATGTGCTTTGTTCACCTTAATACACCTGTCTGAAAGTTGCACTCCAGTAGTAGTAAGAGCATAAACTGGCAGGGCCTGAACCTTGTGTTTCTTGTTTTTCACATCTCTTAGAGGAATGAAAGTCATTGAAAATAGAGCTCAGAAGGATGAAGAGAAGATGGAAATCCAAGAGATCCAGCTTAAAGAAGCTAAGCACATTGCTGAGGAGGCTGACCGCAAATACGAAGAGGTCAGTTCTTCAGTGCAGCTCATCTGTTTCTAAAGCCCTTTAGGCTGTGCCTAGAAATATTTTTTCTGCCCTTTGCCTTTTAAGTTCAAAAGATCACAAACACCTCACAACCAGAAAAACAGGCACTCGGATGCATCCGGGGTTATACGAGGTGGCAGGAGATCTGTGCTCAGGTGTTGCACTAAAATTGTTTGGAGAATTCTGTGGTGTTTTTATAGGGAATAATATTTAAGTTATCTTTTGGTAAATGAAAGAGAGGTCTTCCAGAATGTCAGATAACAAAAACTGAGATGGCTAGTGAGGATTTCACAAATGTGTTGACCGAAAAACAGGAGGCGGCCCAGCTCTGTGCAGGAAGAGGTAACGTGCTGCAGCACTGCAAAATCTCTTAACTGTCATTCACCTTCCCTTTAGGTGGCTCGTAAGCTTGTGATCATTGAGAGTGACCTGGAGCGGGCTGAGGAGCGTGCTGAACTATCAGAGAGGTAAGTGTTGAACCTCCCCAGTGTGTGTGCGAGATGCCGCAGGACAGCTGTAACAGCATGAGACATTGGCAGTACACTGTGTTCAGCTCAAAGCTATGTTTTGCTCATGTACTCTAATGGTTGGAATAGACAGTCAGCGCCAAAGTAAACGTGTTCATGTGTGTTTGTGCTCTTGAGTTTTGTCACTGCATGCTGTACCTGCACACTGATTTTGTGAATGGCTTTTGTGCATTTCATGTGTTCACTAACAGCCAAGTCCGACAGCTGGAAGAACAGTTAAGAATAATGGATCAGACCTTGAAAGCATTAATGGCTGCAGAGGATAAGGTACTGATGCTAATAAACAATTCTTAGGTGTAACTGCAACCCAAGTCTTTCAGCTTCCGTAGCTGGTTAGCTCACCTCAGTAGTAACAAATAGGTCCTCGCTGTGCTCTTTGCTTTCTGTGCATCTTGCTTTGGTGTTTTCCTTTGGTCTCTTGTTTATGTATTCATTTTTATCTTTAAAGCTGATCTCTTGTGCAGCCAAAAAGAAGCTGAACTGTCTCACATGTAAAGGCTGTGTAAATATTCATGTGCAAGCCGAGGGCTGTGGAGAATTTCTGTGTAGTCATCGTCTTCATGTGCACTTGAAATGGAATTTGGCGTCATAAAGAGTTGCTTTGGATCTGTGATAGATTCAGCTGCTTCGAGGCCATTCTTTTGCTCTTTAATTGTTTTCATTTTTCTCTGTCTTTTCCCCCTGTTTTCTCCTGTTCCTTTTGCTTGACTGAATCTTCCATCTGCCCCTTTCCTGCCTTCCTTCCAAAATAACAGCAAATGTGCTGAGCTTGAAGAGGAATTGAAAACTGTGACCAACAACCTGAAGTCGCTGGAGGCTCAGGCTGAGAAGGTAGGCTAGAGATTTACCTGAGAATGTTTCCCTTGTGCTGTTGTCAGGATTGGCCTGTGGGGTTTTCTTTAGATGCTAATGACTGCAGCATTTCAGCAAGGCCATTGTCATCAGAACCATTTGGACTTTGGCTCTTAGCAGAACATACAATTCCTTCTGCTTTCAAACATGCCAGTGTTGTTTGACCACGTTCTGCTGAGTAGCCTGACAGGATTAAATATTACTTCTAGAACATTCCTCAAAATGACACTCATGTGCTAACGTGAAATTTCTGCAAGTACCACTCCTCTTTAAAATGGTGCTACTAATTCCTGCTCAGAAGTTTCCACCGTGTAACTTTGGCTTTTGTAATAAATTGTGTGTTGCCCCAGTCTGGTAAGTGAACTAATTTAGTGACGCCCATATTAATTTCTTGTACAATTTTGATCTGCTAGAATGGAGTCTCCAGTGTGGTGGGTTTTGTCATATTTAGCATACCTGGTCTAATGTCAGTGATCCTCTTTCTAATTACAGTACTCACAGAAAGAAGACAAATATGAAGAGGAGATTAAAGTCCTGACTGACAAACTGAAGGAGGTAAAATCAGAGCTGTTATTGATGTTCCAATTTAACTTTGATTCTTTTAATACAGACACTGCCTGAGTGCTTTAAAGGACAAATATGTCATTCTTGAGACCAATGTAGCACCAGGCGTTTCCTAAAAATTAGTATCACCTTCTTCTTTTCCTCCTCTGATAGTACTTTTTCACTTGTTTGAATTTTTGCTTCTCTTTTTGTAAGTACTGTGTTACTTTGCTGAGGTCTGTATATACACGGTCTGTATTTGTCCTGACTTCAGGCAGAGACCCGTGCTGAATTTGCTGAGAGGTCAGTAACCAAGCTGGAGAAGAGCATTGATGACTTAGAAGGTATGGGGCTTTATTTTTCTCATTTACTATGGAAATACAGATCCTCTTGCTGGTTTGTTGGGTTTTTTTCTTGGTTCCAACTTGTACTCAGTTGGTTTGTCCTGTTCATACAAACGCGCCTGCCTCAAGAGAAAAGTAGGCAAGTGTTTTCTGATGGAAATATATTGATAACTTAAATGCTTCTGGTGAACAGTGTTTTGCTCTTGCCTGTTCCTTTTTCTCTTGCTTTCTGAAGATCCTTTGTACTCTTCTACTTGGAGGTATATAAACGTGTGAGGTGAATGATTAGATGGTGACTATCTTACTGACAAGCTGAGGAGTTCTGTTGTGTTTATAGTAGTTAGCAATGTGGTTAGCTGACTTAATTGAGTACTGCAGTAGGTGTGGGGCAGGGCAGGCATTCTGTGACACGGGTGTTTCTCAGTAAAGCCAGTGGATCCTATACAGAATCGGGACAGCTTATTTAAATTCAGAGAGCCTAAGGTTTCGATAAATCTTTCAGAAGTGCAGTGAAATAGTAGAATGTGCTTTCTCTCACTGGAGACAGTAATTCATTAGTGCTTTGTAATTCAAAGTTGTACGGAGTTTACAGTGCAGAAGCACTACACACCGAGCGTAGGATTTTGAGAAGCCTGACTGCTTGCCGTGGCAGAATAACTTCTGTGTGAAGAGTATGAAATACCTAGAAAGCTGCTAAAAGTTTAAGATTACTGACTGGGGGAGGAAGCAGAGAACAAAGATAAGTGTTTGAAAGGAACAAAAATAGCTGCAAGAAACAGAGTTTGACATTGCACAAACCACAGGGACTTGTTTGGTTTTTTTTAAATACAAAGACTGAAAACAAATGGTAGCATCCTCTTAGAGGCCCATTTTGGATCTTTTTTCTCTCTAGCACTTGTGTGCACTCCTAATGTGCATTAAAACAAAAACCCCGAGCGGTAAAATGTGGATTTTCCTTTCCTTGCACCCACACCTCTGTTTATTTTGAATCACAGGTTGCCCCACTGGCAGTGCAGTTACTGAACTTGTAGGATAAAACTATTCACTACTGGGTTTTTTTATTCTTCCCTAATTTTATAATTTTTGTTTTGTCTGTTGCACCATCTTTCTGTGCGCGCTTCCTCTTTCCTACGGCTTCTGGATGGTATCCCATGCCACCACCTTCACCTTCTATCCCGCGATCACGCTCCATCTCCTTGCACGCCTTTGCCTTCCCCTGGGGGAATTTAGATGAGCTGTATGCTCAGAAACTGAAGTACAAAGCCATCAGCGAGGAGCTGGACCACGCTCTCAACGATATGACTTCCATGTAAATGTCTTCCCAGCTTGTGCCTGCACCTGCTTCCCTGCCCTCATTGGTTGTGCGATTCCAGCCTTGTGAAATTACACTCCCTCTGTAGTGGGAGACGTGTTCCTTTAGTGAGACTAGGTGTACAAAATACCATGAACAGTTTCTTTACCGTGGCAGAGTGTGGGTGAGTGCCTAGCCTGGTAAATACTCATGGTGATTTTGTAAGCTGCCTGATAAGCTCATGTTTACTCTTTCATTCTGTATCTGCAGTCCCTGTCCTGTGGTCACTCTTTGTAGCTCTGCAATTATCCTTTCAGTTCACCTCTGCGCAAGCATCTGCCAGACCCAGCGTGTTCCTTTACCAAAGAAAACTGCCTCTCTGTGTGTTGCGTTCAGAGTGTGTTCTGCTGTCCCAGTTTTTCTCTGGCAAAGTTCCTACAAAAGTTTTTAAAAATAAAAATTTAGATGTATTAGTGACTATAGAAAATGTTGATCTAAATTTCCTGAACTGCTCTTAAAATGTCAGCAGTTATCTCTAAATTTCAGGTGTAAAAATTGGTTAGAAATACTTTGTTTTTCTCCTGAAAACTGAAGTTGATTTATCACATTTTTGGTGTATGAATATAAAATTGTTCTACAGAATATGTAGAAGCAACCAATAATTCAACCGTAATTTCTACGGGTTTAAATGACAAAGAGTGAATTAGGCAGCGGGAAAGTGCCTGATAATCCGCAAGGTGTGACTAGTGAACGTGTTTGATACAGACTCTTTTTCCATCAACCTGAAACTCTGAACAGAGGTCAGCTATGCTAAATCCACCTTCCCATGCTCATACCTCATACCCTGTGCAGTTGACATGGGAAGGAGGAAGAGTTGTGGCTCTCAAGTGCTTGTGAGGAGTGATGTCCTCTTTGGAAGTTACTGTGCTTCCAGCAAGGCGTAAGCTTTGCACAGAGCTTGAAATGTGTTTTGCATGCACCCATATTTTAAGTTGTTTTACTTTGCTTTTTTCAATCTCTATTCTTTGCTTCCTTTTTTCTCCCACCTTTTCAGTAGGTGTCTAATGTTACCTGCTTTGTGTGCTTTGATTTTGATTTTTTTCAATTCCCCTGTGTCCCCCAACAGGAGCTTTTGCTCAGTGACTCAGTGAGCAAATGAATTCCCTTGTTTCCTCCTCTGTGCACAGAGATTACAGTATTTCTGCAATTTTGGATATGTCTAAATGGAAAATAGACATTAAAACGTGCTAGTACATGAGGATGTGTCCGTAGTGCTCCAGTCCCGGCATGGTGTGGTGTTTCCCTAGGAGTCCTCTTGGCATGCTGCGCTGTTTATGCCTTTTCTTTTTCTGTTTTTAAGTCTTCACTGCATCTTTTTCATTTCCTACCTTATCTTACTTTTTCTTTTCATGCAGATAATTTTCTTTGCTTCACTTCTCCAAAGACATCTTCATCAAGTTGGATAAAACATCTTTCCAAGCTTTGGATGTTTCATGGGTTCATTGTCTTGTCTTCTAGTTTAGTTGACTACTCCTTTAGCACCTGTCTCAGAACATGCTCTGGTTTTGCTCTGCTGTACAGAAACTCTACATCTGTCAATGTAAAATAAACATCCCAGCTGTATCTCTTTTGCTATTCCCTTGCTTTTTATTTATTTAAATAACTATTTCAGTTATTAATAAAAATTGCTTTTTTTGCCATTAGGATTTAAATTTTTTGTGTTCCCATTTTTTTTCTGCAAACACTTTTGTTGGGATGTTGATGACACAAAGTCAGTGACAGCAGTCTGTGGGATGAGAATACTGCTCTGGGTATTTTGAGGTCAAAACACACCAGTCATGGTCTTAGCCTCTGTCGAAGTCCAATGCAGATAGAACAGATGTTATGGGGAATTTCTTCAGTTGCTGTTGTTAGCCAAAATCTGTAAGGATACCACTTCCTTGGGGTCACTTGGTCGTGGGAGCATGGATGAGGAGGCGGTGACATCCTCGACACCAGATTTTTCACTTGGAATTTTGCTCTCTCTCATAGATTGGTGGTGAAGACTTGTTGTCTTTATAATGTGCTTGCTCATGAGCTTAGATATTTGAGAGCGGTTGAAAGCGACAGTATCAAAGACTTGAGTGTCTTTCACCCCAAAATCATTTTTTAATTGTCTTTCAAAAATATTTTTCTCTCTTGTCTTGTTTATTCAGCAAAGACATTGCTTGCTAGCACTTTGTTATAAAATAGTTCTTTTGAGCAGTGTGACAGGACTGGAAGCCCTTCAGGGAGGTTTCAGGAGCTTTGAGAGTTCCATCGTTACCCTAATAATGGAGTGATTTTGCTGCAAAGTGGAACAGAGAGATTTCAGGTTTGAAAGCCTAAACGTTGTCTGTGAACTGATTTGGCAGTGCTTGGTTAAGGATGAATCATTAAATACTGACATCTTGCTCTTTCTATTTTTGCAACTGGAGAGTTCGTGCATTATTTTAACTCGATGTCCTTCACAACAGAATCGATTATTTTCCAGTTCACAGTAAAGTGAATCACTTTATACTGGATTTACTTCAGATTCTGCCTGTCACTCGATATATTGCTGAAGTTCCTGAGTCGTCATAGCTAAGTAGAAACACATGATAGAGTAGCTGAGTTTTAGTTTTCAGTGTGTGGGATAGTGTAAATGTGATTTTGGTGGTCAGCGTTAAGATTAACCGGCAGTGCAGTCTAGCTAGATTGGTCTAGGTGATCCTGCTGCAGCAGGGGGGTTAGACTTGATGATCTTTCAAGGTCCCTTCCAATCCCTAATGATTCTGATTCACCCTCAAAACCTATTTTCTACGTAAGGCTTGCCCGTAGATGCATCGTCTTCCCCCTGCCGTCCTTGGTAACTTTGTTCAGCGAGCTTTTTATCCTCTGACACACGTCCTGTTGCTCCTGGTTCTGGGGAGACGCCCAAGTACAGGGTGACTACCAGCAGTCTCAGGTAGCCCAAATAATAAAGTTCAGCAACTTACTCATCAGTTGAGCCTCACTAGAGCTTAAACTCCTTGCTTGGTCCAAGGTGGCTGCCTGTGGAGCTACCTCTGTGGTAAATCACAACCTAGACAGGCCTGTGCGTAACAAAGGTCTGGTTACTCCAGTAGATGCTTTCCACACTTTGCCTGAGGCAGTTAGTCTCATTTTGGATGTTGAGAAATACTGTAGGTCGCTGCCTCACTTCAACAGAGGAGTTGTCTGTGATTAAGGTAAGCACTGATTCCTGGTTCAATTTAGGTTGTCGCATTTTAGTAACAACTTTGCCAAACAAAGTGAAATTGTATTTACTTTGATGGTTTGTCAGTGTATGTGTGACATGATCCTTGTAAGAGATGCAAGACCCAGTTGGTACTGGTCCAGGATGAGAGCTCAGAAACATACCCTGGTTTAAATGAGCCGCTGGAGTTTGAGCTGAGAAGGCTGCTGTGAGGAGGTGCCACTCGCCGCACAAATACGTCCTGCAGACCAGCTCACCGCGCAGCCTTTCCACTGCTGTGCCCAGAGCCTAACAATGGAAGTTGCTAGGAAGCCTGGGAAAAAGAATTGAGAACAGTCATTTCCTGTTGGGGAGTAATCAGAGTTTGAGAAGTCAGGAGGGCAGTCTGAGTCTTAGACTATTGAAAAGAGCATTTGATAAAACAAGGCAGTCAAAAACTATCCTTGACTGTTCTTCCACTCTGCGGAGCAGCTCTCACTAAATGCACTGTGACAACGTAGCTGTGGCTGTTGCTTTGATGCTGAACAGGAACCAGCCTCTGGGCCCTTTGACAACACAGGTCTTCATGCTTCCATTTAGTTTTCACTGGACGTTTGAGTTTTCTTACAGAGTCCATCGGGATGATTTAGAGATGTAGAAGTGTGTTGATAACAGTGAGAGAAGTGTGTTTCCTTAGAAAAAGTTCCATTTCAGTTGTCAGACTCCTGAGGAAAGGAGAATGGGCTGAGTCATGCTGGTAGTTTCTCCCAGCCACTACTTAGCCTGCTGGTGATGCAGTTGCTTTCCCTCCACTGACAGATGAGTTCTGTCATGCCTTGAGTTGTTCACAGAGCTAAAACAGCACTCACAACACAAGCCTTCCCCACACTCTACATAAATATTAGGGCTTGGTTCTTCTAGGAATATAGTTGCAGTTCTTCCATTCCTGCTGTCTCACAGCTGTTCCCCAACAACTGGGTTGTCTCAGCCAGTTCTTCACAGGGTCTAATAGCTGTCCTTGGAGTAGCTATTTAATTATTAGAGTTGTAGAAACAAAGGTAAAATGTTTCTCTGGTGTGTTACTGAACTGTCTGTGGTGTGACCAGTTTCTTTATTAACTCTTACTTAACTGTTTCCTCTGTCTAATCTGTCTTCATTCTGCCTCTTTTTCCCCTTCTAACCTGCTTGCTGCCTGTACAGACCAACTCTACCAGCAACTTGAGCAAAACAGTCGCCTAACTAATGAACTAAAGCTGGCACTGAATGAGGATTAAGCTTTAGTGTGACCTTATTGTTGACTTGGTTAAAAACAGCTTCTGCCAAATTTCCTTAAGAACGAGTTAGTAAATGTAGAAATAAGGAAGAAACCTAGACACTTTTTTCCCCCAGTTGTTTCTGTGGTAAAAGAGTGATTAAATTCTGCTTTGCTGTTGGAAAAGTATGAAAGTGCTGCTTCTGGATGAGGCTTTTCACTGTCTGTGTGCACACGTGCTTTGAAGGAGCAGGAAGCTCTTTGGCTGTGCAATAGCTCCCTTCCACTTCAGTAAACAGCTACAGCATTTAGCTGAGTGTCCAAAAGTTAGCAGCCTGCCTTACAGAGAAACAGTCACTTTACCTGAGGTCAGCAGTTGGCCCTGACGTTTCTGTATTTCAAAGCCAACCTCAATGGCTCCTTACAGCTGTTCTGTTATCTGGAGACTCTAATTAAATAACTTTGCGTTGCCATGAATGGGGCTTGTATTTGACTTGAAAACCTTTAAAAAAAGGAATGGGAGCTGCACTTGAACGTTCGCGGTCAGTTTGAAGGTACGCTTGCCATTGCTGGATTCCGCTAGGATGCGGTTCTAGAACGTTGTGCTCATTTATTGTATCAAACAAGTGTGTTAATGACTGTCCTATAAAAATGTGCATGCAACATAAAGCTACTAACTTCAATTTGTTTCCTAGAATAAGTAAATTTCTTAAAAGTCACCTCACTGAAGAAGAAATCAGTTTTAATTGTTCTGCTTGTGGCACAATCTTGAATTACATGAAACTTGTAAGTTCTTTGCAGATCCAGAGCCTTATTATTTTGTTTACTGCCCTACTGTAAAAAAAACCCACCCAAAACCCCTTCACCATACCATGCTCCTCTAAGCAAAGAGCTTCCAGAACATGCAGGAATCACGTCTCTGTTGGCAGTGCATCTTCGTAACAGATGCAGCCGTAAACAGTTGTAAATTGGAATCGCCATTTGTTTTACCCATTTGGGATTCTCTTAGCTGTTGGCTGGGGATGTTGGTACTTATGAGCATGCACATTCTTCACTTACTAAACGCTCCGATAGAAATGATGATTGCATGCCTTCGTGTTCTAAAATCAGTGCCTCCAAAGAACTGCTATTCATGTTTTAATTTTCTAATCCCACAACAGAGAAAGTGGCGCATGCCAAAGAAGAAAACCTTAGTATGCATCAGATGCTGGATCAAACTTTACTGGAGTTAAACAACATGTGAAAACCTTCTTAGCAGCAACCACATTGTTTTATTCTTTTGTACACCTGCTTGCCGTGAAACCCCATAACGTGTCTTTATTTTAGTTTCACCAGAGTCACAGGAACATCTTCTGAACTATCAGGCAGGGGTCAGGGAAACACCAAAATGGGCAAGCCATATGCGGGTTAAGCTACGTTGCATTATGGTTGAAATGTGCCATTTCCCAACGAAAATGTTACCTACACTTTGTAGAGAGTTTCAGCGATTCAGCACGCTTAATCTTTGGAAGAACCCTGGCTGTGGTAGAAGCGTCCCACCTCAAGTGCCAACTGCAGTTGTTAACGAGAAGAGCGATTCATGTCCAAGAGAGATCAGCTGGAAATGGTGCTATTCTGAACAAAAGGTTCTACCCGAGTCTTTTGTTTGATACCAGACAAGTCAGGTGTTGCCCAGCACAGTAATTTATTTTTATCAGAATTTTATTGATCTGTCAGGATTTGGACTTCCTGTGCCTTTCGATCACTAAAGCAGAGGTGTGCAAGCAGCAGAAAAGCACAGGCTTCTGGAAGTTTTAAACTGTGTTCTTGCAACTCAATACAAAAGTGTAGGTCAGCATTTCACCTCGACTATTTCTTCAATTGTACTTTTCATGTTGAAATGAAAGAGTCAATAAATTCAGGAGAAAACAAATTTGGAAGAGACTGCTTAAAAATGTATTTTATTTGTGTGGATTTGGGGGAGGGGGAGGAATTTAGAAACCGTTAGCGCGCCTCACTGTTTTTCTTTTTTCACACTTTCTTTGAGCAGTTTTAAAAGTATACCTGTATGTAAACATTGTATAATGATATGGAATAAAATGCACATTTTAGGACATTTTTTAAACTTTGCTCTCCTGTGGTTTGTTTTTGGCTGCCGCCGTGTAAAACGCACGCTTGTGCCGTTTGCCGAGTTAACTGGTGCCTTTCTGTCTCTTCCGTGCTGCCAGGCTCAGGTGGAGGAGGCAGTGAAATGCAGCAGTTTGGACTGACGTGGATCTGCAGCTGCTAAGAGGGGCCCTTCTTAGGGAAGGTCCCTTGAGGGGAAACCATCCTCATTGCTTGATCATAATCCCAGAAGACTGCAGAGTGCAGCAATACTCTAGCAGATTATAAAGTTTTACAGAACTACCCACTGTTGACCCAAACTAGTTCTAGTGAGAACATTGCAGAGGTCCCATAGGGTTCTGTAGAAAACTAATCCCAGAGGCCACACTCTTGAAAACACTACCGTGTGTTTGTATATCTTACCTGTTACTCAGCTTGTATACAGTGATCAACTTTCCAAAACAACGTGTCACGCTCATGAGACATCCTTCCACCTGGTTTTGCACTACTGGTTGTTAATTTCTGCGTATGTAGAAATTTATTGGAGTGATAAAGTCTGTCAATGAGCAACTTCAGTACTTAAAAAATAATTCTTACTCCTTCTTTTTCTGTAGTAATGTTGCTGAAAGTTGATGATGTCCAGCCTTCTAGTGTCACGGAACTTGATAGGAGCCAAGTATAGATCAACTTCCAGATCATAAGAGAGTCTTCTCTAGAGGACCCTTAGCAAGGAAATTAAAACAAGTTATCTTCAGAGCAGCTGATGCACTGCTGGAAGGGTAAAGTAGCGCATAATGATTTGGGGTCAAACGGGAGTTGGAGAGAGAAGCTGCACTGGTGTTAGGCTCCGGCGTTTTTAATTCATTTTAATTCTAGCGGTTAGACACGAGGAGAAAAGGTTGGACTCGATGACCCTGGAGGTCCTTTCCAGCCGTGATGATTCCGTGATTCTAATTATGTTATAAAGGGGAGAACTTAACAACATCACAAACTTTGCATGAATCATTAGCTGCTGCCAAGGCATCCTGAGTGCAAAGGATGAGATCTCTGGCTTCCTTTAAAGTGTTTCAGGGGAGCAAAATTTGTGTTACAGTGCTTTAAGCTTATGTTGGAGGCTGACAGTCTAAAGCTCCAGGTATGAAAGTAAGTTTCTCTCTTTCTCCTTCCTTAGCACAAGGGCAAAATGTCAACTGAAAATGCTCTAAGCACCTGTTCAGGCCTCAGTGTACAAACAGCTTGGAGCGGTGCTGCTGGACTCAGTAGGGCTGCCTGCAGTGGGAAGTGCTGTGCTGGGTAGCAGTTTGTAGCGCAGGGTCCAAGGCCACCCAGAGGCTGTGCTGGCAGCCAAAAGGAGTTGTTTCTGGCACTGGGCCATGAGTCTGACACAGCTGAGAGTGCTGTCCACTCCCCAGCATTGCTTCTCTGGTCCCATGATCTGGCCTTGGGTCCTAGACAGTGTCTGAGTGAGATCACAGCTTTAGCTGCTTAAACTTGCTTTCGTGGAGACCACAAACAGCTTTGTGGTTTGAGGCATCTGAATTTGCTTCTTATCATGTGTCATGGCAGGGCGGAGGCTGTGGTTTAATGTCTCTTAACGAGACCATGTCACCAGTTATAAAGCGAGCGCGCGCAAGCAAGGAGATAAGAGTTAATCTGAAAAGGATCTGGTGGTAGAACAGACTTCCCCAAAGCACAGTGCTGCAGATGGATCAGTAACGTGTCAGAATAGGCAAAGAGAAGCTTTCTAGTTCTGAGGAGAGCTGAAGGCAGTGATGAACTTAATGGTCAATTGCACCAAGGGGCTTTTTCTTTGGTGGCTAGCAGCAGGTGGATAAACAGGCACGTAAAAGTGTTTGCTGGGGCAGGAAGATGTTTTCACTGGTATCGCAAGCCACTCCTCTTACGCATTCTTTGCATGCAGCACCTAATCAAAACTCAGTGAAGCTAAAAAGCATTGCCATGTAAAAACACATGATTTTGACTTTGATTTGACCCCATTCTAAACAAACAGGAATGTCTCCCGCTTGTAGCCGCTTTGCCTGAGATGTTAACGCAAAACATTTGTTAAATTACAGAACCCTGCGTTACTCAGCATTCCTCAGGATATTGGTCTTGGTTTGAGAGCTGCCCACCCCTTTCTTCGATGCCAAACCACATCTGGCCACTTGAAACACCACTGTGCAGCCTGCTGTTGAATTGTCTGGACTGTTCTGTGAGTTGTCCTCTCTCGATTGAATGAGTAGCTCTGAGAGCACCAAGACTGGCAAAACCTGCTTTCTCCCAGATTGCTGGATCATGGTTGGTTGTAAACTGGCAGTGAGTTTTTTTCCAGATACTGAGACATTTGTGTTGTCTCTCACTCCCCTACAGGATTTCTCTGAGGTCTACAAAGACACACACAGCATTCAGCAGGGTGTGCCTTTCCTTCCACTGGGTTGTCCACAGGCATGCTGCTTCTATCTTCATTTTCCTCTTTTAGAGCTCTGCGTGGTCAAAACGAGCGAGTCAGTCCAGGAGTGGTTCAATGGAACGAGAGGCAGGGAGAAGTCCTTCTGCTTCAAGAAATGAGGCTAAGGCAGTATCCTGCTGTCCTGCACCTGCAGAGTGCTGCCTCTCAGAGCTCTAGCACCTGAGTGAGGAATCAGAATGTATGAGGTAACCTGCACGTTAACCCAGTTTTGCCGTCATTGATGCTACTCAAAATCCAGCTGGCAAACTTCTCTCTGTTGTTAATGTTACAGGAGTATTTGTTACACTGGGCTGCAGTGTCTGTTAACAGCAGCAAAAGAAGACAGTGATTAGCCAGCTAAAACATTGAAAAACAACACGGAAGAGGAAATTTGTTTGCATGCCTCAGCACTTGGGAAAATAGCTCTTTCTCAGGTGTTCATTTTGGCATGAGGATTTCTTTTATTTCTGACTTAATGATAAAAGAGGAGCATCAGTGAAAGATTAAGGGGAAATTGCAGCAATAAGATCCAAACAGTAGAGAAAATAACGGTAATACTTTTCATCTTCATCAAATGTGTTTTGAAAATGCACATAGAAGTAGTTCCTTTTAATAAAGGGAAGCTCTGAAGTTTATTTCTTCAGTGTGACTTGTTTGTGACTTCTTTCCTAGGTATGGAAAATCTGCCCAGGTTTAAAGGTTGGACTTAATGATCTTAAAGGTCTCTTCCAGCCGAAACTATTCTATATGATTCTAAGCTTGCATCATCTTGGCTTCAGTTTCAAACCTGCCTAAGTTTCTGTAGTCATAGCCTTGCAGTTTGTAAGCCATCACTGAGAACTGCATAAGCACAGGAGACCCCTCACGGTGACAGTAGTTCAGGGAGCAATCAGGATCTCCCAGTTAGTTAGTTAACTTCTGCGGGAGCAGAAACAGAGGAAAACAGAAGCAGATGGAAATCTTATAGACATAGAGAAATGCAGTTGTTCCTGTTTGTTATTTCTTGACTCACAAGGCACCTAATGAAAGGATATTACAAAGTATTTGGGATTTTAATGTTACGGCCTTTAGGGCCACCTCAGCCCTGGTTTCTTCCTGTTTCGTTGCTGGTTGAAGATTAAACGTAATCTTTTCCATTTAAAAAAATAGAGCAAACACACACCAAAGTAAGTTTGAACCTAGCAGCATCTGCCAGTACCACATGCCATAACATACTCACGTGCCTAGTCGTGGGATCACTTCATTTGTGTAGAGGTCATGGGGACGAAGGTCATCCCAAATACATTTGGGGCTATGATCCTGCAAAGTAGTTTGAATGTCTTCTGTTCCAGGGCCTGGCTTCCCAGACTTACTCCTTCCATCTCTTGTTTTCATTCCTTGCTCTGAAATTCAAACAGAAACGCCAAGAGAGCAGCTGTGTGATCTGTCTCAGCCAAAGCTCATGTAATGCATAGGAAGGTGAAACTGCAAAGTTCTGGCTAGTTGTTTTAACTTGCTTACAACATTCTGGTATTGGTCGTGTAGATCAGTGTAAGTTTCCACTTTAAAAATGAAGCATTCCTTTGCAGGGTCACCAATAGTTTGCATATTTCCCTTGACAAGATCACCAGTTGGAGAAATAGCCTGGGAAAATGCTTCAGTCTTCCCTGAGTTCTGGTTTTCTGTAGCCTGCAAGGACAAGCCTGCCAGACTTTCCACTTAATCTGGGTTGTTGCATTACTTCCTTATTTGCTTATTGTAAACAGGTAGGCTATAAAGTAGTCTGAAGAGGTGATGTCATTTGTACAGGCTGTCCAGAAAGGAACAAGCATGAGGCTCAGAGGGGAGAGAATGAATCTTTCCCTCTGATTGCTGCTGCCTCGTTATGTCTTGTCCTGCCTCTGTAGTTTCGACTCATGTTCCTGTAGTCACCTCATTCCTCTGCCACAGAGGAAAGGTGCTGTCGAAGTCCAGGTGGCAAATTCTTTATCGTTCCTCGTGCGGGTTTAAAGTCCAACATGCAGGACCTTCTCCTATAAAAATCGATCAAAAGCCTTTCAGTGGTTCTTGCCACACCAGCAGAATGCGGGTGAAGTTGCGGTGTGACTCAATTTTATTATCGATGACGTTAACCAGGAAATCATGATACTTCACCAAAAAAACCAACGCAAAGCCGTGACTTTTTGCTGCTTTTCAGCAGTCAGCAAACGTGTTGGAAGCGTGCATGTGCGTTTAATACACTCACATGCAGCCGTGCCGGAGCGCAAGGCATTTCCTGCAGATTAACAACTGGGTGGGAAGGACTGGGGCTACGAGAGGCAGCCCAAGGGACCCAAGCTGGTTGTTAATCCATGGGAAGTGCTCTGTGCCAAGGCTTTCTCTTGTAAATTGAAATGAAAAGCACACAGGCCTGTGTGTCCCTGTCTGTGGAGGAGAAGCAGAGTTTATTGTCCTTTTGAGCAATAAAGTTACTGACTCCTCCCTCTGCTTCCCCATCAGCATTCGTGCTGCCAGCATTAGTAACACTGCAGCTGGCAAGAAACTGATAGAGTTGACTCTGGACCCTTTATTTTTGTGAATCACAGTTTGGATTTTGTTTTCCTTAATTCAATCCAAGCTTAAATCTTGTGCAGACTCTGTAGGGGTAGGGTTTTGTGCCATTTTAGCCAAATCACTTTAACAAAGGTCACATTGCCAAACCGGACAAACACATGTCCAGCTAAGGCCTGCCTATCTGACCAAGGTTTAGCCAACACACAGTTCCATTAGAGCAAAGTCTCAGTGTTCCAGAATGCAGCTTTCTGGAGACATTGCACGATGACAAGTCCTTTCATGCAGCAAAGCTGTAGGTCTTTGTCTGCTGCGACATGAGGTATATAGGTTTGTAAAACAAACGGCTCCCCACAGACAGAACTGCAGTTCATTTCTGTTTCTAGAGAGATGGATGTTGTTGTTGATCCAAGTAGGACACCTGCACTCTGCATTAAAGGTGGGAACCTGCAGAATCCCTATTTAAACTATAGTGAAATCAGAAAGCTGTGAAATAGGTATTCCCAGTTTCTGTTTTGCCTTTGAAGCAGTAATGAAGTTACTGTTTGTGCTGCAGTGTGACCAGCAAACCTTAGTAAGCCCCTTTCATTTATAGATGATGTTTCTCAAGACAGTCCGGGGATTTATCTTAAGTTTCTGTTTTATTTGTCTGTCTGAGAATTGAGAGGATCAGCTGTACGTGTAAGAAACGCTTTTCACTCGCACCTGGTGTTTCGATTTGACAAGCACCAAGTCAAGCAGGAACCTGTTGGCTTTCATTGCATCACTTGGGAAAAACCCTGTCATCCTTTCAGCAGGTGTTCCATGTGCTGTGCTTCCCCACCAGCACCAGGACACCTTGAGCTCAATGCTATTCTGGTGCATCTTGCTCATCTTTGCACTACAAGATTGGTTTTAATGGAGATAGGGGATGAGAAGACTCCAAGCTGAGCAGCAGACGTTCAGGTGAGTGTGCAGGTAGTAAAACTATCCTACTGGGTGATGCTAATCACACTACAGTAGACCTGTAGGTGTCTTTGTGCATACCTGCCATGCACTGCTGTACACTAGGAACCAGATGCAGCGTCTAAAGTGTGGAAATGGGTTTGTTTTATTCCAGGTCAAGGAAACAAATGACAGTATTTCCAACTCTGGCAGTTGTTGGGTTATTCCAAGTGGCAGGAGTGGCAAGTGCCTCACACTTAGCACTCATTGCAGGAATCGGCCACAGGCAGTTGTCTTCCCTCAGCAGGGGACTGTTTCAAATTCTTTCAGTTGTTTCATGCAAGCCAAGACACTTTGAACCGATCCTACTGCAGCACAGAGCTGTGTAAATGCCATTAACTTGATTTATTTTGCAGGTATGGAAAGGGGATAGAGTCAAATTCTTACTGATCGATGTAGCATGAAGAAACTGTGTGTTTACACATCCTTAAAGAGGCTCTTTTGAAACATGTCTCAGCTTGGGAACAATAACGTGAAGCAAAGGAACGGAGTTTGCAGTACGCATGGGCTCAATCCCGTAAGAATATGCAAGCCCAGTGCCAAATGCCTCCACCCAAATCACCAAGATGTTACTAATTTGATAAGAGGCCTTTTCCTGTTTTTCACTAGCCTGTGCAGTTTCTCAAGCTATCTGGGCTCTGTTCTCACCAAAAGCATTTCTAGTGGCACCGAGTGTGTCTGCAGAGCGAAGTGAAGGTGTCGTTGCAGCGCAGGTAGGTGAAACCACACAGCAGTGGGTAGCCATAGTAGTGGATGTGTGCAAAAAGGACTAGCAGCTAGTGTGCACATGTAGCTGGGTGAGTATTTGATGTGAGCTGCAGAGAAGTGTTTGCTTATGACAGTAGTCCTCACTGAAAACACGCTGGAGCATCAAATGGTGTTGAATGCTTCGGGAAAAATGCCAGAAGGATTGATGCCTGAGAAGGATCTGGAGTCTTCTGTGTACAAGAACAGACAGACAGGGCCTACCAGGCAGGACTGTGTTCTTCACACAGGAACTGCGCTTTCCCTTCTTCTGCTCTGTCAAAGCCAACATGCCTGTTGTTTTTCTTCTGGACTTGTAGGCACCTGTAGCACTGGAGGTGGCACTAGACCCTGGCACTTCGGGATGACTGACTGAATGCAGCTGCCTGGTCTGTTTCTGTCCTGAGCCAGTCAGTCAGTGCTAGGCAGAGTTCTCACTGACACATTTCTTGATGCATAGTTGTCTGGGACCTGTTCATTCATTGTGCTTTGTATTTTGGGGAGAAAGCACAGAAAGAACAGTAGTTCTAACCCAGTTGTGAGGAGCTCTTCTTAGAGCAAGCCTGAAAGCTTTCCCTGGTGCCTGCACTTGAAAACTCTTTTAGTTAAAATAAGAGCTTCAGAAAAGTACCTTCTGGTTAATGTATTTCATCATTTACGTGTTTTACACCACTTCAGCCTGAAAAGGCAGAGCTGGAAAAGCCAAAGACACTGGTGTGGGCTGGTACCTGTTGCTTGTGTGGGTAGTGGTTACACGAGCCATCGTTTTCCACGGCGAACTGTGCTTCTGCCCACTGAGCAAGGACAAGACCCGGAGAGGGTGAGAAGGTTAAGCACAGCAGCTGAATGCTGACGATAAACATGAAGCCATTCTCAGGGGCAGCATCCCTACAGTCCTCTCTCTGCTCAGTATTCTACCAGAAGAGATTGTTGCCAGGAGAATAACTTCAGGAAAAACAGAAAATAATCCCATTGGGTTTCTTTTCTGTCTTTTGTTTTCTTCAAGAGGCGGTGCTGGTGCTTGTCTTTTTTCACAAATGTCTTTCACTGATGTATTTCACAAATGTTCTTTCATTACTTTCAGCTGGTGACAATATTTTTCCTCAAAGTCCCAAAAGGTTTAAAGTAGGCTGTGCATTAAAATTATGAGGAAGTCACCACTACAGTTTCAACACTAATGGTTTTGCAGAGAAGAAAAAGAAATACGTGCAGCCTTTGGCTGGTCTTTAGCCCCAGCACGGTCTTTTCAGCTGACAGGCAAGCTCCCATCCTGTTGTTTCTAGGAAGTGTGTCAGACACCATAACTCAGACACTAACAGTGTGGCTCTATAAAACTCTCCCAAATTCTATTTTATTGGAAGTAAACAATCTTCAGGTGACACATCCTGAGTACACAGGAAAGCGGAGTAACCTAAGTGGGGTTGTGTTCCTTTTATGGTGGGCGTGGGTGTCCTCAGGACAGGGGCAGGGCCAGCCCTGCTGGGCTCCTGGCTGAGCTCGAGGACCATCACTCCTGTTGTGTCTTTCAGCTTGTGATGGGGACGTGGACATCGCGTGATCACAACAGCGTCAGTGCTCCTGTGTGGTGCGCAAAAAGTACACCATGTTTAACTGAGCTCCTCAAGAAGGTAGCAAACACCAGAATGAGAGTGCAAGCAGAGCTTATGATAAACATTGATCTCCATGTCTAAAGAGGCATTGTTTCTAAAATTACTTTTCTCTTGATCCAGATGTCTTATAATGATTAAAGGTTTGTTCCTGATTAATGTTTCTCAGCTAAATTGCTGGAGAATTCGCCCACCTGTGACCTTAGTTTAGGAGGAAACCCCAACAGCTCAGGTAAGATACGAATCTTAAAATGAAGGGGTGAGTCTGTGGCTTTTGGGGAGAGGATGCCTGGGGTTTGGCTGGGTCTAACTGTCCTTGTATCAGTGTGGTCCATGTGCTGTGATCATGCACGTGCCACCTTGCCGCACGAGCAGACACTGCCACACTGACCAGGACCAAACAGACCGTGTCTGCGGCTGAGGAATCTGTGGCAGCAACTCACTTCAATAAGGCTGTGACAACCAAGAGGGATCCGCGACACCACCCCTTTTGCCAACAGCCAGTTAAGCTAATAAGGCTTCTTACTGCCATCTACTGCATGAATGCTTCAGCCCAGAGGGCAACAAAACCTCTGTGTTCTCAAATCAGTGTAACTGCTTCTGAAGAACAGGACAGATGGTTGTTTCCTGCACCTCTCCATTTGTCTTCTTTTAAAATTCAGAAATAAAATAATTGGGATTTTAACAAACCTTTCCTACGCTGAGAGTAGAAACACAATCTGTGATCAAGGGAATCACTATCTCTTGACTCTTTGCATTTGCCATCAACATGTTTTCCCCACATCTACCCATGCAAGCATGGGTAATATTTTGAATTGCTGCTTTTTGTGGTTTTTCATCAATTTTTGTAGCAGAAATATAAATCACAGATCTTTGTGTTTGTTCAATTATTTTCCATTAGACTCAACGTTTTGGGATCCAGAAATCTTTACAGAAGTTAGTCTTTCAGTATTAGAACAATTGGAGTCCCTTGAATTAATTGGACATTTAATTGTTTCACAATAAATCCAAACAGAGTAAACAAAAGTGTTTCCTTCCTGAAGAGCCTTCCTACAAGTTCAGCCTGAAAGCTTCACTGCTGTGGCAGTTATAAATGGTGTTTAGTAGGGGGGAACGACAGGGCTGAACCAGCCTTTCATCAGGGGAGTACTGTCGGGCATCACTTACTTCCTGCTATTCAAAGCTTAGATGTTACTTGTTTAAAACATCACCCATCGTTTCCATTTCTGCTGAAACGTTGAATTTAGGGAGATGCCGAATTTTGCCCTGTTGGTGAGCTAGAAAAGCAAATGGGAAGTTGCACAAGTACTGCGACCGAAGCCCGGCTCTGAAAGAAGGAGCAGCCATAACAACTTCTGTTAAACATCACCGAGGCATCGGGATCCACAGGGGCACTTGCAGAAGCTGAAGAGGGCTGACAGAAGTGGTAGCTGGTTCTCAAAATACCTGCAGATTTATTTGTTTAAAAGGGTCATGTTTTAGGAAATACTGCTGAAGCCTCATGGTGTGCAAATACCTGCTGTTGCCACACACTGCTGACCACCAGTAGCAGAACGGGCTTGTAACACCTTTCAGTGGTGGGTCGCACCAGTGCAGAACCACATGAAGCTGCAGCCCACCTTGTTGTTCCCCAGCTGACACTGTAAGAGTATCACAAAAAAGCCAGCAAACACAGCACGGTACTGCAAGGGCAAGGTGACTAGAAAGACACAGAAGCACTTTAAGATCTCATGTTACCAAGCCTTTGGTATTTGTATCATAAAGCCTTAGAGCTTTAAAGCCTCTTGACTTGTGAGACTCCAAAGCTGGTTCCTCTGGAGGTGATGGAGCACAGCCCTGCTTTGCTGAGAGACCCCGTGTCTCCTGCCAGTCCTTATCATCTCCTCATGCAGGCTCTTCAAGTCTGGTACACGCCGCTTGGCAAGGAGGCAGAGCAGAGGCAAAGTCGGCTGGCTTAGTGCTAAACCACGGGGAGTATTTCCACCCGGCCAGAGGAGTCTCCAGATGGGCTTTTCTGGCTGTGTCACATGAAAAAGATGGATTACAGCTGAGAGCCTGTGCTTGCACTTCTAAGTGACCGACGGATGAGGACAGAAGGAAAACACTCGGGGGGACTGCAGAATTTAGGATTGGATTATCCCGCTGCTCACTGTCCTCATTTTCTGTTGCTATCAGTGGGAGCGGAGACATCTACAGACCTTATGACCTGGCATCTCAACTCAAGTTAACAAAACCAGCAGCTCAGCAGAATGCGTTGTGCTACTTAATTTAACGCATCATTAAGGCAAACCAGAGCAGGACAGCAAGATCTGTTTGAGGTTTAGAACCGTTCCCAAGAGGGAACGCCGCCTTCCCCGCTCCGCGGCACCGGCCACGGCGGGAGGGGCCCTTCCCCGCACCGGCAGAGGCGCTGTGGGAAGCGCAGCCCGTGTGGCCAGCACGGACCAGGCCCCAGCGGCTCCGNGCGGAGGGCGCGCAGGACGCGAGGCCGCTGCCCCCCGCGCGGGGCTTCGGCGCGGCCGTCGAGCGGAGCAGGGACCTCCTGCGGAGGATCAAGGTGCTGAGCGAGTGGGGGCCGTGCCTGGGGCAGCTGCCGCGAGGAGCAGCTCGTTGTTTGTCCTGTCAGTTCCGTGGGCCCCGGGCCGCCGGCGCTTGGAATGCTTAGGCCGGGCTGAGCTCCGTGTGTGGTACTGGACCGGCGACTAACAGGGGGAGCAGGACGCGTAACGGCTGTAGGAAGGAGAGACAGAGAGAGACAAGGGAGTTGTTCGGACAGCACCTCGGGGAAGCTCCTTTCAGGCTCTGCTTGCCGGCAGATGCTGCCCTTTGCGGGTTACGTGTTAACTCTGTAACTGGGGTGTCCGCTCCGCTGCTCTTGTGTGCCCTGATCACCAGCTTGATTAGCTTACTGAGTAGTTGTGTTTAAGTTACTCTCGGTAGATGGGCTTTTCTCAGCTGATGGTCTGGGTGATCCTGCTGTGGCAGGGCGATTGGACTAGATGATCTTTCGAGGTCTCTTCCAGTCCGTAGCGATTCTGTGATGGGTCTGGAGTGTCTGCTTTCTGAAAGCTGTTTATGACAGTTCAGCCCAACTGGTATCTAACAAAACGTCCACGGTAGTGCGACATCAGCCTGCTGTCATGTTTGGGAGAAGGTGTTTGCTTTGACTGCAGAGACCCTTCTTAGTGTGTTCTGTCTGTTGGTTTCTCTTACAGGATGAAGCAGGAATCCCAGGCATACTAGTAGGAGTTTCCGTCGACGGAAAGGAAGTCTGGTCAGAAGGTTAGTACGTGGGAGGGGTAGTGCGTGCTGTTGATAATCGTGGAATAGCACACCAGCATCGTCTGGTCCAGCCTTTGTTGTTAAAAGTACAATCTAGACAAGGTGGCCCAGCACCCTGTCCAGCCAGATCTTACAAGAGTCCAGTGCTGAGGGCTTCACCACTTCCCCAGGGAGTAGCGGTGAATGTTTAAAACATGAACAATTTGATCACACTGGTCTGTCTGGGATGTCTTCCACTGATGCCCTATCTGCAGTTGCCAGAAACAAGTGTCTAGGTAGCGTAAAGTGATAATTCTCATGGTGAGCTTCAGGAATGTCTAGGAATTGATATGTTACTGACTTCCTGAATGTTCTAGGACATCTCAGTAATTATGTGGAACCTTTCTTCCATTAATTTGTCAGAGTTGTCTCCGCATGTACCTGCTCCAGACACAGCCACACAGTGGTCTGGTACAACTGTGCGTAGGACCTAAAGAGCTGTTCTCCCCACCAGGAACCTCCTTAGTACTCAGAAGTGAGAGCAGCTCATATTTAGCGATCTGACTCTCGTTTGTGGGCTGAGGTGTAGATTTTTACATGGAAGGTACTGAGACATAACAGGCATCATCTTTCCAGAAATATAAGTGATTTTGATAAGTGATTTGTCTGGTCACACAGTTTGAAGTGGAGCCTGTTAGTCCTGCTCATACAATGTAGATGTTTGGTGTTTACTTTAGAGCAACCACCAAACTGTGCGTCTGTTTTCAAAGACACTTCAGTAATATCTTCTGGACAGCTGGAGTGAGAGCAGTAGAAAGCAACACATTTTCGTTCTGTGTGCTCTGGCTGGGGGTGTTGACGGGGAAACCGCGGCAGTTTTAAATGCAGCGAAACTGGAAGCGGTGCTCCGACTGTGAACAGCGAGACAGACAGCCGACCGCTTGTTGGTGCGCAGGGGTGTGTGAGAGAAACACACCCGGAGGGTTCGCTGCCAGGTGGCCTCTTCCAAAGTGGTCTCCACCCGGCAGAGGAAGACTGTGCTCCTGTCGCCAGTCAAAATAGGTGTGGGAACCCAGAGAGAGCTCCCACAGAAGGATGAGGCTGTGCAGGTGGCGTGCTGCAGGGAGTGGCACAGCCTCTCACTGATCTCACGGGGCAGGTCTGAGGGCTGCTGTGCGCGGTGTGAGCAGGTAGATGATCTGCCTGACCAAGCGGCACAGCTGCGAGACAAGGTTGTAAGGCCACAAGCTGAAGTAGGAATGCTCAGGAGCTTTAGGGAGGCTGAAATGGGAGAGACTGGTGGACACCCAGAGTTGGGGGGCCCTGTATCCTGCCCCTCTCAGATGGAAGACGGAAGCCTAAGTAAAAAGAGTGAGTGGAGGCAAGTTCAAGGCCATGGCAGAAGGCACACACCCCCCTTGCCTGCCTCGCCTCCCCAGATGCCTCTGAGAAATAGATATGAGACCCTCCTGGAAGACAGTCAGTCTATATCAGTGATATAGATGATAAACAACCTATTCCAGAGGTCTTATCAGAATTGGATAGGCCTTCCAGTAATATGACAGCCTCCTTCACAAAGAAGAGAAGGGTTCGAGTTGTTGGAGACTTGCTCCTGAAGGGAACTACGGGCCCAATATGCAGAGTGAACCCCTCATCATAGGGAAGTCTGCAGTCTACCTGGAGTCTGAATCAGGGGTATCACTAGGATTTCACCCTAACCTGGTGAAATCAACTGGCTACTACCCACCACTAAAGTTCCAGACAGGTGGGGAGGCTGTACATTCTGTAGCCTGAGTGGAATCAACAAAGACTTCAAGGCCTTGGGCAGGACCTCTCTGCCCAGGGAGGTTGTGGAGTCTCCTCTGGAGAGGTTTAAAACCCACCTGGACATGTTCCTGTGTGACTTAATCTAGGTGATCCTGCTGTGGCAGGGGGATTGGACTGGATGACCTTTTGAGGTCCCTTCCAGTCCCTAACGTGATGGTCTGTTCCTGCGTGTGTGTATGCATATATATGTGTGAAGCTGCTTAGAGGTCTTCATTTGTCTTTCATCACGACGGAGAGTCTCTGGTACCTTTTGTAATGTGGGCTAATAAGAAAACTGTGCTAGAGTGTTGCTCAAATAAGCTTTTTCTGGTCTCAAATTACCTAGCGATGAAAGCACAAGTTGTAATCCCTTCACTGACAGGCAGGAAGGTGCCTGAGGGAACTAGTGCCAGGGTTGTGATTTATCACTAGGATTGCCAGATCCAATACCAAGACAAGTACATGTGGGAGCATGAGCCATTTCTGAGCTTTCTGTGCCCTGCTGCATGTGGCTATATAGAGGAACATTGCTCTGGGAGGTGGGTAGCATTGGTCTCGTAGACTTCTGCCCACGTTGCTGTCCTCCTCCCTACTTGATAGGGGAGGGGTAGGAACAGGTGTGATTGTTTGTGTTCTGTGACCATTGTGCTAAACCTGCTTTCCTGCTAAACTGATGGGAGCACGTTGAGATTTGGAAGGGGTTTTCACTGGGGAGGTGCTGTATCTGTGCTCACGCACACTATGCGGGCACTTGTCGACTTGACGAAGAAGAAGGGGTCTTGGGCAGCTAAAATACCTGTTCTGTTTTTGTATTCCAGCAAGGATTCCTTTTCAGAGGGGTTCATTGTTAGATGGCAGTTTTGTGTGTCACCAGCTCATAGGGACAACTGCGCTTACATCATCAGTGCATTTCATTGCCTCTCACGCTGCAACGTCACTTGCACGTGTTCTTCAAGCCCGCGTGGGAGGCTGATACTGCTGCACTAGTTCCAGTTCTTGCCACAGACCTGTGGGCTGGTTGTATAGGAAAACGTGGGTAGGAGACTGTTACGCTGTCTGTTAACAGAAGGGATGCTGAGGGGTGTTGAAACTAAGTGTATGTGCTTGGTGAATCTTTACAGAGCTTTTGAGTGAGCTGCTCTCTCTGTTGATGAAGTGAGACTCTTTCCTGTTTCAATAAAATAAAACAACAAAAATGACTGATTGGTCAGTTAGATTTTGGTCTCTCTAGGGTTTCTGTTTTATCTCAGGACTGTATATTGTGGCTTAGTCTTCAATCACTTTTATCTTTAAGCCTGTGTTGTAACAATAATAATTTTGTGTTTTCCTTAATCAGCCATCTGGGCTGACAGTGGCCAGTCCAATGGGTTTTGTTTAACTGTGCCTATTACATTAAAAGGTGAGTTGAAGTGGGAGCAGGGATGGCCCAGTGCTCCCATGCCCCAGCTTAGCTGGAGGAAAAACCATTTGAAGGAGCCAGTAAATCTGATCCATTGCACACCTCTGTCAAAGTGCTCACCGTAGTGTTTCTGTTTCCTTGAAGGTTTGGGTTACGCCGATGTGGAGAATCGTGTGCTGTGTAAGCCAGAGACAATCATGCGGATCGCTAGCATTAGCAAGTGTCTTACAATGATGGCTGTTGCTAAATTGTGGGAAGAAGGGAAACTGGATTTAGATGCTCCAGTGCAGAAGTACGTCCCTGAATTTCCAGAAAAAGTCTTTGAGGGTGAAAAGGTAAGTTAATTGTACTGCTAACACCTTTCTGGGTTTTCGTTCCTGTCATTGCACAGCCATGTGTGTGCAGGTACTGCTGCCTGGACCTGTTCTGGTCCTGGTGGACAGCAGGATGACTATGAGCCAGCAAGGTGCTCTTGTGGCCAAGAGGGCCAACAACATCCTGAGATGGATTAGAAGGAGGGTGGTTAGCAGATGGAGAGAGGTTCTTCTGTCCCTCTACTCTGCCCTGGTGAGACCACATCTGGAGTGTTGTGTCCAGTTGTGGGCTCCTCAGTTCAAGAGGGATGTGGAGCTGCTGGAGAGAGTCCAGCGTAGGGCAACAAAGATGATGAAGGAGGTGGAGCACCTCCCTTACGAGGAGAGGCTGAGGGAGCTGGGTCTCTTGAGCTTGGAGAAGAGGAGACTGAGGGGTGACCTCATTAATGTCTGTAAATATTTGAGGGGTGGGTGTCAAGAGGATGGAGCCGGGCTGTTCTCGGTGTCATGTAGTGATAGGAGGAGGGGCAATGGTTGTAAGGTGGAACATAGGAGGTTCCACATCAACCTGAGAAGGAACTTCTTCACGGTGAGGGTGACGGAGCACTGGAACAGGCTGCCCAGGGGAGTTGTGGAGTCTCCTTCTCTGGAGATGTTCAAGACCCGCCTGGATGTGTTCCTGTGTGACTTGGTCTGGGTGATCCTGCTGTGGCAGGCGGATTGGACTAGATGATCTTTCGAGGTCCCTTCCAATCCCTAATGATTCTGTGATTCTATTCATGTAAAACCCCAGAAATCACTCAGACCAGTATGAGTGTTTGCTGCTCCAAGAAGCAGTGCTGGAAATGTGGGTCTTCAGTTTTAGATCAAGTGTGTAGCCTCTTGTACCTATGTATCTGTATATATAAATACAGACATATACACATATATATCTATACACACACACACACACATTTTAACTGGTTTTAATGCACAATATTTGAAAGGTTTTATGTCTTCCTGTGTTTGCTGTCGTACTGACTTTTCTAGAGGCCTAGTGCTCACATTGAGGTCTTGTCCTTTCTTCCCAGGTCACTATTACTACAAGACTGTTAGTGTCACACTTGAGTGGGATTCGTCACTATGAAAAAGATCTTGCAAAGGTAAAGGAAGAAAAGGAAAAGGCAAACAGAGCATGCAAACCAACAAAACCCACTGAGGATAAAGAACAAAAAGAAGGCAAGGCTGTCGACAAGACTGATGCTGTCAAACCACGGGGAGAACGTGAAGGTGATGTCAAAAGCCGAAGTTCAAAACCTGGCAGGAGAGACAAGGAATTTGAGCAAGAAGAGTATTACTTGAAGGAAAAGTTTGAAAGCGTCATTGAATCACTAAAGATATTTAAAAATGATCCTCTGTTCTTTAAACCAGGTGAGTTTCTATTAATTTAGACCAAAACATGCTTTTCTGATCCTATGTTTGTTTCAAATTGTTTTACATACAGGGAGGATAACAGAGTCCAGTAAGCAGTGTCGCTGGGCAGGGAGTTGGATTCCTCTGCCTTTTTTTCCTCCCCTTTTTTTTGAATTGTGCTTCACTAGAAGCTAAATAGAAGTATTTGGGCTGTTCTGCACAACCCATCTGGTCAAGCAGTTGTCTTAAGACTGATGCAGCTGTTGAAGACATTATTGATCGCGATTAGATAGTTTTGTCCTGCTCCGGCAGGGGAGTTGGACTCGATGATCTCTTGGGTCCCTTCCAACCCCTAACATCCTATGATCCTATGATTTTATCCGTTCAGTTTTAGATACCAGGCTCAGGTAGGTGTCTTCACCAACATACTGACTGCCAAGAATCACGCTTTAGATGCCTTCTGATGGTGTGTCTGCACCATAACCCACCAGGTTCAAACTGTGGTGCAGCCAAGGCTGAGAAGATAATACAAGCAGTCCTGGTAATGCAGAGGAGATAGTGGGACCTCAGGCAGAAATCAGACTTTTCTCCCAGCAGTTCCAAGCACTACACTACGTGCAACGAAAGGCCCCCTTTACTGCATTTATAAATGCTAAAGCAGATTGGAATTGTGCTAACAAATACCTGTCCACAGAATGTTTCATTCACTTGTTGTGTTTGTGTTCTTCTAGATGTGAACCAGATGCAAAACATTTTAGTGAGCCACAAAACTAGAACTATAAAGTTTTGCAGAGAGGACCACAAAATCACATTTCCATAAAAACCAAACCTCAGCAGTTTCTTTTAGTTCTGCAGGGGACTTTTTGTGAATGAGCACTGCCCTTGCCTAGACTCACAAACAAGTCGCAGTAGGTGAATGTCTTCTAGGAGTTAATGTCATGGGTTGCTTCAGCAGATGCCCCTGTTGGAACTGCTGCAGTAAATGTTGTGGAAGTGACACTACATGTCAGCCTCCACATCTTGGAATGAAGCCTGACTGAACATGCAGATCCCTGCACACTCTTTAGCACTGCTCTCAGCTCTGCCTGCCCCTAGCAGACATTTCTGTCTGCCGCAGCGCAGAGATTTGCAGAGCCCAGTGTCAGAAGCTTGCAAGTCCCATGATCCTAAAATGGGGACCTTTTAATGAGTTGTTCGTGGCTGCGTAGGTCTTTTTGCACGTGTGGTTACTAGAATTTTATCCTGCAGGTTTTATTGAAGCATCACGTGGCTAACTTTCCCCCACGCCCCTTTCTCTCTGCATTTCTTCAAGGTAGTCAGTTCTTGTACTCGACGTACGGCTTTACGCTCCTAAGCGCTGTTGTGGAGAGAGCGTCGGGGCAGAAATTCACAGACTACATGCTGAAAATGTTCCGCGACCTGGACATGCTCTCGACGGTCCTAGATGACAATGAAGCAATGATCTACAACAGGGCAAGGTGAGCGAGGACGAAACACTCTTTGCCCCACAGCTGCTGCATTTCCATCTGTGTCCAGCTGACGGAACTAGGCATGTGTGAATGTGGGTGGGTTTGGGTTCCTTTCAGGCTTCTACACGAAGTGGCTTGTGTCATTTCAGAGGTAGTCTTGTAGCTGATTTTATGTCACTGTTAGGGCTTTGGCTCTGTAATTAGCAGTTAAAATGACAGAACAGGAAAGAAGTGTTTGCTGCTACCTGAGCAGATATATGGGGGGGGAAGTGGCAGGATCTAACAAGGGTGAGTGCAGAGCCTTGCATCTGGGCAAGAACACCCCAGGTACCAGTATAAACTGGGGACTGACCTGCTGGAGAGCAGTGCAGGAGAGAGGGACCTGGGGGTCCTGGTGGACAGCGGGATCACCATGAGCCAGCAATGTGCTCTTGTGGCCAAGAGGGTCAGCAGTTCCTGAGAAGGAACTTCTTCCCAGTGAGGGTGACAGAGCAGTGGAACAGGCTGCCCAGGGGGGTTGTGGAGTCTCCTTCACTGGAGACGTTCAAGACCCACCTGGGTGTGTTCCTGTGTGACTTGGTCTGGGTGATCCTGCTGTGGTAGGGGGGTTGGACTGGATGATCTTTTGTGGTCCCTTCCAATCCCTGCTGATTCTGTGATTCTGTGTGATTCTGATGGGGTAGTTACAGGGTTCCTCTTTCTTTAAAAGACTTTAGTACAGAGATTAAATCAAATCCTCTGCTGGCTGATCTATAGATTTCTGTTGCATCTCTTATTTCCTTATTACCTTTAGTGTAGCCTAAGAGTAAGTAGGAGAATTAGTACTTTTGTTGACATGAACCTCCTAATCTAAGCAGCTGACTTGCCTTGACTTCTAGGTGTTACGTTTACAACAAGAAGGGACGGCTCGTGAACGCACCGTACGTGGATAACTCTTACAAGTGGGCTGGCGGTGGCTTTCTGTCGTCGGTAGGGGACCTTCTGAAGTTTGGAAATGCCTTGTTGTACAGTTACCAAGCTGGACAATTTAAAAACAGTAGTGGCAAGCTGCTTCCTGGGTACCTCAAACCAGACACGGTCACAATGATGTGGACCCCCGTGCCAAAAACAGAAGTGTCGTGGGACAGGGATGGGAAATATGCAATGGCCTGGGCTGTGGTAGAGAAGAAACAACAGTGTGGCTGCTGCAGACAGCAGAGACACTATGCATCGCACACGGGCGGTGCAGTGGGGGCAAGTAGTGTCCTCCTCGTTCTCCCTGAGGAGCTGAACTCTGAAGTGACAGATGCTGGGCTCGTGGCACCACCCAGAGGGGTAATTGTTAGCATCATCTGTAATATGCAATCAGTTTCACTCAACAGCACTGCCTTAAAGATTGCAAGGGAGTTCGATAAAGAGAAACGGGCACAGCATGTAGATTGAGAAAACCAGTGGAGAAGGATGTGACTGGACTTGGCTCTTGCTGAAAACACGTGAAGAGAAAGCATCAAAAACTCACTTTGCTAACTTCTGCTAGTGGTGCTAAACTTAGGTGTAACTACAACTCCTCTCTCAGGGAAGTTCCTAACTTATGGAAAAGGAGACGAGAACAGTCAAACTTGACTTCCTGTGTGCGTTGTCACTAGTAAGTGGTTTTCTCATCTCATTTGACCAACGTTTAAAATCAGTGCTGGTCTCTTGCACTCACACAGTAACAAAACATCTTGAGCTCGTGAGAAATGTCACATCTTGATTTGAGGACACAAAGACGTAATTTCTTACTCTCAGAGCTGCAGTTTGCCAAACCTGTTCAGTGTTACTTTTGGAACAAAAGTGGTTTTACTGCTGATTTTTATGTTTTCATGTAGTGCTTCTCTTATTAGCTTAAAAAGATAACTGCCCAAACAAACGTAATCTTCAAGTTGCTTTCAGAACACAGGTAAGCTGTTGTCAGAGCTGGGATTGTTCAGAATTAGAAAAGAGTGAAGCTGGAGTAACGTAAGTAAAAACATTTCTGTTCTTTAGATGGCCTCTCTCCCATTTTTATTGGACACAGAGAACGGGTGAAACTGGTTTACTGTGAAGTAAGGGTATGATCTGCACAGCCGAATGTGCCTGAAAGGCACGACGTGGTGATCTGTCACTCTCACTGGTTTTGGACCACACAGGTCTTAGCTCTGGTAGCCAGAAATGGCACTGTTATCTGTTCTGTAATGCAGAGGTTCCTTCGGGTATCAGAGTTAGAAGCTCAATTTTAAAGCTCATTCTTGAAGCTTCTAGCAGAAGTCTCAGACTTTGAGAGGGTTTCAGAGTAACAGTTTCTTTCATCTTTGGAGACCTGCCTGAAGGGGTTCTTTTGCACAAGGCTGAACAGGAAATTACCATGACAGAGTTCCAGAAGAGCATTCGCTAGTCTTCGAGCTTACTGAAACGAATACAACACCGGAGTATTTCTATGTAGTCCATCATTATGCAGAAGGTCCCCAAGATTTACTCCCACTGCAGTACCCCTGCAGTTGTGTCAGACAGTATTTCCAGGCTGAGACAAAACTAAACACCCTTTCAGGACAGAATCACAGACTGTTACAGGCTGGAAGGGACCTTGAAAGATCATCTAAGTCCAACCCCCTCCTGCTGGAGCAGGGTAAGCCTACAGTACTGTCTCAAGATGTCCTCCTACATGGGGCTTGAACAGCTTTAAAAACTAACTAAAAACCTGCTCCCTCAGTGGAAAAAGGGAGTCTAACAGCAGTATTTAATACTGACAGCAGGCCTGGCTTTGTTCTGCTCGTCTGTGTAGTGACTGGATGGCACTCACAGCTGTCAGCTGGCTGACTTACCCTTGCTGATAGTTCACCGGACGCTTTCAGTGTTGTGCAGCAGCTTTTTCTTTCTCACGTTGGTGTGGAAGTCTCAGTCTGTACTGCCAGATGCAGTTCTGAGATCAGTTTAGAGGGAGGAAGAACTTGTGCGTTCCAGAAAAAAGAGGCAGACGTGAGGGAGTAACCTTTTATTTCCATGACTCAGCTCTGGAAGCAGTGCTGAAAGCAAGCGAGCCACTGTGAATCCCAGCTTGCCTCTGCAACCCTTGCAGGAGGGTAGCTGCACTAACCAGGTGCACAAAGTGCATTCTTAAGGCAGCTCCTGTCGCTGTCTGCATGACACTGCTGCAGCTGGTGATTCACGAGGGGAGGGACACGGCAAGTCAAAGGTTTTTCCATTACACAACTCCACCAAATCAACTGTATCTTGTTTGAAAGCAAAATTATGAAAATAGCGCTCAACTGTCTGCACATTTGCAGGAAAAACTTGTACTCTCACGTCATGTATTGAAAGGAAAATTCCAGCTGGTTACTCACCAGTGGCATTTACATTTTACAGAATCAACTGCAATTACACTGTTGTGTTGACAAGCATTTTGGAGTGGGTAAGGCCTGTGAGGACACCGATCCAAAGCTACACGCCGAAGTGCTGTTCAGTGTTGTTTTCTTCTAAAAGAACAGCCTGTTAAAAAAGCAAGAAATCACATGAGTAGGGCCATGAGTAGCCCTCAGACTGGCAGGACTACCTGGAAAAGCTGCCCAGCCAATGTAAGTAGGGAAATTCACTTTAAATTTTAATTTTCACCACAAGAGATGAAGACCAACTGGTGAGCCCTCTCCAGTTCAGCCAGGACAACGTGGCTGCTGTGCAATTCACCTTAAAGCAAGGATAAGGTGTACTTTGTTTTCTTTCTCCCAGATGCCTTTTCAGATTTCAGTCTCCGCGGCGACACAAATCCCAGACTGAAAGAGCTGCTAGGAGGGCTGGTTCCTCTTCTCCAGCTCGGCAGCGATCCCTGAGGTATTCTGTCCTTATACAAACTACATCCTTACAATCACACATGATGTGAGCACCACTACGTGTCGTTTGCAGGTGTATTTCCCTTTTGTCCTTTAAACAAAACACGAATGAAATCTGGGTTTGTTCTTTTTTTAAACAACTCTGGAGTGTGTTTCTGGTGTTTCTCACACCCCAGACACTGGGTTACATTTCAAGACACCAGTGCTGCAGCATTTGTCTGTATGTTGTTATCAGTTCTATTAGTTGTATGTATACAATCATTGTTCCCTCGTAAGTTACACTACACAGGGAACTGCCTTGCAGCACTGCAGTTTGCAGTCATACGGACAAGTCACCACCAACTAGCATTGGCACAGACCTGCCCTGCTCCTTCACTGCTGCTCTTTAGTGCTCTAAACTTACCTCAGAATTCATAGGCAGCAACTGTTACACACGGGCTAAAGTCAAGTCTAAGTCAAAGCACTCAAGTGTGTCTTTTCAGAGCTGCTCCTGATCTTCCTGACACATTTGTGCAGCCTTTTAAAAACCAAACTCTGAAGAAGAATCTGCTGTTCGGGGCCCCTCTAATTTGCAAAATAAGCATTGCAATTATCAGTTTTAAAAACCAAAGACAAAATATGTGCAAGCTACATAAACATAAATGCCTTTACAGGGCAGAGTATGTAGGCTTCTGAACACACTCCTTACCTTCTGTGAGCCTGGCTTTGCCCCCAGTAGGCTGACACAGAACAGTGGAACACCCCACACACAGCACTACTGTCTGAGCATGGCTGAACACGGTGGTGATCTTGTAGCATCCTGGAAAACAGAAGCATTGAGCTCAGCACTGAGTATCCCCAGCACAGTTTTTAGTTGTATGTGTCATTTAAGCAGATCCTAGAAATACACTTGTTCAGAAGTGGATCTGTCTTGTCACACAGCAGACACCAAGTAAAACAGCCAAACGTCACCATTGTGGTCTGGGGCACTGAAAACAAATGAACTCACTGAAACTGTTAGTCTCCATTTAAGGAAGATGAAGAGAGCATGATGGCTGACAAGCCGTAACGTGGCTGCAGAAATGTCTCCTGCAAAGCAGACAAGGGGTTTTAAACTGGCCGGATTCTCTGTGGAACACAGGCACCAGTCTGGCTAGGAGAACCAGTTAACCTGTGTTGGTCGAATGTGACTGATGGAAAGCCTGGCAGCCTTGAACATAAACCTGACTGTTCAGACCCCTGTTTGCTTTCTGTTTAATAATTGATACAGATAAAGGCACGTGCCTGCTTGCGTTCCATACGGCTGGACTCCTACTGAAAAGAACCAGGCCTGTGCAGAGCACCTGCACTAATTCCAGATGCAAGAGCAGACATCAGCGGCACTTTGTCTACAACTTGTAAATTCTATGATCAGAAAAGAAGGAAATCACCCTCGTAGACAGCTCAGAGAAATGAGTTTTCCCCACTTTCATTCTTTTCCCTAAAGGGTGTTTTTAATTAGCCAAGAGGAATTTCTGGAGAGAGAAAACCTATACAGGATTTAATCTAGATGTGGATGTAGAAAATAGATAAAAGTGAGCACAGGTTCCATTTTCAGTGTGCACGGACCACACAGACAGAATAAATGTTGTGAGGAAGGTCCTCAGGAAAACTGGGAACTGGCTGGTAGAGACAACTGCTGCTGGAGTGACGGGCTTCTGGTTTAAATCAGTGTGAGTTCTGCACTGACGAGTCTTTGATTCAACTTTGTGAGTTGTGCAGGAAACCCAGACTAATCCATTTGAGTGACCAGGCAGCAACTTTCACTGAACGTTGCGTAAGGCCCTCTGGTATTTCCAGTACCTGCTGCTTAGAGCCCTGTCTTTACTGAAGCTCTCCCGCTCTGCTCTGCAGGTCCCTCAAAATAACCAATTAATGCAGCACTAACGAAGAGAACAGATGACCTACGGGCCTGTGCTGAAATTAACTGTGTCTTGGTAGACGCTTCGATCTGTACAGGTTAGAAGAGAGTTCAAAGCAATAAATCAGTGGCTTAGCATTTAACCCACGTATTTTTCAGAAGTACCTACTTTTCACTGCCAAACAGTTTTAATGAATTTACCTCACTTTTAGACAGAGAATAATCTCTGAAGGCTTCTCAGAATCATTAACTTCTTAGTAGAAGGAAATAAGGAATCCTGAATTCGGCAGCAGTTCCCTGCTCCTAGGCAGACCGATCGCTACTCAAGTCTGTGCATCTTCTTACTGCTAAAACCTCACGGTGTGGCAGTTCTGGGGGCTACATCGTCACGCTTGGCAGTCTGTGTCTGCACAGGGGTGTAGGTATGCTGATCAAAGCAGCTGCTCGCTGGCAGCACCCGATGCTCCAACCGTGCTGGCACATCCCACTGTTTAGTTTTTGACAGGACAAGCTGCGTGTGAAATTGGTCTCGTTCCTTCTGCGTGCCACTTCAAACGCTTACCTGGACATTTCACATCCATGAAGTAGGAGTTGGGGGTCTGCACAAGCCGCTTCTTTTTGTGCTTCCTCTTCTCGTCCTCCAGGGAGGGATGTACCAGGTCCTTGGCCAGCTGCGGGGCACAGGGGGAGCAACGCACCGCGGGTCAGCGAGCGCCGCAGCCGACCGCCACGGGGGGCACCGCGCTCGCCTGGGCAGCGGAGGCGCCGCTCCTCATCGCCTCGGCTCCCTCGGAAGGGGCGCAGAGGCGGCGGACGGTGCGGGGCGCTCCCGCTGCGCCCCTCCCGCCCCGTGTCCCGCAGGCAGCGGCGCTGCTGCAGCGTGGCGGCCCCTGCCCCGCGTCCCCACCGCTCCCGCACCCCAGGACGGACCGCCGGCCACAAGGGGAGAGCGCACTCACAGGCATGGCCGCCGCCGAGCCCCCTCCGCCGCCGCCGAGCCCCGTGCCGCTGCCGTCCCGCCCCTTCCCCGCGCCCTTCCGGCGGGCCCGGCGCCGTGGGGCGGTGCGGGGAGGGCAGGGAGAAGGAAGGGCCGGGCTGCGGGGAGCCTCCCGCGGAGAGCCGCTGGCGCGGGCTGTGAGGGCCGGGGCCGTCACCGGGCGCCCGGGGCTCGCTCCCGCCGGTGTGGCCGCAGCTGCCGTCTCCGAGCAGCCTCCTCCTTCGCCCTCTGACGGGTAAACGCGCGAGGCGGGCGCCCTCAGGCAGTAGATGGGGGCCGGCAGCCCCGACCTCCTTCATGTTTGTCGGCTGCGTTTATGGTAGAAGCCCGTTGTGGGCACTGGTGAGGCCACATCTGCAGCGCGGGGCATCTGGGCACGCCAGAAAGACACCGAGGGGCTGGAGCGGGCCCGGAGGAGGGCGACAAGGTTGTTGAAGGGTCTGGAGAACAAGGCTTGTGAGGAGCGGCTGAGCGAGCTGGCGCTGGCTAGTCGGGGAGACCTCACTGCTGCCTGCAACTACCTGCAAGGAGGTTGTGGAGGGGTGAGGGTCGGTCTCCTCTCCTGTGTAGCGGCTGGCAGGACAAGAGCAAAGGGCCTCACGTTGCACCGGGGGAAGTTCAGGTTGGACAACAGGAAAAACTTCTTCACGGAAAGGGTCCTCAGGCCTTGGAACAGGCTGCCCCGGGGAAGGGTTTGAGTCGCCATCCATGGATGTGTTTAAGTCGCGTAGATCTGGAGCTCAGGAGTCTGGTTTAGCAGTGGGCTAGTTAACAGCTGGACTCAGAGGCCTTTTCCAATCTGAGCCACTCTGTGGCTGTCACTTCATACGGAATGGCACATTGCACGAGGCTGTACCGGCTCTTCCGCAGCTTCCTAGCTCAGGCACAAAGGGCAAGCGCAGAAGAATTTGTTAGTTACCGTTCAGGTGTTTAAACTGATGTAGGGAACCTGGGAGAAATGGAAGTAACGCGGGGAGTGAGAATGAAAGAACCGTTTTTCGTTAACTTCTTGGTCAGAGGGTTTTTGTAACCATAGAGCAATAAGAACGAGCACAAATGCAGCCTGGGAAGACTGGTTGAAGTTAGTCGCCGTGGGAACGTTGACATTGTAATTCGCTAGCAGCCCAGCAAGTGGCACAAGGAGACCTCACGAGAATTGCTTGGCGTGACAGCATCTCCCAGACCGTGCCAGCATCTCCCAGACCGTGCCAGCATCTCCCAGACCGTGCCAGCATCTCCCAGACCGTGCCAGCATCTTCCAGACCGTGCCAGCAGGCAGTGTGCTGGGCCACAGCCTTTTAGGAGACACAACTGATGCACGTAGCACAAATTATTTAAAAAACTCACTGTGAGCACAGCCTTCTAGAGGCGTGTTTTCTCTGACTGTATTCCAGTGCTGCCCCTGTGATGCACTCTCAAAAGAACTCGTCTCCTACCCCAAAAGCCCCACATTATTCTGTAAGGTTAGGCATGGTCTAACTGTGCTCTAAGCCGTGACACTGGTTTTCCTCTTCTAGCCGTCGTTGTCTCGTAACACTGCAGTCCTGTTGATGTTCCCTCCTAATGCACTGCAGTGCTGATGACACACAGAGGTATTTTGGAAATATTTTGTGTTAAATCATGGGGAATTTGATGTGGAAGTCTCTGACTCATACTTTCCTCTGTCTGCTGCTCTGCAAAGCTGGAACAGTTAGCAGTGCGTGGTCAGTTCTTGAGTTCTTGCTGTCTTTAATTTTCAAATCTGTGTTAGTTATCTGCAAGCAGAAGGGAAGAGGGGGGACACCTCTGCTAAACATTTTGATTCAGAATCTGAATCATTCTGTTCTTTAAGAAAATACCTTCACAACATGCATAGCACCAGCAACAGAACCCCTGAACTTCTGCAGGGCCACAGTCCTCCACCTCTTCCTTCTGAAAATGTCTTTCCTGTCAGGAGCCTTTGGTGCTTGAGGAAGACTTCAGAGTTTACATTAAAAATTGCTTTGTGTGGAAGGAGGGGCGCGCAGGATGATCTGAAAACAGGATGTGTTTTGGGCACATTCCTCTGTTGGTTCTCTATTTTGGTTCTACTTGGAGATTCATTTCCTTTTTGTAACTGCATGTAGTTCAGTGACCTGCTGAATGCGTCACTTCTAACGCATTGTCCTTGGTCTTATGATTGAAAGGGTTTTTTTTGAAGTACGGTCTCCAGAAAACAGAAATGCAGCACTGGAGTTAAGCTGCAAGTAAACGAGGAGAGAAACGCAGTCCGTAGCACAGTGGTGTGGCCCGTGCAGACAGCTTCAGGTCTGAGAAAATGACTTCCCAGCAGTCTCTCAGCAAACGACTTTGGTCTCATTTTAGAGAGAAGAACAAGCCACATTACCTATCTGCTAGAACGACAACTGGAAATTCCCAAAAGCTGCTATGAATGTGTTTAAAAACAGTATGACGATGGCAGTTGGGTGTTTTTTCCCTACATTGCGAGTGGCAGTCTCTCACTGTAAGCTCTGTCTCCGATGACGTGCTCGGTGGCCGTCACTTGTTGGGGTGGTACAGCAAACCCTTCCTGTGACCAGGGAGGTAGCAGCAGAGTGCCTGCTATTCCCTTCTGCTTCGTTAGTGGCTTCCTACAGCTGAGTTTGGGTGGGTCCTCTTAAGAGCACTTAGGATGTGCCCTTAGGAGAGCACAGTCCTTTCCAGGGGATTTGCTACCAAACCTTCAATCTCAGCGTGGTCGCTGAGGAGAAGAGCACTGACTGGTTTTAAAGAGATCATTTGACCCTAATCACGCTTATAGTGCTTTGTCTAGAACACTCAGATGTGGATGGGTGTCTGCAGTGCTGTGATCCATCCAGTTAGATTTCCATGTGCTAAGCAGCTCATAAGCTGCACATAGGTGAGTGCATTTCACGTGTAAGTTTGATGGGGAACACAGGCTGCCTGTGGTTTGTCTTGTACTGCAGAATCAGGCACTATCATTTCAATTTATTGTATAGTAACGGTGTGAACCATGGCACGCACCCATGTGGTTTCAATAAGTTTATGCTGAGTTTAGATTGGCTCTGCACCCTGCAGAAGGTCCATTTGTAGGACTGCTGTGGCAGCAAACTCACAGATGAGAGTCTCACCGTGCGTTTTCCACTTTGGAATTGAACTTTACATACCCTGAGTAATCTTTTTGCAGTCGTAACTTGTTCAAACCTCTCTTCTACACAAAGTTCTGCAGTGCATACGTATGGAAAAGTGGGACATTTGCAACACGAATGGAGAGCACTGTTCCTTGAAAGAAATGTAAATTAAACCTATGCACTGATCCTCTTAAAGGTAGGGCTACAAGCAGGGCATTCCAGCCTCACAACTCCAGTAGGACAAAGTGCAGTGGCACTGGGAACGAGGAGTGAGGCATGGTTTTTCCAGGAGTGTCACACGGTGGTCATCAAGCAGTAACAAATTGCAGAGGCGCTTGTCAAAGCCAGCCTAGTTCAAGATACAGATCAGAAGTATCATCATGTTAGCTGGCAGAGTCCAAAAGCTAAGGAGCAAAGCTCACGTTAATCATTACTGGCCAGGTGGCAATCGAGGCAAGTCTGCCTCGTAAGATTACCTTTTGTGGAACTTGGACCGGTGGAGCCCGACTGGTGCCACAAAGGCAGGATTCTGGTTCTACCAGCATGTTTTAGACCGCACTGGATTTTTTGAAACCTTGTACTTAAACAGTTGCGTGGTAGAATTCCCTACAATTCCTATAACTGAACAGAAGAACTTGAGTAAAGACAGGTTTTCACCCAGTTTTTGTTTTACTTAACCAACTCCACCTTTGAATCAAGGGGGGAAAACACTTTTGAAAGCTGGAAGTGATGATGTCTGTAATTTGAGAAAGTAAAAGTGAGAGTGGGAATGAAGTAGCAATGTGATCTGGGGGGCTTCTCTAAAATGTAGATGTTGGCAAAGTAGTCACAAGTATTTTCTGTTGTTAAGGCTGTTGAATTTATTGCCTGGGAATAGAGGTAGTAATTGCATTTTGCTTTTCATATTAGTGCCTTTCTTCAACTGCACACACCACAGTGACTAATGGACTTGTGAGGTGTGCTGGGTGGGACTCAACATCTGTTTATTGGAAGGGCTTCAGTTGTGGTGCTGCGTGCAGGCAAAACTGTTAGGCCACTCATTTCACAGTTGTCAAGGGCTTTAAAATTCCACTCTTGAAGAATCATAGAATGCTTTGGATTGGAAGGTACCTTCAAAGCTCATCTAGTTCAATCCTTCTGCAGTGAGCAGGGACATCTCCAACGACATCAGATTTCTCAGAGCCCAGTCCAACCTGACCTGTAACATTTCCGGGGATGGGGCATCTGCTGCCTGTCTGGGCAACCTGGGCCAGTGTTTCACCACCCCCACTGTAAAAATGTCTTCTTTATATCTGGTCTGGATCTCCCCTCTTTTAGTTTAAATCCATCACCCCTTGTCCCGTCGCAACAAACCTCGCTACAAAGCCTGTCCCCATCCTTGTTATAGGCCCTCTTTAAGTACTGGAGAGCCTTCTCCAGCCTGAGCAACCCCAACTCTCTCAGTCTGTTCTTGCATCCCTGATCATTTTTGTTACCAACCTCCAGCAGGTTGTTTATTGTGCTGAGAAATCTGTACCTGGTACAAATCGGCATCACACTGTCACGGTGACCAAAGGCAAACCGCAGCAGCAAACATTTTCTGTTTCCCACGTGTTCATTGTTCCCCCAGGTCAGAAGAAGGAATGAAATGCTTCATTCCAGTGGATCCATTTGACTGGAATGCATTGCAAAACACACGCTGCCTTTTCCAAGCGAGTGCAATAACAAGGCCTGGGTTTCATGGAACAGGTATCGTCGTAGCTTGGCGAGTCAGCCTCAAGAGCTCTGATAGTTCTCAAAGCTCTACTAGCGTATTGCTGGGTGTTCCATTGTACAGGTACAGTTTTTCCATGTTCTAGGAAAAAAACTAAGTTATTTTTTATATATTTGTTTTTAAAGTTGATAGTTAAGTAAACATCTGTGCCTCGAATCTGGCAAACGGGCGCGTTTCCAAATCAGAGCGGAGTGCAGTGCTGCAAAGCACCGGCATAATTAAAGCAAGAAGTCACTTGCATTATTTTTTCTATAAAATTACCCTCGAGTAACAGATGGCAATCCCAAACATACTGCTTCAGAGACATATGGAAGCCTATTTGTTCCATAAAACTCAAGAGTTAATATTAACCCCAAAGTGGCTCTCTTCAGTGCTGAAATACGATTGTGAACCAATCTTCAATATGGCCATAATCACCGAGCACGGCAACTCGTGTCTCTGAGACACAGATACAGGGAGATGTTTCAGAGCTTAGTTTTCCACTGGCACTTTCCTATAATCTGATTGTTCACGCTAGTCTGAAATAATTAACCAATTTATTGTAGCTGCTTCAGTGCCAGGTTGCCACTATCATTTAGAAACTTAAATCGTGTAACATGTGTTTTATCGACCCATCTTAACATCTAAAGAGCCCAATTAGTAATTATTCAGCACAAAATTGAACCAAGCACCCATGTTTCTGAATTCTATGTGGGAACGGGCAGAGGTCTCCAGGAGTATTAAACATGAATGGGTATTTCCACCCATCCTTGTTTTACTGCCTCGGTCCTGCTCCATCAGATGATACCTTAGTCTTCGAGAGGTCTCCGTCAAACAATGAAATTCTGATTGCAATCACAAGGCAGCACCAAGATTTGGACAGAGTTCACTGGAAGTTAAATTTAGCATTCATGACAGGCTCTGACTGAATTCACCTCACCCAGAGATTTGTATCAGATTTTTGGTGGCTCGTCAGTACAAACATACATTGGCCGGGAACAGCACCAAACCAAGACCCTTGAGGAGGAAGAGCTGGAACAACTAGGACCATTTGCTTTTTCAAAGTTTATAATGGTCGAGGGTATTTGTGTGGAGTGATCCTGCAGAATATGTTGCACAAATACTGCAGTAGCCAGGTGTTAGATTAGTTGAACCCTATCTTACCGACTTCGTGTCATGGGATGAACGTGGAAGCTAACCATTACTGTTCAAAACTAATGTTGGCTGATTCTGTATAGAGCTCAGCAGATGTATGTTTGCCAAATTAACACCAAACAACAAGTGAGAGGGGACCTTTTGCAGCTGGGTTTTAACTAATAGGTCTGTCTGTGCAAGGGAGACACTTAGGAGCAGGTATCTCTGGACTCCTGGTAGGTGGTTAAATCACGTTTCTATCCTCCCAGTGGGGGATTTAGAGGGTGCTTTAGATGCTGCTAAGGAGAAATCACAGGGGTCCTCAGGCCTTGCAGAGAATCTCTTTGCGTATCTTTTTCCTTTGTTTTCCTAAGAGGGAAATGAGAACTCTTGTAATGACTTATAGTCTGAGATTTCTGTTTATAGCTTGTGTAGAGGTACCATTTTAAAATTAAATTAAAGCAGTATCTCTTTGCTGTCATTCTGAAGTGTTTCAGTGACACTGTTTGTTTCTGTAGGGCTTTGTTGTGACATCCTGTGCGGAACAGAGCATCGTGAACACATCACAAGGCTGCCTCACACTAAGAGATCGTGATCAGTGCAATAAGATGAGGAAAACCTTCACTGAAGAGCTCTAGAATAACCACACGTTGTTCTAGAATACCACAGATTTAGTGCTATGTGACTGTGACAATAATTCTTCTGTGGTGTGAACAAGAGTGTCTTCCTTACCTGACAGTCTCCAGGCAAGATTTAAACATATAGGTCACAACAACCCAATGCAACGTGATGGGATAGGGAGAGAGGGGCTGGACATCTGCTGGACAGAAAGGGACCTGGGTGTATTGAGTGATAGCTGGCTAAATATCAGCCAGCAGTGTGTTTAGGTGGCCAAGAAGGCCAATGGCAACCTGGTCTGTATCAGAAATGGTGTGACCAGCAGGAGTAGGGAAATGATTGTCCCCCTTGTACTCAGCAGTGGCAAGGCCACATCTTGAGTTCTCTGTCCAGTTTTTGGCACCTCAATACAAGAAAGCCATTGAGGGGCTGGAGCAGGCCCAGAGGAGGGCAACAAGGTTGTTGAAGGGTCTGGAGAACAAGGAGCAGCTCAGGGAGCTGGGGCTGGTTCGTCTGAAGAAATGGAGGCTGAGGGGAGACCTTTCTGCAACTACCTGAAAGGAGGTTGTAGAGAGGTGAGGGTTGGTCTCTTCTCACACATGACAAGTGACAAGAGGAGATGGCCTCAAGTTGCACCAGGGGAAGGTTAGGTTGGACATTAGGAAAAACTTCTTCACAGAAAGTGTCTTCAGGCCTTGGAACAGGCTGTGCAGGGAGGTAATGGAATCGCCATCCCTGGACATGTAAAAGCCATGTAGATCTGGAGCTTAGGGATGGGGTTTAGCAGTGGCCTTGGGACAGCTGGGTTAATGGTTGGACTTGATTCATCTTTTCCAACCTGAATGATTCTGTGATTCTATTTGAGGCTGCTTAGGCTCTCACATTTCACCTGTGCTGTTGGTGATGTGTAGTTGTGCCATTACCGTGTCACTTGAGCAGAAACATTACTCCATTTACAGATCTAGCCCGTTTCCAAAGAGGATTTAGGCCCTGCAGAACGAGGCCCGCTGATCGCTCAGCTACAGCAATTCTGCAAATGTGGTGAAACATCTCGTGCATCTCTAGGTGCTACTGACACACCCCAGTGCGGGGTCTCGGAGCTGAGGGTCTGGGCATTCCCTGGTGCCAGTGCGTGGCGGGGTTAAAACGGACCCCGGGCGCTGCTGCGGTGACCGCACGGAGATGGTGGAAGTGTCTGCCAGAGCTCACCTCAGCGCGTCCCTGCACTGCCGCGGGGCCCGAGGCGCAGCGGACCGGGGTGGGCCACGACCGCCCGTTCAGGCTCCCCGCTGGGACTCGGCCAGCGGGGCGACGCCTCCACCCGGGCAGGCGGACAAGGGCAGGCGGCCCAGGGCAGGCGGCGGGGCCGAGACCCCCGTCCNGCCGCCGCCCGTGAGCGGGGGCGGGGCGGGGCGGCGCCGCGCTGCTTCACGGCCTCCTCGCCTGCCTCCCGCGGCGGCAGCGGCAGCCCGAGCGAAGATGGCGAAGACGTACGATTATCTGTTCAAGCTGCTGCTGATCGGGGACTCGGGCGTGGGCAAGACCTGCCTGCTCTTCCGCTTCAGCGAGGACGCCTTCAACACCACCTTCATCTCCACCATCGGTGAGGGGCCGCGCCCGCCGCCGCCATCCCCGGGGCCACAGAGGGGTCCTGGCCGGGGCCCTCCCACCGGAGGAGCAGCCGCGGGGCGGGAGGCGCCGAGTGGTGCCGCCTGGGGTTGGAACCGGCGCTGGCGCCGCGCTCGGGGCCGCTGCGCGACACAGGGCAGGAGCCCCGCGGCCGTTACGGGCCCTGTGGGGGGGAAACGCCGCGGGGAGAGCGGGAGCCCGGCGTGGCCGTTCCCGGACGGGCAGCGGGGGCTCGGGGCGGGCAGGCCGTGCGGAAAGAGGCTCGTTCCCGGTGCCAGGGGTGTCCTGGGCACGACCCGCTCTTCCAGCGGCAGCAACAGTTGGCTCATGCCGGGCCGAGTGGGCCGCGGGGCGGGTGTTTGCGGTGATTGTGCGGGGCCGCCTTAGCCCTGGCTGCTGCTGGGCCTTCAGGCTGACCCGGCCGGCGGTTCCTCCTCCTTCAGTATTGGTCGTATGGTGCTTAAGTGTAGACTTTGGGAAAGCAGCGGAGCGCTCGCAGTGCTGAAGGTAACGATGGCTCAGCCTGAGGGGCAGAGTGACAGCGGGCAGGGCCCGTAACTGCCCTGTGCTCAGCTCCTCCCAAATGCGTGAGTGTCCACGTTTCCCACATTTGAAGCAGTTCTGTTCCAGCTCCTCGGTCGAACAGAGTTAAAAGCTCTTTAATGACTAGACAGAGGAATCTCCCCGATGGAAGTGAGTTTGGTTACAAAGGTGTGGTGCAAAACATCAGCTAAGCTCTTTTAGTGACAGTGACATGTGATGTATCAAAACAGACTGCAGTGGCTTGTGTTTCCGTAGTATTTGTCAGTCTGTAAATCCTTTCTGCTGAACTAAGCGTAAGCAAAGTTTTCGTGTTCTTCAGTAGATGTTGCTGAAGTCAGACCTCACTCTGACAAGACTCAAAGTGTCTGGCCAGCTGCTCATAATTGAGGTCACTTTTAAAGAAATGGAGAAGGCTTTTTTTTCCCGGTGAAGGGGTAAAATGCAGTGGAGGTTGCTGGTATTTAGCAGGGCAAAACTAACACTGACTTTGAAAAAGCACACGGAGTCGAGCTCTTACGGGAAGTAAATTGATTTTAAGGTGAGGTGGAGTAACATGTGACTGGTTTTATGCCACCCAAAGGCAGAACTTGATGCACAGGAAAGAAACAAGTTTTTATTTAGGCAGACACAGCTGACTGAGGAAAATGCCAGTATAGCTGTAATTTCTAGTGCTTTTAAGAACGGATTTTCTGCAGTTAAATATTTCTGAAGAATTAAAATGGCACATTCGTTTTATCTTCTGCAGCCATTTTCAAAACGTTTTATCAAGGCTTGAGTAGCATGTTACCTAAAAAGGTGTTTTGCTGTATCTGTGGTAGAACAAAAGGTTTAATAAACATAACAAATGTTGTTGTGTACTTAAAAAAACCCCCCAAGCCTAGAGTAATACTGTGCTAGAGATGAAATAGCTCTCTCCTAAAAAGCTTAAGAGGTAACATAAATGGGTGCATCTGTCTGCCAACCGTTTTATTGATGTTTCTTCAGCTGTTCAGCCCCTTGATATTTCTTTTTTTGCGCTGAATCACTTTGAAGTGTTGAGGGCTGTGAATGCAATGCTGGCTTTTCTTGCCTTCTGTAAATATTGCTCTAATTTTCTTCTTTTGTGTTTGCTCTCACGAGGACTCGATTCCCAACACTCTTGAACCTTAGAAGTTTCCTAATAATTGAGGTGTACATCTCATTCTGTATGTAGGATTTATGGTTTCACAGGTACATAGTTCATTAGTTCTGGTCCCTTTTATGATCTTAGCAAAGGAGCTACAAACAGGGAAGTTGACAGTGCAGGAAATAGTGAAACTGTTCATAAAGTGCTGACGTATGCTTAAATAAAAAATACTTGAGGCCTTTTCAGTTTTCCTTGTGCATCGTTTGTATTATATTTAGGTTAATCACATATCTCTAATCTCTTCTTGTAGATCAGTGCTCACTCACTCTGAGTGCATAGGAGGTGCTCAATACTAGTTGGTCTTACAGTTGTAATTAGCATTCCTAATTGAGTACACTCAGTCTTCTTGAAGTATAGATTGCCAGTCTGTGTTGCTGATATGCTCTTCAAAGTAGATTCTGCTGTGTGATAGTACTTACTGTGTGTTCAGCTCGCAGCAAGTTTTATTAGTGTGTGTGATACTACATGCCTTTGCCTGCTGTCTTAATTGTCCCCTGGTCTGTCTCTCTGCTAACAAAACCAGAGTTGGTTTAACTGTTGAATTCTGAGAAGGCAGATACTTGGCCTTTGCTAATGTCAAATTTTATTGATTAGCGTAGGTATGTAAAGGCTGCTTGTAAGTGAAGTGAGTCCTTTAGAGTTCTTTCTAAACTACATTTGTAACTGTTTCAGTTCTTTTTCTCATTAGATTCTACGTCTAAAAATGTTGTTACCATGGTGAAGGGGCCACATCTTATCTAAGCACCAGATCTCTCATAATCTCCCACCCTGTTGTTGTTCTGTAGATATCCAGGTTTAAACCAAATCACTGCAGTTACTAGCAACTTTCCAAAAGAAAAAACAAGTATGAGTGGAATAGGGAAATCCTGCTTTATTACAGAATATTTATTTTACTTAGCCTCAATGTTGATATTGTAGAAATGAGTCAATAAGAAATTGTAGTTACTGCATGACGTACTTGTGTCACACTAAAAAAACACATGCCTGTAAGGCTACATCCATGTAGATTCCTTGGAGGTTTGCAAATAATTTCTAGACTCTTCTCCTCAAGACTTTGGTTGAGCCAAATACTCATTTTCCCCTAGTGAACATCAGCTTTTCACTGCTAACATGGGGTGAAACTTTTTTTTACAATGGGAATGTGTTGTGTAAGGTTATTATCCTGTTTAGTTTGCTTCCTGACTGGAAACTTCTGCTTTTGCACAGTGCTACATGGACAGTAAAATGCCGTTGAGTCAGCTCATTTTCACCCTTCAATAGCTCATAAAGCAAAACTTACCTTGGAGCATCCCATGAACGTGTTACTAGTTGTTTCAGTGTGGCATACTAGAACACGAAGCATTAGTTTAGCAGTCTCTTGTGTCTTGCTGTTCAAGTAGTGCTGTCTGCTAAAACTGGATTTGGTTCATAATTTCAGATAATATGGTTTATTATTTCGATTCATTTCAAATTTTGTTTGAACTACTTTAAGTTGCTTTCTGACTCAGTACAAAGGCTTGCTGTCTCAGAAACAACATTGAATTCGTTTTTGTAATCCAAGGTGACACCAGGGGTTGACAGGAAGATGCCCACATGGGATAGTACTGTATCTGAGAGCTGGAACAACGTGTTGATTTTACAGAAGTAACTTTTCCTTAGCCTGCGTCTTGCAAAATAGGACGCTACTCCAGCAGTCGAGCACGTGTGTGCTGACCTTTGAACACTGGTGAAAACCCTTTGACAAGCAAAATTATCAGCTTCCCTTTTGCAGTGAAATTTCCATGTCTGTGATGTGTTATGGAAATTGTTTTAGTGTACTCAAGTCAAATGAATGCCTTGTTGAATATTTTGACTCTTCTTCCCCACAGTTAGTCGTATCACAGGCTGGAAATTGGTGGTTGGGTTTTTCCACCCTCCCGTTGAACTTCAGTATACCCTGTCCTCATTCAGTCTGTGTCTTTTGGGCTTCTCCAGATGGCAGGAGTTCTAGAAGAAAACACACATCGATGATAGATGAGAGGGAAGAGACAGGAAGGCCTTGTCAGTAGTATTTTATTAATGGTCATCGTAATGAACGCACAGTTGTCACAATCACTGTAAAAGCCTCGTGTACTAGTTTACGTGTCTCAGATGACACCATTATTCCTATCTACAGAACAGAAGTGCATGTTAACGGTTTGGGTATCTCTAGTATTGTGAGAAGGAGGTGAAGGGTTTCTGTGTGAGTAGGGGCACACAGCATTATGGAATTAAAAACTAAATTGGAAGAATTATTCTGTTTTCAAGATACGCAATGGGTTGTCATCAAGATGTTCCCTGATGGTGTTCAGAAAGGTTCAGCGGGAAACACTGTAGGCTAAAATCATTAAAGCTTGTGTGTCTTGTGACCCTAAATGTGATACCAACACCTAGCTGGTAACAGAAGACACTGCAGGCTTTGATTTTTATCTGCTGATGTGATTGCATTACCCTACTGTGTTCTGCAACAGGCCAATGACACGAGTGAATTTTTTTGGCTTTTATTAAGAATGCTTCTGCAGCCTTCTTGCTGTGTGTACTCTGGAATAGCATGACAGATGTCTGACTCTTTTATGCCCACTCCTAATGGCAGATGGAGCCCTAGCTTGGTTATGTGTTATCTGGTTATTTGACTGACACGAGGGCAGCTTAGAGCTGCTCTCATGACTTGGTTTGAATGCAAAGTTAAGACGACAGACTAACACTGAATGAACGTGCGCGCAAAACAATTGATAGAGGCTTTGAAAGAGGAAGTGAAGATGTACAGGTTTTGTTTGGGAATTTTTTTATTTACTTTTTTTGGGAAGGATTTTGTAGTCTTTCTGCAATAGTGCTTCCTCTTAGTAGAAATATATCCAACTGGCTTACTTCAGAATTAAACTGCAGTTCATAGTAGGTGAAGAAGAATACCTGCAGTTTCATAGGGATGCTTTATTGTGACAGAAATTAGGTGTTTGTAATTCAAAGGTTATTGTATTGCTTTTCATCTTTAATCAGATGTTACGGTAGCTTAAGTGCTCTGGCCATCAAGCTGATGGAGATACATAAACTCAATCTGGTCCTTTTCTAATCTAAATAAACTGTTAACAGTAGTGATTTCAATGGAGTTGCAGTGTTTAAAGTCTCTTATGCAAGCAGAGTTCATCCAGAGGCTGGACTTGCAACTCAGAACTTAAGACAGCAACTATCTTGTCCCAGTGGGCTTGCAGTGGGATGTAATTTAGTGCCAGTTAAAGGGATCTTGACAATATTTGCATGTAAGTTTAGTCTTGTAAACATTTACTTTTAAATACGACACTTCTGATTACCTTTAAAACTGTATAAATCCGTAAGTACTGCATGTTTCAGCAGGCTGCTTCTCTGCCAGGGAGAACAAACAGCTGGCCAAATTTAGGGTGATCTGTGTCAATTTTGCCATGGCTGTGCAGACTCTACTGCTAGGAGCACCAGAGAAAAAGCCTGATGCTGAATGTTGGTGGCATTCTTTTACGCTGTTTAAACCAGACTGCTCACTAAAAGGAGTCTAGCACCAGATCTGGAACTCAGAAACAACAGGTTGGAACATGGAAAGAAGGAGAAACGTAAGTCAGAGTAACTGCTGACTCTGAGAACTTCTCTGGTTTAGCAGAAAGTGACTAGAGAGGCACGCTGCAGGAAGAGGAGACCAAGTGGCCATTAGAAGAACCCTCTGTGTGTCAGAACTACAAGTCTGGTTTTTGTTAATAAGTTACGTGATTTTTGTCTGTTAATTTAGGAACTGAAAGTCTTTCAGAATAGGCCTATTTTGTCATTCATGTAAGAAGTTAAAGCACCAAAAAAAGCCCCATGTAAAAAATGAGTTTTAAAAAGCCTTCACTAAAATGTATGTTGACAGCGTCTAAGAGTGCCACCTTTAAAAATAACTTTACTGGCTTTAAAACTTTGGCTTTGGTACTTGGTCTGATCTTGCTGCCCCGCTAGGTACTTTACATGCGTGGTTCTAAAACATGGCCCTATTTCATGATAAGTACTGAAATTCATAGAATCATTAAGGATTGGAAGGGACCTCGAAAGATCATCTAGTCCAATCCCCCTGCCACAGCAGGACCACCTAGACTAGGATTTGATTATTTAGGTGATTTATCTTAACAGACATAATTGTCACTGGATGAGACATACTGATCTTCATGGCCAGTGTATCAGTTACAATAGTAAGAACCACCTCACTAGTGCTTTTTTTTCTCCTTTTTTTTAATCTCTCTTTATGTTGCTGGTAATGCACATATTGCATCACCTTTCTCTTCCAGTTTTTAGCAGGGCTGTGCTCTCTGAAGTCTCATCTGTTTTAATGAGTTGGGTGTTCCTGCATTCCATTACAATTTTTAACGATTTCATCACTGCGCATCTTTTTTCATAAATTGGGTGTTTGTAGTGGTCATATGTCATTTAGATGACATTATCCACTGCAGCTTCTTTTTTTCACTTTCCCTCTGATCCTCCCTTGATATTCCTGACTCTCTCAAGGAGGTGCTTGGCAGTCCAAGCTGTTTGACTGTAGAAGTGTTCAACTTGCTAACTGTTACAATCAAGTATTCCGTACCTGTTAGACAGGAGCCCTAAAACTGAGGAAGGCTTTTTTAAAAAGTAGTACCTCTCTTTCCAAGTGGACAGGCATATAGGTTCATCTGGACCAAAAATTCCCAAACAAACAGAAACCTAACTTTTTTAGCATGTTCTTATCACAACTGAAGCGCACAGTATATGAATAGTGAACAATGACATCGCAGTGGCAAGGTATTGCTGGTTACAGAGGATTTTCTTAGTAAGGTGTTCTTCTGACCATTCAGATGAAGAAAGCTTTTTAAGTTACTTTTTTCCAATTAGGCTTTTCTTGGTCAATGAGAGCATTTTCTGTGTTTTTTGCATCCATAAACTTAACTGGTTTACCAGCAGGAGGTTTGGGATCCTCTTTTCCATTTCTGGGTTGTTCCAAGTGAAACAGTTTGTTGTTTGTGTTGTTCTTACCTATGAAATTATGCTTTTGAGAAGGACTAATCGTGTATTATCTCGTATTAAGGGCTTCTGTAAGAATAATCAAACATCTGTATTCCTAAATCATCCTTTCAAATGGAGATTCTGTCATTCGTAGCCATTAAAATGTGTGACAAAGTGGTTTTGGTTTGTTTTAACTTGTGCACTAGAAAGCTGCTTGCACAGCTCAGAGACTAGAGGAAAAGGAGAGCTTTTAAGTAGAAGAGAGGTTCACAGATCTCCCACTGCTGTATTACAGGTTAAGTGAGTATGGGGCTGGGTCCTTGGGAGATTGCTGCAGCCCTTTCAGATCCGTATCTTAGCTAGATTGTGGAATACAGAGCAGCTCCTGTACTAGCATGAAACTTCAGCTGGTCAGGTCACCCCATGGTGTGGGATCCACAGTGGAGCTGTTTGCAAATTACTTGTGGCTGCCTTTTAGTGTGTATTAACTGGAGGTTTTAATTATTGGTTCAAGTGAGTCTGTGGTCTGCTCCTCAGAGAAGGAGACTTGTAACTGTGTTGTACCTGTTCTCTAAGTTACACCATCAGTGCCATTACAGATGATGGGAAACTCAATTATCGATCTTGTCCAGATGAAAACTAACCTGATGAAAAGAGAAAAGGATTTTTCTGTGACTCTCCAGTGGCAGCACCTGCCCTAGTGAGCTGTGAAACACTAGCCTCAACTCAAATCTGTTGGCTGTCTTTTTTTGCTCTCCAGTTGCACATTGGCTTGAAAGGAATATGTTCTCAGAGTAGCTCTGGTGATGCATTCCTCCTAGAGACAGCCAGTCTATAAATAATCCTTAAAATAAACAGTCTTTGCTGTCTGTATCAGCAGTGCAATTTCAATCTATTTCAAAGCCATTTTGGATGAAACTGGGTTACCACCAAGTCTGTCTTATTGTTCAAAATGGAACAAGAGGTAGACATGAGTTAATGTTTGTGCATGAAGCTGTAGTGGCAAGGTTGTAAAATCGAAGAGACCCAAGGGTCCCAAGCCATTTAAAGTTGGACTGTTGGGACAGTTGGTAATTTTGGTCATGGCAAGCAGTAAGTTTCTATTTTCTACTACTAGTTTCTATAGTTATGGGGTTTTTTATAGTCTTTACGTTTGGATTGGGTACTTGCGTTATTTCAAAAATCATGCAGTTCAAAGGTCGTTCACACCAATTAGTAAATTCTGAATTTAAATGTTTTGAAAAGAGAACTCCACTTTGCAGGGTCCCGAAGTGTTTTCACTAAAGTAGGGCGGTGCCCGGCCGTGGTGACAGGACTCTGCTGTAAGCGAGTGGCTGGAGAGCACTAGATTCACGGTACCATAATAAGATGACTCTGGTTTATTTAGCTGTCAAAACCCAAATGTTTCAAAGTGTGTGCTGGTCTGATTATTTTAAGTCGTGCTTTAAACCCCTTGGGTTTTTTAAAGTAGGAAGTATTTTATCTTAAGAAAGGAAGCTTAGAGTGGTAGCTGTATCGGAGCTGAGGAGACATGCTGAGTGAAGTGACAGTTTGTCTAGCGTTGAGATTGATCTGACCGTAGGTAGTAGGTGTCAGTGTGTTAAGAGCAGGAAGTTGCCTTATGTTACATACCCATGTGGTACCTGCACTCTTTATTGCTTTACCTACCATAACCACTTGTATGTGGTGCTGGTGTAGTGCTTTGAAACCTAAAGAACATTAGTTCTTTAGTGTTTTATTAATAATTTATAGATAATAAATATTATAGATAAAGATATTTTCATATATTTATACATTTACACATTTATATATAATTATTATATATAATTAGAAATATCTATTTAGAAATTTATAAGTAAAAATAATAATTTTATAATAAATATTACTAATACAGTTCTTTATTATTAATTATTATTTTTACAAGAGCAAGACACTGCTCTGTGTGTTGTTGCATAAGACCTGGTATGAGATTCTTTGTTGTATGGGCTACCAGTAAGACAAAGAAAGGCCGTTGAACCTAAAGGAACCGTTTCAGCCCACTCTGAGTTTAGTAGCGTTTTGTGGATCCTTACAGGCTGTCCATAAAGAGTAAAATACAACTTCATCTCTTCAGGTTAAGCAGGGTTGAGTAAAACTGGTTCCACTTGTGTGTAATTCTAAAATAAATGAATCACATCGCTTTAAAAAACGCTGACCTTCACCCGGTTACATAGCTTTGTGTTCACCCACTGTATTTTTGAGTGGTCACAGTAAATGACTGCTACAGCTTTAATTTGCACAGTGATACAAGGCATTGCTGAGGTAATCTGAAAATGCCTTCCAGATGTTACTGGGGACTAAAGCCAAACGTTCAAGTTTGAAATGATTAGACTGTGTTCCTTTGCATGAGGCTGTATGACACGCTGGTGTGTTGCAAGTGTTCCCCACCCTGTCGCTTACGCTGATCTTGTTTCCTACTTGGTAATTTCTTATGTTTACTGAAGTCCTTCAAGAAAGACCTAATATAAACCAGATTTCTGAGGCTTCATTTGTTTGCCTTTGTGCATTGAGATAGTACACTGACACAGTACAAGAATTATTCCCTAAAAACATTAAAAATGCTTGCTCTAAACCTTGCAACCCCAACTGCTGAGATTGACAAACAAATAATTGGTAATCCCTGGGTAAGCATGGGGGGATATCCATGGAAACAAACTGATGTCTCTCAGATGCTGGATGCGTATGAAAGGGAACAAGTGTCAGAGTAGTGTCCTGTAGGTCTGTCCTTGCTTGGAATCGACGTGGAAGGTGTTGCAGCTCTTGAGCTTTGATCGTGTAGGTGTGATCAGTGCTGGTATCTGTGTGTCTGCTGGCCTGTGGGGAGCAAGACATGCAGATGAGCGTTTCAGTGTCCTTCAGTACTGACTGCTCACAGCTCTTCAGAATATAATGAAGAGCAGCTGATTCTGAACCATCTACTGCTACAGTATGGTGGAGATTGCAGGCTTGTGATGGCTCTCCAATTCAGACCTGTCCTGTGGAGAGCCACTAGAACAATACTGGCTGTTACAGAAGTACCACTGCGTACTAGTTATGATGTTTATCTCTTCAACCTAGTTCACAGAATCACAGAACATTAGGGATTGGAAGGGACCTCCCAAGATCATCTAGTCCAGTCCTCCTGCCATGGCAGGATCACCCAGACCAAGTCACACAGGAACATGTCCGTGTGGGTTTTAAATGTCTCCAGAGAAGGAGACTCCACAAACGGGCTGCTCCTGGGCAGCCCGTTCCAGTGCTCCATCACCCTCACTGTAAAGAAGTTCCTTCATTTGCTGTTCACTAAAAGCAAAGACTACAGGGGGAGGTGACTTCCAAGTAATTCTCTTCCAGATTTCAACATGCTGATTTCTTTTCTTCTCACCTTTTGTTTCTGAGGGTAGGTTTGCTCATCTCTCGGTGTCTCTTAATCCAGCCCTGACTCTGCGTGACTGCAGGAGTGCGTTTCCTTTTTGTGTGTCATGAAGATGATTGCATGCTGTGTCTTGCAGTAAAGAAGTAACAAAAGTTTCTCCCTCTCCAGCTCTGCCTGTTGGAAAAAAATCAAAATCCCCACACTCTCACATACAGGGTAGAATAGGATGGACCAGTGCCGTGAGGTTTGAGCAAGCTTGAAAGCTGATGCAAAGATTTCAGGTGTTCTGGTGCTTTATGACTCGAAAGGGTCATAAGACTTTGTACCTCAGCTCCTTTCCTTGTCTTGTAATGATTTCCTTTTTATTGGGATCTATGTCCAGTGGTGATAAGTGCCACAAAGGTTGTGTTTATCAGAGAATCTGAGAAGTCTTTTATTTTTTAATTTAATACTTCAAAAGAGTAAGGTAAGGTTTGGATAAGTAGATAAGTAGGAAGATAATTTTTTTTAGGAGGGTAAGGGATTTATTGTGTGCAGGTCATGCAAAACAGTTCATTTTAACTTGATTAACAAGATCTGATACTGCAGTGCATCTTTTTATAGATGGGGCTAAAAGTAGAGCCTAGCAAGAAAATCGGGGTTTTTTGTAGAGCTTCCTTGACATTTTTTGATGTTTAATCACTTTTTAAAATTCCCTTGCTTTGTATCTTTAAAAATAAGCCAAACCAATCAAAAGACCAACCAAACCATTAGAAATGGTACTACACTGAGTACTAGTTTATGCTTTCCTTTTTTATAAAGTATTGCTTTGCCAGAGGTGGAGAAATACTCCACTGTGGTGGATACACAGGCTAGTGTACACTGTCAGAGACTTGCATTCCAGAAGGGGTTGATTTTCTGGCAATTTGTTCTTACAGCTGTACCAGAAAAATTTGATTCAATACATACACTGTGAGTAAAATGTGAAATCTGTGAAATAAACTCACATGAAAATCAAGAGGAATTACGATCTTTTCGTACAGCTTTCTTTAACGTGAGGTTTGGGTACTGCAAACTAATGTTGAGCCACGTGAAAAATGAACTCAAAACTACTGGTTGACTGTAATAACAGGCAAATAGTAAGAATTCTAATATTTGCTCGCCAGGGGTCCTGAGGTTTTGTTTTGTACATGACATTGTATGTGTTTCTTTTTCTTTTGCCACTCTTATTATTCAAGAACATGGCCACTGCTTTCTTGCTAAGCAGCCTGAAGAGCAGAGAAACCTTTCTCCTCAGAAGGATTTGCTGGTACTGCTGTAATGGCTTACAGTCTCCTGCCAGAATCCTTTTGTTTGGTTTCCTTGTGCTGTAGCATTTTCTACAACAGAAATGTTGTGTAGGGAAAAGTTGTAAGGGAGAACACACTGAAACTGATTCTTTGGCACTAAAAAACCTGAGGTATTACTTCAGGATTAAAATCAGGGATGAGGGAAGAAAGATTGGAGTGATACCTTGCGGGTGAGCTACTGCTCTACAGACTGAGTTAGCCAACTGATCTGTTGGAACCTTTCTGCCCAGTTTGTCTTTGGTGTGGCATCACGTGAGCTTTGGCAGGATTCATGGCAGAAAGCCGTTGGTACTAAAAGTGGAAGAGGAGCCTCTTAGTATGTACTGCTGGGCAGTCCTGTACGTTTATCATGGTAACGCAGCTCTTTGGAACATTTCCCTGTGTCTCTTCAAAGCTGTTGCGTTACAGCTTAATTACGGATCAGGTCTGCCTAGGTGGGCTGGAACAAGAAGTGTGTAACCAGGGAGATGAAGTGCATGTGGAGGAAGTTGTGGCAGAAGAGCTTTTGGTGCATGGCTTCAACAAAGAGAGGCCTGGATGAGGTCTCTCTCTGGTCTCTGATACCTGGCTGTGTGGTGGTGTTGGGCAGTGGCAAACAATAGGTAGAACCTAGCCGATGGATGTTACTAGCTTTGAGTAGCTACATGAGGTAAAGGTGGCAACGTGCAGCTGTCATGGGGTTTTTGTCTGTGTGGCACTAAGGACACTGACTTCCTCCTGATGTGTGCGGAGTGTGTCATGTGGCAGTTTTGTTGGCCGTTGTGGGAGAAAATACCTTCAGTAAAGTGAGGAGAGAGGATGCACCTCTGGCCTGGAGATCTGAAAAGGATTGAAAAATAGTAAGCCCTCAGCTGCTTTTACCACACTCTGCCAGGGGCATAGGAGCAATTACAGTCCTGAGCAATGCACTGTTTGGGTCTCGACTTGGCCGTTGGCCTTGCAGACTGCAGCTTTGTGATTTCTGCAGCAGATGCTCTCGTGTTGCTATCTAGTACTGAGGTGGGCACCAGTGTCAGACTTCTGTGTGGCAGCTCTGCTTTAGCAATTAAATAATTACCCTGTTAGCCTTTGCACGCTGGTAGGTGTTTTCTGAGCACTCTCAAAACAACTTTGGATGGACATCCAGATGTTTGTGGGTTCTTCTCCCAGCTGGAGAGAACAGCACTGTACGTGGCATTTTAAAACTCCAAAAGCTGTGTGATGCTTTGCAAGCAGTCTTTCTGGTGTACAAATGCATCTTCTCAGACTCGACTAGCTTTTCACACTTTCGCATCCCGGTGGATGGCTTTTCTAAAAAAGAGTTCTTTGACAAAGGAGCGTCAATACAGCATTTCAAAAGCAATGACTTACTGGACCATTTACAGGGTGTAATTTAAATGTGACAGTAACCAAAATGTCGCTCATACTTAGCCATGCCAGTGCTCCGGGCAGGAAGTGGTGGCCCATGTCACCAGGCTCGCGGCACTACTGTGTGCAGCTCACCACTTCCTCTTACTGAAGGGAAAGAACAAAAGAAACACCACTTTCTTGTTCGTTTTAGTCCCCAAAAGGTTGCAGCTGCATTTATTACACTTACTAGTGTCACACCAGGGGTATTTACGACTTTCTCCCTTATATTATTCTTCTAGCTTTGAAGTTCACCTGCATTTGATAATTTTGGTAAGATTCCTGCTAGAGTTATGTTCCAAGAAGGTTTTTTAGTTTAGATTCTGATTTTTAGAAGTGATCAAAGGAGTGGCTGCATAAAGCATTTTCGTTCTGTGAGGAAAAAGACTAACCACAAGGAACCAGTCTGCACAAGTCGTGGATCAGCACACATATCCCTACCTCAGCTTGCTTTCTCAGAACAGCATCCCTGCAGGAGGCTGCTCAGGCTGATGTGCCTCAGCTTCAGTAGCTGACAGGACGTACAGAAATATCTTTAAACCACAGCACTCTCCAAACCTGTTTTTCCTGGTAGCTCGAATACTTCTGAGACTTCAGGCTTAGACACAAAGGAACTTTTGAAACTCATTTAATTTGCAGTTCATGATACAATACCCTTTCCAGAAAAACCCCAGTATTCGTATTTTATAACTTTATAACCAGAAGAAAGTCTCTTCAGAGCAAAGGTCATTTATTCCAGAGCCAAGTACAATCACCCGTGCCTTGAGTAGATGTTCCGCCTACTTACAAATGAAATCTTTACAAGAGATGCACAAATCTTACCAAGTGTATGTTACATCTATTAAGGATTTATTTGAAGTAAACATCATTCTTGATGTCATTTTTAGAAGAATGGAATTAATGAAAGTGTCCTTTTTTGCCTGCACATCTACTAGTGAATCTTGGGAAGGTGTAGTTGTTGGACTAGTCGTAGGATTTTAAATTAATGCAATTAATTTCATATTCTCTTGAAAGTGCTGATATTATATTTCTACTTACAATTTGTATTCTAACTAATGGGCTAAATCCATAGCACATCGAGATTAAGTGGCTGAAATGTGGTATTTTCAGTATATTAAAATATTAATATCACTTGTGAGAAGAATGTAAGTCAAGTAGTTAATGAATATCCATATTTCATACTCAGATGCTACTGTAGTGTATTGAAAAAATCCCATAGCTTCCTGTTTAAGTGATGGATGAAGTCTTAAAGCTAGAAATAGTATTTTCCCATCACACAAAGCTCACAACACCACCCATCCCCCCATTTACAACATATGACAAAGTATCAGGTAAGAATGTTAAGATCCGGGGGGGAAAAAAAGGCCATTAGTTCAAAACACATTAATTAGGGTGTTCATGGGGGTGAGTGTCCTGGGATTCAAAAACCTGGAAGTCATGTAGTGGGACTTGAAGTCTCAGTTTGATCTGTTATAGTTTGTACATGTGAAACTTAATTGTCTAGAGTGAAGGCTGCAGTCTGTTTGAAAATCTTGGGTTTGATTCATAGATCCATTCAATTTGGAACTGGGGTTGTTTAGTCTGGAGGAAAGGAGGCTGAAGGGGAGACCTTAATGCTCTTTTTAATTACCTGAAAGGAGGTTGTAGAGAGGTTGGTCTCTTCTCCCAAGTTACTAGCAATAGGACAAAGAAGTGGCCTCAAGTTGCACCAAAGGTGATTTATATTGAACATTAGGAGAAAATCTGTGGAACAGACTGCCTAGGGAAGTTGGTGGAGTCGGTGGAGTCACTGTCCCTGGAGATGCTCAAAAAACATGTAGATCTGGCACTTGAAAACATGGTTTAGTGATGCTGGTTGATGGTTAGATGATCTTGGAGGTCTCTTTCAAACTTAGTGACTCTGTGCTTCTAATCTTCAAAGACATTATAACTCTTTGTATTTGATTTTTTTTTAATTTCCACTCATGGCTTAAAACATGTCTTAAAAATCAGACTGATGGGTGCCATGTGGAAATGTAAATGGAGTGGTGGTTGGAAAGAAGCATTCTCTTGATACCTTTTGGAGCTTCCCAGAAAACCTAAGTTTCTCCTGCACCAGTGTTCTTGCTAAAGTCCCATGTGTTATGTATTTCAGCCACTGTGAGTAACTCGCAGAACACCTTTCATCTTCTGCGGTACTCCACCATTTACTGTCTGGTTAGGGTTCAATAATCATCAGTTTTCAGAAGCAGATGCTAGTTTGGAACAGAAACTATTGGCTCATAGTATGTTGTTTTTCCTCTGAGCCAGTGGAGGGTCGAAGGAATTGGGTCTAGTCTAAAGCCCAGAAAAGCACACATTCAAACTGGTGACCTTATTGGTGTGAAATGGAAGAATTTTGAGCTTAAATCTTGCTCTCAGAACCTCAGCTAACTCCACTGTTGAGTCTGAGTTTGGTCTATTTTCAGTGTGCAGAATAATTGATCCCTGTACCTTGGGTGCAGTTGAAAAACCCTGCATCCTCAGGACTTCCTAGTGTTTGGCAGAAATGACAGCCTCAGCCTGGTTCTTTTGCCTAAGTTTGCTCTTACCAAATTGTTGAGAATCTGAACCCTTCATTTACTGCAAAACTTAGAGTCTGTCTTTCTCTGGCAGGAATCGACTTTAAGATCAGAACAATAGAATTAGATGGGAAGAAAATCAAGCTACAGATATGGTAAGTATTCCATGAAGAGTGAAGTTTCCAGTGAGGATTGAATTAATGTTTGAGCAGGAATGCTTCACAGCTTTTGAGCCCAGGTGCACCAGGAGTTTCACACATTTAATTCATGGTCTGTCCATAAGGTTTATGCTTTCTTCCAGCTTATTCGTAGTGGTTCTGCTTCAGCAACACAGGAAGCAGCCTGTTTACATGAGAAGTGCACAGGAACTTCCTATTGTATCAAAACCTGTCCTCTTAAACACACTTTTGGCTATTGCTTGTGGAAGAGAATCATAAACTCCATCACTGTAAACAAAAAGATGTGACCTAATAAAATAATCTCCCCTCACACCTCGATACCTACTTGTGCTGTGGTACTGCTGCCGTTCCTTGTGTGGTGCGTTAGTAGAGACTGAGCCTCCTCATAGCAGCAGATGAGTATTTTTGGGGTAGCAGTATTACACATGCCCAATCCATCAAATGCTACTGGTGAATGTAGGAGTCCTGCAGTTTTCTCAAGTTCTGGAAAAGATAGTTGTGATACCTACATGTGAGCCAGAAGTGTTCTGACTAATGCAGTGGGTGCCAAAGGTGGGTGGTGCACATTTTCTGTGTGCAGTGTAGGTCAGAAACCTGGTTTTTGTTGGGCCTTTGGGGTTCAGCAGCCCTACTGGCCAAACAGTTTGGTCCTCATGTTCACTCACAGGACAGATAGCCCTTTGGAATTGGCTTGCGTAAAATACCAGCACACAAAGGTATGGTGGCTGATTTTTTTTTTTTCTTACTAGCTAATGGGACATGAAAATGCTCTATCCAAAAAATATTACTGCTGGATGTTTTAATTTTTATGTAATGCAAAACTCAGATGCCTTTTTTAAATTACTCATGGGAAGGCTGTGCAGTGCTGGGCTTTACTGCTCGCAGGAAACGCTCTCGTGCCGTATTTCTGGTGCTATTGTGATCACTGCTGTCAGGAGGAGAACTTCAGAGTCAGAAACATCTTGAGGGCTGAAAAAACTTGCACAGACAGCTTCTAAATGCTACCTTTTCCTCACGATTCAGTACCAGTACGTTGTTACTCTGTTCAAAGAGACATTTGCTAAGTATAGAAGGGTGTAAATTCACATCCTATGAACACTTGTTTTCCCTGAATTTTAGGGATACAGCAGGCCAGGAGAGGTTCCGTACAATTACAACTGCTTACTACAGAGGAGCCATGGTGAGTACAGTGAGGCACAACTAGTATTAACTGGTTTGCTGTTCTTATCTTCAACTAGAGAATTGAGTAATTGTGCCTTGAGATGTGGGGAATAAAGTCTGTGGTTTGGTTGGAGGGGTTTTTGTTTGTTTGTAGTTTGTCTAGTCCTGTTTTTGTGTTGAAACTTTAAACTGGATTGTCTTCAATTACAATTTCTGCAGCTTGTGATAAGCTAAATTGCCATGCTTTCATGAGACATGTTTTTTTTAATGTAATCAACCCATTTAAGCATTTTAAATGTTTGAAAAATAGATAATAAATTACTTTAATATTAGAAGTGTAATTCACTGAATTGCTTTTCCTTCAGCCAGCAGAGAATGCAAAATCTGGGCTAGAAATAGAATCACCTACAAAAGCTACGGTTACTTTTTGCCCCATTAAGACTGATTTGAAGTCAAAGAACTGACTTGGAGCTTGTGGTCTCCATGATGCAACTGCTTGTAACGGATCGTAATGCAGTATTGTGAGATCCTTTATCTGGGGACACTGAAGTTCCCTTTGCAGTTACTAGCTGTGCTGCTACTATGTGTTTCTGTGACTTCCTATGAACAAACCTGTTTTCCTAGCCTGGCTGTGGGTCCAGGTAACTCTGCTGTGTTGGAACACGTGCAGGGGACATGGAAATGGTTCTGGCTTTGTGTTAGAGCTTCATTGTACTCAAAAAGGTTTTGGCAATGACGTAGTCTTCTCCACACCTTCCTCTCCATGGCCAAGAACTCTTTTTTTTGTCCTACAAGGAATGATTGGAGAGGCAACAAGGAATGGAGGTGAACCTGCCCATCTGCCATTAATGAGGCTGTTGTGTGGTTTCCCTTGCTTCACTAATTGTTGAGAGCTCCTGCTAGTAAAGGTCTATAACTGCCTAACAGTAGTAAAGCCTCTGGGAGGGCACCTGTGCCAGCTTTGCTTGAAGTACCCACTGGCCCCAGCAGATTGCATCTCACAGGTTTGTCATCTTCAACTGCTTAAAAGTGCTGCTTCTACACTTGACTGTAACAGTAGAGTCCTCACTGCTGTTCTAGTACAATTTCTAAACTTTTCCTGAATATAGGCTAATAATTTAAAATTGACCTCTGGCAGTGGAAAAAACTTAAGTAGTAATGTGTAGGGTAAATTCTTCACAACAGCATAACACTAGAAAGGATTATAGGTCCGTAAGTCGTATGTTGAAGTTCTTGTAAGTATCAAAAGTCATATTGCTAGCTCATCTAACTAGATTGTCTTGATTTTATTTAGGGAATTATGCTGGTGTATGACATCACAAATGAAAAGTCTTTTGACAACATCAAAAACTGGATAAGAAACATAGAGGAGGTGGGTGCTTTGGAAAGTGCTTTTTACTCCTTCCATCTTACCATTTCCCTAGGATTCAGTGAATAAGCATCCACTTTCTGTCTGGCAGCCAGCATATATGGCCAAGTTAGACTGTGTAGTGAGTGCAGCAGTGGTTATAAATGAACCTTCTCTCCTTGCTTCTAAGGAGAGAAGATGGAAAACTTAACTTCAAAGAATAAGCATAAAGTATTTCAAAACCACTGTACTGTATTAGTTTAATTGTTCTTTTTGCTTTGGTGTGTGTAAGGAATGGGAAGGAACAAGACCTTAGGATGTCAGATTGGGTGATGACAGATCTGTCTTCATTTTAGTTTTTACTGGGTTTGTCTTTGTCTGTTTACATTTTTTTTTTACCTTTTGATTTGGTCTGAGATAATCTTACTTCCCAGTAAGTGATTGTAAATTGATGAATGGGACATGCTGTCAAGTAGGGTAGGTTCCTATGAGTTTAAAGAAGAAAGTTTCATTTCAGTGAAGCTGTATCAGTCTCTTTCTCAGTAACACCTTTACAATAGTTAACTTATTAAAAATAAAATGCTTATTTGGGGATGAGTTTGACAAATAAGCTTCTTCTAAATAACAGTGCACTTTGTTTCTGAGAGACAATTTTTCTCTTCTTGTAGCATGCCTCTTCAGATGTAGAAAGAATGATCCTGGGTAACAAATGTGATATGAATGAAAAAAGACAAGTTTCGAAAGAGAAGGGGGAGAAGGTAAGCTTTGGGAACTTAACTTGATTAGCAGCCTGCTTTTCTTAGGGTCTTGGCTGCTGAATGTTTTGGGCGCATGAGAACCAATGGACCTTTAACCTCTTACTCAGAAACTGTTTTGCATTACAGGATGTCAGGTTTGGGGTTTTGTTTTTAGATAGCACTTGACTGCACTCAGGTTTGCATTAACTTAATACTGTCCTGCAGGGAAAGCCCTGTAAAGAATGACCTTTGGTATAGCAGGAAGCAGTATAAATTTCAGCGTGCAGTATTCTATATAATCACTAAATTCACTGTGGTGGTTGTTTACTCTTATCATAAGTTTTGCTACTCAAGCTTAAGTTCCACACAACAAACAAACAAGTAAGAATATTGTGTAATCTCTCATGTATGCGGCTGCAGTAGTATAGGTGCTAGTAACACACTAGCTTACGCGATGATTGTATGCAGTCTTCTGGTCCATAACTCCATATAAATGAAAATCCTGTCTTAATGTCCTTTTTGGTCCTAAAGAAGCGTTTTTGTGAGCAATGTATCTCTTTGGTTTTTAGCCTGTTCTAATATTTTGTCTACCTGTCCGTCATTTGAATGGTTTAGTGAGAGAAAAGCAGAAACGAAGCTTGTTTGGTTTGGTTTTAAAGCTTGCTGCAGCACACAGCATCTATTCTATTATGTGCCAATGTGAAACATTCCTTTAACAAAGGCAAAAATTTAACCTCTCTTCCAGTTAGCCATTGATTATGGAATCAAATTTTTGGAGACAAGCGCAAAGTCCAGCATAAATGTGGAAGAGGTAAGAGATGCGTTCTGTGTGTAGAGATGTTTCTTGAACTACTGCTGCAGAGTCATGTTTTGTGGTCTGCTGATCTGTGACCTGAAGTTCCACCTGTGCTCCTGGTTCCCAAGGCTTGCTACGTGTAGAGTGTTTCTGTAAAATCTGGCTTTTCTTGTTTTCTGGTCATGTCTGGAGTTGTTCTTCCAACGGGTGTTAGCAGACTAGTTCCTGTAGCAAACAGTGGATTAGACTCCTGTGCCTTGATACTTAAATGGCCGGTGGTTTTGGGCAGGAAATAGGGGCAATTTTGGAAAAATGCTTTGTGCAAAATTTGGATTGAGGGTTCTGTACTTTCAGAATAACATGGTGCTGTATCAAGGAGCCTGCTTGCTGCTAAGTAAATGCGTTGGAGGTGAGGCTGGAGCTGTGTATGTTAACCTGGAACATCAGCACAGATTTACATGAGCTGATGTTTGAGGAAGGGTTAATATCTCTCTGATGATAGAATTATATACAATGGGTATTATAGTACAATATGTAATATAATACACATTTGCAGTTTGTTTTCTTGCAAATAAAGCTTGTGCTAAACCCACAAGATTTCTATTTACGAGAACATAAGGAAATAGAATCAGAAGGAATTCCAGTCATCAGCTCTGGTGTATGTTACCATGAATCGCTCTTTTCGTCGCAAGGAGGGGGCAAGAAGATCTGGACCCTGTGAAAAGTGTGGACAAGAAAATAATACTGTATCCAAAAGCCATTACATTAAAATTAATTTGTTCAAATAAGGAAGACTTGTTGCTAAATGTTGTTCCTATGTCTAATTATCTCAAAGCTCTTCCTTGTGTATTGATGGGATACATTTTAGAAGTCCCAGCATGTTCTTAATGCAGGTCATGCAGCTACCAAATTAACTAGACACTAAAAAGATTGTTGCTTTGAAATAATGACTGATACAGTGCCAGACAAGCTTTTAATTTTTTTCCTGTTTGCAGGACACATTGTTAGAATAGGCTTGTTGGCATTGTGCTGCATGTGGGATAGTGCTTGACCTGATTTTCACAATGTCATTATGATCCTTACAGCAGACAGTGGAAGCATGAACGTTAGCAGCTAATACAGTCTCCTACTAAAAAGTACCTGTCTTCTTCATTAGTGCCTCTGAATGGTAGATTTGCTCTTCTGTGACACACCCAGCAATTTCACTTTAGCTCCTGTAGCTTGTCTGAGATGCTGAGATTTGCTAGTTGTTTATAGGGATGTTGGAAGTATCAATAACATTATCAATGCCCAGGAGCAGAACTTTGGAGGGCAGAAAGCATCTTAACCTTAACGTGTGTTCCCAGACTGGCTATCCTCAAACCTGCCTGTGGGTTTCTAGTTGTGATACACGGTACAGTTAGGGGGAGAGCATTAGTGTTTGTAGCCTTTTCTTCAGCAGGTTTTCCCCACCTCTTACGCAGAAGTTATGCGAAGAGTGTGTTCAAAGATTGGAGGGCTGGTGACTAAAGAGTGTTTTCTTCAAAAGCATAGTCAATGCAGTTTTCAATAAGCAGCTACTGCATATAGGGTGTCTTGCAGCTCAGAGTGCTGGTGTGCCCTGGAGAAAAAGACAGTGTTCATGTGTTTGGGGCCTCCAGATCTGTCTTATTTTTAATGTGTCTTGTGGCTAACTATCTTTTTTTCAAATTTTATTTCTGCTCTTCACCAGGCATTTTTCACACTCGCACGGGACATTATGACAAAGCTCAACAGAAAAATGGTTTGTATTTCCAGTTGGCTTATGGACTAGAGCATGGAAATGACTGCTGTGATAATGGACTGATTAGTAGCCCTACTAAAAATCTCCTGCTTGTTACAGTGGGTGCTAGATCCAACTTGAGCAAACAGTGCTTTACCACGCTTTATGACACAGCAGGGTGTAACTGTTCTTTGTTTGGCACGAGCATCAACATTGGACAGTGTGTGACTGATGTATTGGTGTGATCCCTGCATTATCAAATGTCAGATTGCACAGCCACTCTTTCAGCTGAGGCTTAAGATCTGGAGTGCTGGATAAACATTTGCTTTTAAAATAGGCAGGTTTATTGAGTAATTACGAGCCTGGATAATTGAGGAGCTCAGATTGCAACCAGCCTCTGCTCTGGTTATTGCTTTGCAAGAGTGGGAAGTGGGAGGGAAACTAGGAGAGCTATGCTTATTTTTTCTGCATCTTTTGATGTTGATGCTCTCTTCTGTTTCAGAATGACAACAGTTCATCAGGGGCAGGTGGGCCAGTAAAAATAACAGAAAACCGATCTAAGAAGAGCAGCTTCTTTCGATGCACGCTACTTTGATGAACTTCTAATGATAGACTGCAGCACACCTAGAACCTTTTCTGCTTCTTTGAAAGCACAGGGTCACAAAGCCTCAGAATAATACCACCAAGCTGCTGCTGAGAGCTCCATTGAACGTAGACTGCGAAACACAAAATACCAAGCGGACTTTGCTCACTAAGCCTATTGACCTGTCAGGCTCTTCTTTCTCAGATATGGAAGCTATGAAGTGGAGACACAAATGCAAGAGTTAACTTGTTTTCCTTTTTTACTTTCTGTTTTACTGCCTGTTGCAAAAGCTGCTATGTTTCTTTTAACTTTGCACATCCATATTGGCCTCCTACTGCCTGTTACAGCACAATCTTACACTGGTATTTGCACAGTTTGACTTGTACGTTAGATCCTTAACAGATTTGTGCAGGTTTTTTGTTCTGTTCTTAAATTTGTTTTGAAGCAAGAGAGTCGTGGGGAAACTCAGTCTAACTTCCATTATTTTCTATGCTGTGTACTCATGGCCATGACTGCAGTAGGGATGCTGACGCTGTAGTGATAACAATTCCTGTAACAATTGGCATTTAACGATTTGTTCTCTCTTTTAGATGCACAAATCTGTTCATGCAGAAGCTGTGGCTTCTGTTCTGAATGTAGTGTGTTGCTTTTCTCTCTTTAGCAGACTTTGCAGAGTTCTGTTCTGAATTGCCAGTCACTGTCTGATTCACAGGGGCACCTTTCAGTGTTCTGAATAAACGCAGTGTCTTTCCTCACTGTAACTTCCCTTTGCTAGCTCAAGCTGTCTGCACCGGTGGTGTTGTTTCTGATGAGGAAGCTCACTATGGAATTGAAATTGTCACAAATTGGCCTCATCGCTATCACTTAAGTGGCTTGTGGAAGCTGAATGCATGAGTTTTGAGTGACCTCTTTGTGGATTCATTTGTTCAGAAGTGACTGCTTCTAAAGGTGGCTTCCATTTCTGCTGTAATTCTAAGGATAGTTTGTTAACATCTGTAAACATCTCCCCTTGACACCAGAGGTGTCCAAAAAAGTTTGGCGTGAGGTTGCTGAAGTTTGTCAAGTTCTGGCGCTAAGGAAACGGTCCTGTTAGGGTGATAAAGTACTCTTAGATGTGCAGTTAGTGCTGAATGTGGGAAGCCCTCCGTGGTCTGCTCGAGCAGATGTTTCTTCATCCACAACCGATGCAGTGACCTAGACTGTTAGAAGCAGAGTTGAAGCGTAGTTGCCTTTTTTACTCAACTGAGCATTGTATACCCTAGTCTTTGTTCTACTACTTTTTTATTGTCCTCTGAAAAAACTCCTCGACGAGCAATTAAAACAGGTGCTTTAGTTCTGTTGATGTGCCAAACTTGGACCATTGTAAGCTTTAACTACAAGTTCGTGTCCAGGCTGTTTGTTACTAGGGGATAGGTGCATTCTGTTGAGCAGGTTTAATGTTAGGAGCTGGTTTAATAAAGTGGTTATCAACCTGTCCCCACGGGTAGTTCAGTAGAAGTAGTGGTTTTGGAACTAGACGGCTAGTCTCAGAAACTGCTGTTGCTGCACTAAAACAGAAAAATCTTTATGGCAACAAAGTTCAGTGAAAAAGCAACCCTAACTGCTGTGTTGTCTACCCTTGATGTTCTTCTTGGACAGGCTAAAGCAGTTACGTTTTCTGTATGGTTAAAAAAAAGTGCTTCTATACAGAAAGTGTTGTGACACCAATTATGAATGTCATTTATTTTCAGTAATTTACCTCTGACTTACTTGGTGTCGTAATACTTTGGTTTTTATCTCAGGGGTTGTCTGCAAACCAAAACTGACATGTTCTGTGTTTGGCACCGTTTACAGAATGCTTTGTATTGTTTTTCCTGTCTTCACTGTGTGGTTAAATGTTCATTCAATATTAGTCTCCATGAACTTCCCTTTGAAAGAGCCTGTAAGTAGTAGAGTCTATGAAGTGCTTCTTGACGCAGCAGCGAATTGGGGTGTCTGCTCTGTAGTTTGGGGGGGGGGGGGGAAGACAAAGAACTTGCTATTTTCTTACATTTAGCTGTGCTAAACTGTACATAAATGTGAGGTAAGACCATAGGAAATTCACTTTATGCATGATAAAGTAATGCAGTAAATATTTCCCTTTGCTTAATGTTCATGTAAAGTTCATCTTTTTCTATTTGTAGAAAAAAATAATGCAATTTTGTTGTCCCCTGCTGAAACTGAAGAATTCTAATTTCATGTGGTCTTATGGGTAAGGTGAAATGCAGATTTTTCTGTCTCTTTGTTTGTTTTGCCCCCACCCCTTGTCTCCAGCAGTATTAAAGGCTGAGTGGCTGCACTTTACTAGTGTGCTGAGTTCTGGTCGGCGTAGACCTCTCTGTGTACAGTCTGCCTTGTCAGACACTGAAGTGTGCTGTATCTTGGTGTGCGCATCAGCTGAATGTTTTACTGGGAATTTTTTTAGCTGTATTTTCCAAGTGGGTGATAAGTGGTGTGTTCTGCCTACGCATCAGCTGCTGGGTACTACAGGCTTTTCTACGAGCAGAACGATTGCTTTGTGCAGTATCTGGTCCTACTTTGCTCAAGGCTACGTAATCTAAATTTTGAAGGACTTTTTAACTATACCTCAGTCAACTAGCTAATGTTCTAATGTCCATTAGAATTAAAGTTGTGTAATTATTATTCATTAAGCAGCAAATGTATTTCTGTTTTGTTCCAGAAATTGCCATTAGCCTTTCAGGAAAGGTGGATTTGAGTAAAACAAAAGTGCTGCTTATGCTGTGGAGTTTTAGGAAATCTTTCCCTCAGCCCCATGTCTGTGCACTGTGTCCTCACTGGTATTTTTCGGAATGGTTTAGGAAAAAAAAAACCCTCAAAACTCAAACTGGTGTCAGTGCTTTGCAGTTTCAGCTTTTGGTCTGCTCAGCAAAACATACACAAGAAGCTTTTATTGAGTGTATATAGAATATTTGATTTACTTACTGTCTGGAAGTTGTATTATTGCTAAAGCTTAAAACCACTCATGAAACTTTAATGCAATTCACTTTTCTGTTGGTGAGAAAGTCTTAAAAATGCTGATTGACTTTTCAGACCTGTAGTTCTTTTTACAGAGAGCATTTCTGATTGTAAGTACCTTTCTCATACTAGTCTACTGAAGTCAAGTGGATCATTTTCACAAGTGAATAAAGGAGTCTTGGATATACATATCCCATTAAAGTATTGTGAATGGATATTGATTTGAAAGTACAGCAATACTGTGTAAAACGCATCAATGTGGTGTTTGTGAAAATGCATCTGTTACTGGTTATCAATTAATGTAACTGAGATTTTGCAATGTTAAACTTCTTAAGGATTGATCTGTAGGTGACCATAAGTCTTTTCTCCTCCACTGACTGAACTGCTCTGCCATTCTCATCAATAAAACCTGTATTTCTTTCTTCCACAAAAGCAGGATTTCAGTTTATTTTGTTTTTGTTTCTGAGGAGTTTAAGTGTTTAGTGCATTCCTATGGCCTTACAAACATTTTTGCAAATAAAACTTCAATTACAGTTATTTTAATGCTATATAGCTACTAAATTCAGAATAAAAAGTTATAGTCCTTGAGAAACTGTTTTAATTTTGAAATAGAAGTGTTCTACTGTGTGTGTTTAAGCACATTTTATCTCTGGTATAAAGGTGGAATGTGAAACGCTCCTGCAGAAAAAAGTGAACTTGTCATGTGGTTAACTTGTAAGCCTAATTATTAATTGTGTATTGATGTGTATAGAAAAAACCCTACCCCTAAACAAACCTTCACACTCCAATGGTTTTATTATTCCATGTGAACTTTTTTACAACGTGTGTCTCAAATAAAAGTTAAATGATGAAAAGCGTTTGGAGCATTTGGTATGAAATATTCCACGCAGTTTATACACAGCTGGCATTTCCACTCTATTTTTGATACGTCCATGGTGGAGAGCTGAGTTGCCTCTTGGCTTTGCTTAGCTTCAGTAGCACAGCACGAAGGTTTTGTTATGTTTTGCTTGTTTCTGAGCTTGACCGCACTTCAGTTTTCTCCTGTAACACCCTTTATTCCTTTAGTGACTGCTTAAATACGTTTTGCAGTCGCCTTCAGCTTCATAAGGCACCATTTTTATAGGCACTTGGTGTCATGAAATGCTTCCAAAGTAATTCTGAGCAATGCCAGTACGGGTAACATGAGACACAATCTCCCAGTTTGATGGAGAGTTTCCCACTCACTTAAGCTGTTTAAATTTTCTGTTGTTGTTTTAAGTCAGTGTTACGTGGAAGGTCTGATGCTTAAGTAGCCTGAAGCACAAATACCACGAATACGGTGAATTCTGTGTGTCCAGGCCCCTTCAACGCTGAATGCGGAAGGATTTGATGGAAGGATTTGTTGCCTATTTCATCAGCAGTAGTTACCGACTTTCAAATTCTTAGGGCTTGGCGGTAACTCACAGTTGGTGTGAAAATCAGTGAACCTAAGGAAAGGATGGTTTTGTCTACCCAAGACAAAAGCAGATTAATGATTGAGACCCCCCCCAAAATGGGCACCCGAAGGAGTAAAGGGGAAACACGTGGATGACAGATACTTTCTGAAGTAGGTGCTTTTTTCATGTTCATGTGATAATCTGGATGTAACTGAAAGGACATATTGTCTCTTAAGCATCAGAAAGTTTAACTGTCATTATAACTTATTATTTGTGGGGTTGGGTTGGCTTTGTTGTGGGTTTTTCTCAAAACTGCTTCAGAGAGACAACTTCGCCACTTTGGGACCAGCTATTTAAATGTTGTCTGGTGGATCCTCTTGACCTGAACCAGTTCGAGATGCTCAGCAGTCCTAGAATCAGTTGTGCAGGTCCTTAAGTTCTGTCACAAGTTAGTGGCGAGCATCTGCAAGCCAACAACATTTCAAATACATATTCGTTCTCCATTTGTTAAAATTCTTGCAGTGCTTCAAGTGGTGATTTATTGCAGTTCCTGGGTCTGTTTTTGGTTGTAGACAAATGGTTAGTAGACATTGGTAGACGAGAGGCAAGTTGTTGGTTCACATGTACAATGCATCCCACTTTGAAAACCTGGTAAACTGCCTTTTTTCCAAATGATTTTAATCAACATGGGTGATTAGTGGCTGTTTAGAATCCTTGAAGTACACTGAAGTTGTCAATGTAATTTTTCTTCAGAAAGATTTGGGTCTTCAAGAGATGCATTACATGAAGCTTTCATGTTGCACGAGGTTATCCTTGCCATCTAGAGATTTAAAGAAAAGGCATGCAAGGGCAAGTGACGCATACTGAAGAGAACTTTCACAGCTCTAGGATGTTTTGTAGTTGCTTCAAAAAATTTGTACTGTCTTCCGCAGAACTCATGAGCACTAAGCTGCCAGTGTGCATAAATGTTCTATCCAATCCTCTGAGCACACATTCATGCAGTACACGTGATTCCTTCAGTTGGAAAAAGAAAGTTTTAAGTTTTGAGCAAGGTGCAAGTCCTACCCTCATCTGAGGGATTAAGATGTTTAATGACTTGTGGGAGCTGTGTGTACTTTACAACTTACCCAGTAGCAGAAGTCACTGGTGTCAAAGTGAACAAGAACTCGGTAAACAGTGACTAAATGTTGAGAATTGCACTCTTAGTCTTAAAATACGTTCTGGAGTAGAGATTGAGATGATGGCCTGCAGATGTGCCACCACTCCGGCGGAGTCTCCATGATACACAGCTACAGCTGACATCCCAGGTGTTTACGCTCTGCAGGCTGTGGTCTCAGACTGATGAGCTAATTTTAAAATGTTGTTTATTATTTCTCAGGGAATTAACCCTTCTTACGTGGCTGAACACCTTTGTGGAACAGCAAAAAGAAGCGATGCCACCGTGGACACCTTGGGATAGCAGATAGCAAGAGTCAGGACTGCTGAGCTGGCATTTCTCTCTCAGGTGCCTAGAGTCACGGTAGGGGTTTCAGTGCTTTTTAGTGTTACCTTTTCTTTATCTTTTTTCTCCAGGCAGTGTAGTGCCTGCGTAGCTCTGGTATGTGCGTTCTCGCTGAAGGATGAGATTTCTCCCAAGAACCAAGTTGTGTCCCTGAGATTCATGTCTCATGCTGCCAAATACTGCTGCTGGGCTTCCTCGCCTGACACATGCTTTGTGAAATTCACCCTTATATTCTGAAACAATAAACCGCACAGAGGAGGCAACCACGTTTATTTAAATACCGCGTGGAACTCTTTGTTCCAGCACAGCGCTGGTGAGCGGCCTTGGAACGAGGAAATGGCCGAGCGGCTCCCTGTGCCGGGTGCGGGGAAAAGCGATCCTGTACCAATAGCACTTAATTCGTTGTTGCGTGAGGGCCAAGCGCTATTTAACACACTCTGCTGCGTTCATTAACGTGCAGCTATTCGAGCTGCTCCTGCGGAGGGAGAGCCCCCGCCCTGGCTGCGGCCCGGCGCCCTCTGAGGGGAGCGATGTCTCCAAGCGAGCCCGCAGCGCAGCCGGCAGGCAGCTGGGGCCGCAGGGACGGACCCTTAGGTGGGGGAGGATAACGGAAGAGGCGCTGGGGAGCGATGGCCTCGCCTTCAGGGGTGCAGGGGCCAAGGCGCAGTAGGGTCCGTGGTGGAGCCCGGCACCGCGGCCTTGGTCCCGCTGGCCCTGGGTGCCGTCCCAACTCAGCGCAGGCTGCTCCTCCCTCCACGGGGTGGTCGCGGGGGCGGCGGCAGGGCCCTCCCGGCCCGCAGGCGGCTGGGAACGGGAGAGGCGGCGTCTTAAGCTTTGTCGGCTGTGCCTCGCCCTCCCTGCGGGCCCGCTGCTACCGTAACGTGGTGGTGGCGGCGGCTGCGGCGGCTCCGCTCCGCTCTCCTCAGGCAGTTTGTGAGCTGCCCCTTGGGGCTGCCCCGTGGCCACCGGGCGGCTCTGGACGCGCCTGCGCCAGGAAGCCCGCCTTCGCGTCGGTGTGCCGCCGCTTTTGCCCAGGCTTTCCGGAGGAAGCCAGGGCCGGCTCTGCGTTCCCCCGGTCGAAAGAGACAGGGAGGTGTCGGAGAGAGTCCACTGGAAAGCAACGAAGTTGCTTGCGGGCCTGGAGCATCTCTTTTAAAGGAAAGGTTGAGAGAGCTGGGACTGTTTTGCCTGGAGGAGGCCTGATCTATAGCCGTAAATACCTGATGGGTGGCTGCAGGGAGGAAGGGGCCAGACTGTTCTGTTGTGCCCAGTGACAGGACAAGGGGCACCGGACACAGGTTGGAACGCAGGAAGATTCGTTTGGATGTGAGGAAAGACTCCTGTGCTGTGAGGGTGACAGAGCCCTGGCACGGGCTGTCCAGAGAGGTTGTGGAGCCTCCATCCCTGGAGAAAGTCCAGACCTGCCTGGGTGCAGCCCTGAGGTGGGGGTGTTGGACCGGAGGGTCTCTAGGGGCCCCTCCAACTCCAGCAGTTCAGGGATGCTCAGCAGTTTGTGCCGGGCCCCTGTCCCCTGCCCTCAGTCACGCAGCGGGTTCTGGGCACAGACCTGTGCTGTAGTGCCTGCGAGTACCAGTTCAGGCATCTCTGATGCCCTCTGAGATGCCTTGTCGAGGTACGCAGGGTGTCCCACCTGGGGAAGTCCTGGCCTTCCCTCCAGCGTGGGCCTGTTCCAGCCCCAGTGTTGAGGCAGGCGTCCGTGTTCATGTGCAGTTTTAAATCCATTTCACGTGGTTTCCTTTCCAGTGCCTTACAGGCATTCCCAAGAACCGTACCTATGGCAGGAAACAGCTCCTACCCAAAGCGTTTTTCAAAGCTGATCCTGCTTCCCTGTGTTTTCTCACACTCTGTAATTAGGCTGGTCCTTTCTCTTTTAGCAGTAGGGTAATTTGCATTAATGGGTAGAGTTATTTAACTGATTTTTAACCACCCTGTCCACATCAGAGATTGAACTGCTAGTTTAATTTTTCTTAAAATTAAAAAATAGCTTCTTGCCGTGGGAAACGTGCTCTCCTTTAGAGTGTGTTTCTTTTGTGGTATCTACTTGGCAGCCCCAAGCATTTTATTTGCCCCGTGGAGATGCGTATTAGACATTTCAGGTGCTGGTGGGAAATGCAAAAGGAACAACAGTTCTTTGGGTCTTTTTCCTGTCTTTGACTCGAGAGCTTTTGTCTGCCTGGTCTCCTTGCTGTATCCCTCCATTTTGTGGTTTCTTGCTGTGAAAATTGGTGGTGGCCATTAAGCATCAGTACAGAATCGTGCTCATCTGTGGAACGGTGGTGTCTGTTCTGCTCCAGGAATTACTCCAATTGATCAGTGATAGCCTTCTGAAGTAAGTTATGTGATTATTTCTCATTCACTGGTGATTTATTAAGTGTAGAATAAGAGTGTATACTCCAATTTATCAGTGATAGCCTTCTGAACTAAGTTACGTGATTATTTCTCATTCACTGGTGATTTAGTAAGTGTGGAATCCTATTGGGCAAATAGTTATTCACTCTGAACAGTTCTCTTGTGGCAAGATACTTTCTCAAGCATTAGGTTTAATAATAGAAAATAAAATTATTAAATAATAATAGTTAGGAACTTTAAATTTGAGGCTGTTGTGCAAATTGGAGATCAGACAGAGCTAGCACAGGTTAACTCTGTTATGTAATCCTTGAACTTTCTTCCATTGGAAGGGCCACCTCTACAGGAAGGTGAACTTGAGGCAGTTTGTGTTTTGTTTATCATGGCTCTTTACCAGAAGATAGTATTAGTTAAAGGAAACTAACTTTTTTTCCTTTTCCTTCATTTAAATTCCATCCAAATGAGAACACAGAATTAATAGTCAGGTAGCTTTTTGGTAATTGGGTTGCAGTGTGGCCTCCGATACCAGGATGTCTAGTGGCTGCTGTACTGTGTCACGTTGGGTAAGTAACTAGGGGCAACTCTAAAAGCAGCAGTGTGCTTCGCTGACCTGCAGTGCTCTGTGCACAGCTTAGACAAACGGTGTTCCGCGACACTGTCCTTGTCCTGGAATTTCCATTTTATGAGAGAAACGCAGTCTTCGATAAACAGTAAATGCCCTTTCTAGAAGGCTTCTAAGAATTCAGAAGATACTCTAACTTGTCTTTTTTTAGTTTACATTTTGCCCTATGTTTGTGTCTTTGACAGTTAAATCAAGTGCCAGTTGTATCAATAACACATCCACATATTTGCCAAAAAGGGGTTTTTTTAGCCCCACTTTGAAACTCACACAGTTTTTCTAAAAGTTCAAGTGCGCTCTGCAGGCGTTGTCAGACGACATATGACAAGAGTTGTCTTGTCTAGAGTGGAGGAGCTTGGAGGAAGGGGATTGACTTGCTAGAGGCTACCGTTCCCTACCGTTCCAGCGCTCGTGTTTAATCAAGTCCTTCCTTGGGCTGTTGTTTCCACGCCTGAACGTGAAGCCGCGATGCGCCGAGTTCTCCTAACTTGACTCTCTCGCCCGTTAGTCACTAGATGGTGCCGTTTCGCTTCGCTGGAGTCAGAAACTGGTTTTCTTACGCGCTGTTTTGAGGAACGGTTGTTGATTACGTTGGGCTTTTGAATGCTTTTTTGGAACTATCGTTTTTTTTCTGAGACTGCTATATATGTATTTTAGTCAAGTAAAACCAACACATTCCAGAAAATGTGCCGATATTCAAAGACCTCTTCTTCTGAAATGTCATAAACCTTTAGTTTTATATGTGTTCATGTTTGTTTCAGTGACTTTCAGATTTTAAATGTAGGGTATTTTAAGGGTTTTTATTCCCTTTTCTTCCTGATGCCCAGGTAAGTGTCAGCAACTAATGCAAATTGGCTTTTGTTGGGCCTTGTAGGGGTGTGTATTAAAATTAGGTCTTTGGTGTGTGTTTTTGTATGTTAGATATGATACATGGAGAACTTCTTATCATGCAATTCTTCCTGAGCAAATTTTAAAATACCCTTAGTAGTGCGCGACGTGTTGTATCTCTGCGCTGCTCACAGTGGGGAAAGCGTAGAAGTAGGATTACTGTCGTTACCCTGCTGTAGAACCACTTGGCAGAACAGACTTGTGCCGGGTCAGGCACTTTGGACAACGTTGTACACGTGGACCTCAGTCTGTGTTATATCAACTATGGTAGGATGCCCTGATACAAGTCCTTTCTGAAGAAGAAGGAAAACCTGGTGTAGCTGCTGTTTTGATGACTTCATCCTGAGAGGAGAAATTCTTGACTAAGCCAGGAAGTAAGGCCAGGCACCTCTGTGAGCTTATTCATATTTGACTACAGGAAGCTAATACTCTTCTGTTTGGACTTGAGATTATTTCCTCAAGCTATAGGTGCAGTGTTACACAAAGGAATGTGTTTCCCTGTATCACAAGGGAGTGGAATGGGAACTGCAACCCCTTGTGGCATCCAACTCCTTCAGTTCTTTTCTGGCTTAAATTGTTTAGGTTTCATTTCTGCTGCTGGAGCCCCAGAAGTGGTTCATTCCATTGAATTACAACATTTGTGACGTGGTCTAATTACCAAGTAATAACCACATCTCTCGTTATGATCGTGCCTGATTTTTCCAGACATGTTGTGCATTGAAGAATGACTAGAAAAAATGTCCTGGGAAGTACTAAAAGCAGTGTGGTACTTCAATAAGTGTAGTAAATGGTAGGGGCTGCAGGGCCGAGAAGACACCTGGGTTCAGATGGTGTCAGCACGGGGACCACTGGCAGAGCAAACTGGTCACACAGCGTTAAGGAAAGCCAAGAATTCCTCTGTGCGTGCGCTTTCACGCGCAGCATGGCTTTCACGGGAGGGCTCTGTGCCACATTTTTTGCCTAATGTGTCATGTTTTCTTTGCTGGTGATGTGAGACTTTTCCTCACAATAAACCCAGAGTAACTTGGCGGAGAGTTTTATGCCTTTTTTCCCCCCGATTCCAGGAAATATGCATGCAAAAGAGGGTGAATGGTCAATATTGGTGATCAGCTGAGCTGAAGACTGAAGTACTAATTCAAATGTTGCTGTTTGGAAGAAATAAGAGAAACCAAAGAAAAAACATTAACATTTACTCTTGTCTGTTGTATTTAGAGACTAAGTAGTGTTCCCCACAGCACATAAACGCTGCCTTTTAAGTAGTTGCAAACATTTCACCAGGATGAACAGGATGATCTTTATGGGCTTGTTGCCAGATAAAAACGCTGGCAAATGCAACGTGCTTAGTTGTAAATTCATGTTCCTAGACTTCGTGTACAGCATTAGTTATTTCTCCTTTCACTCCAACCCTTTCTTTTGACATCAGACAATTTTCTAGGAGAAGGAAGGGTGAGAATCTAAAATGTAAATATGCATCTGCCATCCTTAAAGGAGGCAACACACAGAATAGTAGTTTATGTAAAATCACAGACGTGGTGGTGCTACTAAGCATAAAACATATCCAAGCGTAAGGTTCAGATGGGAATTTCACCAGTAGTGTTCACCAGCATTCAGACCTGAAGATACTTTAGATAAAAGTCTGTGATCAGTCATTTCCTGCCTGTTTGCTGAAGTACAAGTATTTCAGGCTCTCATTTTAGATGCCAAATCCAAAGGAATTCTGTATGTGTCTGGGGCTAGGCTGGATAAACCTGGTTCTTCCTGAAGTAAATGACATTTCTGTTGTCCTCGGCGGAAGCATAGTTAGCTTTATGCTTCCCACTTTCAAAAATATGCAGTTAGACTAAAAAAGGGAATTTAGCTTAACAGAAAATACAATTGAAAGTATAATTTTGATTACTTTATAATAATTTTTGAGAAGCGGAATCATCTGTAATACTGTTATACAGTAATCTTCTACTACCTAATTACAGCTGTAGTATATACTGTAAAGTCAATCAAGAGGTCACAATCAAATGGCAAGCCTGCCTAAAAGCAGCAGCAACTGCATTATCTCCACATAATTCATATCCACAGTGTAATAAGAGCAAGACAGTAAAACAAGGTGCTTCTCCAGTTGCAATGACAGACAGAAGCTGACCTCCGTGTCTACGCTGTGTGGTAACTGGAAAGTGAACTGTTCCTTTTGTAGTAGTGTTTTCTTAGCACCGAGTCTCTGAGCTTGAACCTCGTGCCTGTCATTGCCTTCATGCTGCTTTTTGTCAAAAACCAGCAACATAGGTTGTGATTTTATAAGCTGCATCTACTGAGCACCCAGTTCAGATTCTGATCCCAGCCATGCATTGCTCTTTATCTTGTTTATATTGATGGTGCTAAAACCAGTACCTAGATGTAGCAGGGAAGAGCACTTGTAGCTTGATGAGTGTCTCCAGCTTGGAGTATCTGGGGGAAAAATCAGTGCTAAGCCATAAAATTCGGGTTTAGGATTAACTGTAAAATCAATTAAAAAACCCAGACTCGGAGAGCAGCAAAGATGACAAGAATGCGGTGAGGAATCTAGCTCAGGAGTGTTCACTGATCGTGCCTCCTGGGAAACAGGAAAGCAAGGGTTACAGGAAGCATTTGGCTGGTACACTTTTGGAGCACTGTTGATGCTTATCCTTAGCCAAGAAGGAGAGAGGCGTTCCACTGATACCAAATAATTCAGTGCTATGAATGGAAAGGGGCTTTTGCAGCAGAGCAGGATGTCAGAGCTTGGGGATGTCTTCCTCTTCCTGGTATGCTCCTGGTTTGTAGATGACTCCTCTGTTGTCTTCCTCTCCCTTCTTGCAGCTAAAGCAGAATGAATGTGTTAAATAATTGCCATTCCAGTGAATGAAAAGCACCACTGAATGTGTTCCATTGCACAGGGATGAGGTGCTTTCGTCTGTACCGGTGCAAACGTCACAGTAGAAATTAATGCATTCTGTGTGTCAGAGTCGATGCTGCTCACAAAGGAATCAGAATCATTCAGGCTGGAAAAGACCCTCGGGATCATCAAGTCCAACCATCAATCCCACTCTAGAAGTTCACCCCGAAGCCAGATCCCCCAACGCTACATCTGAGCAACTTCTAAACACATCGAGTGGTAGGAAGGTTTGTCATTTTCGTCTTTTCCCCAGAATTTTACTTCAATGGCTGTCTGGCTAAATGACCTCTCATCAGGACAGATTTCTTCCCCTTAAATAATTGTGACCTTTGGGAGAGCTTTTTTCCCTAAAACTCCATTCCCCACTTACTCTTCTAGGGAAAAATGAAAGGATTCAAAAAGCTATTAGAAGCAGCAATGACAGCAAAAAAAACCCCCCTAAAAACAACAAAACCCACAAATGGCAACTGGGAGGAACAAAACCTGTATGGCCGTGTTATTCGCACGATTGGCTCGTCCTGCTTTGTCTGGGAAGGGAGTCTCGTGTCCTGACTGCTTGTGGGAGCTGTCAGTACACGGAGAGAAGAGGGGGTTTGTGATCTCGGGGGGTTTCGCACGCGTTTCCCCGTTTCCCATCATCACAGCTTCTAAGGGTTTGCATTGGCATTGTTTCAGCAGTTACTGTTTTGTGGAGCACCCACCCCGTGTGGTTGCTTTTCACAAAACCCAGCTATTCCTACGATGGCAGATGGTGGCCACCGTGGCACAAAGATTGCAGTAAGCAGAGCCCTGTTAGCCATATAAACATATTTTGAATTACTTTGAAGTCTATGATACAAGAGAAACAATATTTGCAGTGATCAGATCAAATCAAAGCTCGTAGGAAGAGATCGTATCTCACGGAAGATCACACACTACCACTATAAAAAACGCATGAGGTTCCAGACCCACTGGTACTTCTTTGTGTCGGCAGAAAAGTTTGGCTTGACTTTGCTTGTGATGCAGCAGCCAGCCGTCTTACCTCCTTCTCTTCAGTAGCCAAAAGGCTACTGCAAGAGCGATGAGAACTCCCAGAACACAGGCCATCATGGCAGAGGTGACAAAACCTGTGAAAGGAGGGAGAGCATCCAAACCAGTTAACTTTCTGTATCTGAGTCTAATCTGTCGCAACACCGGCGTTCTGCCTCTGCAGCTTTCTTTGCTTTAACGGGTAAGAGCGTTAAGTAAAACAGAACTAAACCCAGACAACTAAGGATGTGAATTTTGATGCACTTTGGGTTTTTCCTCAGGGCAGAAGAACAACATTGGATGTGGACAGCTGCAGAGGGACAACCTTTGCTGGTGGTTTCTTTGCTTGAAGGCATCTAAGAAGGTAAGGATGAACCCGAGATGTTAGCATGAAGAACCGAGCAGCCATGCTTGCACTGAGATGTTAAGCCTGACCATTATGATGCCATCTTTGGTAATGACCTTCATATATATTTGCAGATAAAGTACTTTATCTTGCTCTTCCTGTAGGTCCTCTTTTCATAACTGCATTTTCAGAGTGTATTTTATCAAGTTACTCTTTAAACATCATCAGAACCCTTTCAAGAGTGGGGCTGAAAGGTTTCGTGTATTCCATATGTAGACATCTCCTCTTCTTAAATCAGTTGTTAAGAAAATAGAAGGCTAAACCCTAAATTTTCACCTTATCTCCTTGAACCAACTAAATGCTGTATTGGTTTTAAGTCCAAGTGAATAGAAGCAGCTTGCAATCCACTGAGTTGGAGAAAAACTGTGTCTTAAGAAAGATGGTTCTCTGCGGTAAAGGTCCATCAAATATGATGCCAGATAGACATCTTTGAGTTTTGTTGGATAATCCTTTAGGATTAGAGACATTTTGAAATGTAATACTTGTTAATAGTGAGTGTGACTTGAGACTTTAATTATTGGCATCAAAATGTGGGTGACAGAACACAGCATTCATTTGTGGTTTTGGTACCAAACACAGTGTGTGGGCCCTGCCTTGTCATGTCTGTGCTCAGGTGAAGATGGCAGCCCTCAGCCTTCATACTCAGAAGGTAGAAGAGTTACTCTGAGTATCTGCTGTAGTCAGAGCCTAGAGTGTGCATGACAGAAGTTTTGTCACAAATGTCTGTGGCTGCCTGGCTCAAGCTGCAGTTCTGTGTGTTCTCCCTCCCTTTGTACTAAGCCTGGGCTACGGCTGGCTGCATCAGGCTAGGCACTTGCAGCCAGCAATCAGATGCCCTTTAATTGTACTTTGGCAGGAACTCTTCTGGTTTTTTTTCTCTTTTTAAAATTTTTCCCTCGATGTGAGGGGCTGCACCTGTGAAGGAGCCTTTGTGACCCTAGTAGGTGGAATGTGAGATTACAGGGTGATGAATACCTTTTTTGAAATGAGTAGAGCATTCTTCTATGGTTCACTGATAGAGTCAATGAGCTTTTGTAATTAAATGTAGTTCGACTGAATGGGGTTGCTATTAAAGTAGTGCTGAGCAATGGCTTTTGTAGCCATAGAGACCAGTTCTTGGGTGAGAACAGCAGCACGGGCAATAACCCACACAATTCAACCCTGGTAAGTCATGCCAGCTTCAAAGATCTATTGCAAATGCTTTTATAGCTGATGTCACCTCTGCATAGGAACCAAACATTGTGGCTCAGCACAAGGAGAGCCACATGTTATTCTCGGATTTGGCACTGCTCCACAGCAACAGTTTTGGCATCTGGATCAGTTTTTCCCCCGTAGATGGAAATCCTAAAGCTTACACTATTTCTGTGAAGCGCTTAGATTCCTGGATGACAGGCACAGTATCTGCTTTTCAGTTACTGTGATCATCGATTGTAACTCCCTACCTTTTACTTTAAAGCACTGGGTGTGATTTATGGAGACAGGACTGCCAGGTGCTGAAAGATTAGCTGAAGAGACAGGTGGAAAACGGCATTTCTCCTTTCTGATGGTCCAGTCTGACTCAGAAAACCGGTGTCGCATAGACACAGTTAGCAGTGAGCAACTAGCCAGCTCATCTGGGTAGTGACTCGTGACAAGCTGAGAGGGTAGAAAAAGTACAAGTGGCCTTAAACATAAGGGAGCTGCTCACTCCAGAACTCGTGGTACCTCAGGAAACGTTTCTGCAGTGGTGCTGGGCTGCAGCTGGCGCGAGGATTGAGAAGGCACCCTGCAGACGAGCCGCGCAGTCTCAGGCACACAGCAGCTGGCCTGCAGATCCTGGTTCTGCTGTGTAAATCATTGTGTGCCACGGGACTCGAGCAGAGATTCGAAGGGGTTTGCTACCACAGCCCTTATTCTCTAGTTGGCAGCCTGTGTTTAAGAGCGAAGGTTTTGGAAGAAAATGTTAACCCTCTTTCTTGTGCTATAAGAAATGTTGTGCATGAGAGGGGCGTTTCTGTTTGGCTGACCCACAGAAGCAGAGAAAGAACTGACATGTTCCAGGCTTTCTCCTTTTTCAGCAGTTAGCCATGGTTTAGCCCACTCAGAATATTGTTTGTGCAACTACATGTGTTTGTTTATTAGTTCTGCGGCGATTTTTAATGATTGGGTAAACTTGTAATTCTCTTTTAAGTTTGGTTAGAACCTAGCAATGAGAGAACAACTCCTCTAACTCTCCATTTAAAATGAAATTAAATTGAGGCACTGTTCCATAACCGTTATCCTCTGCAAGTGGTGGTGCAGGGTCTTGAGAAATCAGGGAACAGAATGAGCAAAATCCCCAGCGTGGCCTCTGCGTGTCCTGTGTGTGAGCAGTGAGATGAAGGCTGTTGCTTACTGCAGAGGCTGCGCAGACTTCCCCGTGCACAGCAGAAATACATTTGTGATGTTTCAGAAGGTGAAGAAACCTTAGTTTTTGTGAACACGTGAGCCAATGCTGACTTTGACAGCCAGTACTTACTTACTCAGTGTTTTGTTTTATTCACACTAAAACTGTAGATACCCTGAGATGTGAGAGGAGAGATGGTAGCTCTTCGGAGGCAAAAGACACAACTGAGCAGAACTGGTTTAGCCTTACATACTTAGCTAGCAATGGGGTGTCTTTGGCATCAAGTAAGCAAGGAGCCAAATGGGGAAACGACACTGAAAGCAAAGAAACACGTCTGCCTTTGATCTAAAGTGTTGTTGCAGGCTTTGCTCAATGCCCTCGGTGGAAAAGACCTTGTTATATAGCCTCTCAATACGTTGTTGTCACACAGCGGCTCGTGCAGCAGTGCAGCGACAGAAGGGAACAAAGTGGGCTGCTGGAAAACAAGGTCGCTGTGTTTTTGTAGTGGAACAGTGCAGCAGGGCTGGCACTTCAGTGTTCCAGGTTCAAACAAATCACTGTGCAGCTTACCTTCATGGAAGGAGACAAAAACCAGTCTCTCACGAAATTCCTGAACGTTTCGGAAGTTATCGACCATTTCCAGAGGCTCTGGATCATCCCTCTCAGTGCAGTACATGGCTGTTTCCAGTGCCAGTAGCTATAAAGGAAACACCCAGTTCAGCTCCCAGAACACAGAAAAAGCAGTGCCAGTGTGTGATCAATGGCTTTGAAATCAAAGGGAAGAGAATATGTTGAGTAAGTCTAGTGTGGCCTGGGAGATGTGTCTTCTTTACATCCTGAGGAAAATAATCCTGCTTAGTAATCATGTGCCAGGGAAATTGGATGTAAGGAAACACAGTGGCCTATTGCAGGATGTTCTCCCTAGCAATGTCTTGTGGAAGATCTCTCTGTTCCATAAAGGCAGGACAAAGTTAGGAATGGAGTTTAATAACAAGGAGAAGAGGAGGCTCCCAGGTGACCTTATTGTGGCCTTTCAGTATCTGAAGGGGGCCTACAAAAAGGCTGGGGAGGGACTATCTAGGATGTCAGGTAGCGACAGGACTAGGGGGAATGGAACAGAGCTGGAGATGGATAGATTTAGAGTGGATGTGAGGAGGAAGTTCTTCACCGTGAGAGTGGTGAGAGCCTGGGATGAGTTGCCCAGGGAGGTGGTTGGGGCCCCATCCCTGGAGGTGTTTAAGGCCAGGCTGGATGTGGCTCTGGCCAGCCTGGTCTAGGGTGGGGTGTCCCTGCCTGTGCTGGGGGGTTGGAATTAGATGATGGTCCCTTCCAACCCTGAGTGATTCTGATTCCATGGCTTCTCCAGTGAGGTGATCCTGCTGTGGCAGGGGGATTGGACTGGAGGATCTTTTGGGGTCCCTTCCAATTCCTGATGATTCTATGATTGTTATGATTGCTATTCATTCAGAGTCTTGGATAATAACAGGTTTCCCCTGTTTTTATAATTGGAGAATCTGAAGATAGTGATTGGAGGTTTATGTGTGGCCACCTAAGAACAAAAAAAGGCAACTTAGGTAAGCATTAAAAAAAAGTAAGCTGGAGAAAAGCCAGACTTGACCAATAACTCAACACATGCTTTTTAGAAACCTAACACCTACCCAGCCTATCACACTTGTGTCAGTCAGGATCAAAGTAGTACAAAAATACTTGGAGAACACTGTTTGGAAATGAGGTCTGAACGAAAACGGTCATGATTCACTCTGATTCTGGCCAACTGAAAACACACAAGCTACAAACAAAGCTGGGTAGTGGTTTATGCCAGTTCTGTGCTGCTCTTCCCACTTAAAGGATTTTAGAGATGGTCATCTTCCAGCTTTACAGAAAACCAAGAGCAATCCAGGAGATGATAATATGTGCTTACTGTGTTTTAACAGACACCGACCAGGAGAACGTGTGCTGCATTTGAACTTGCCTGCTCCTGTGCAATTTTAACGGGGTGGCGGAAAACTGTCCAGAGAACGCTGGGGTAGCAAGGAGGAGTTGTCAGGGACCCTTCATAGCGATAGTACTCATGCAGTCTGTCAGGAAGGAGTTCTCGAATATTGAACCCAGGGACCTGGACCGTCTGATCTAAAATAGGGGATTTGTGTTAAAAGCTGTGTCATTACTGCACAGGCAGTACACCAGAGAATTTGCGGGATGAGGATGCTTTTGGTCACTGGGAAGACATGTTTTAACAGAGATTGTCTCAGTTTAATGAGGAGTACAGGTTTTTAGGTTTTCTATGTGAAAATCTTTTCTTAGACACAAAATCAGTGTTTTGCCAAGACAAGCTCTGGCAGCATTAACCAAAACCTACAATGTGCACAAAGAAACCTGTGGTGTGCGCTAGCCACGCACTCTTCACAGGAATGCACTGCATCTGGAAACCTCTGGCAGCTTGGGGTAGGTCTGCCTGAGATTCCTGGGCTGTTTCTTCAGCCTGTCCAGCCCCTCACAGAGCGCTACCCGATACTCTGAGCCTTCCTCGGTCCCTGGTGGGTTCAGAGCCACTCACCCTTGTATTTCACATTCCGGAAGTGCCTGAAGATCTTCTCGTAGGACGGGTTGAAGGGTCCGATCTGTAAGGAGCAGCGTGTTAACAGCTGTGCCGATCACTGCAGCCTCAGTACGTGTGTCTGCATTTGCACCTCGCAGGCAGCAGCGTTTCGTGACCACTGTCCTGAGGCAAGTGTCCCCACTGTCCAGATATCCACATACTAGAATGGCACAAGTACTCTTTCAACTCAAAACATCAACACTCTCCTCAGAACACCAACAATGCTCTTGTTTGCTCCAGAGCTACTAGAGCTGCTTTGCCATAAAGCATTTTAACAGCTGCAGTGGAGACCTCTTGGTGTGCACTGCAAAGACCCCGCGGCCCTTTTCTGTTCAGCACGCTGTGCTAATGAAAAGAAACCTTCTCCTCTGAGAACACTGCAGGCATCACTTCTCAGCTGACAGGTTCCTCAGACCATCTGCTTGTTTCTACTCAAAGTCACATTTTTCCACCCGCAAATATTTTTCTAGTCTGCTGTTCCTCACAGTCCAAGAAGCTAAAGAGTGATGCCGTTGGGTACCGCAGGGCCGCTGGCAGGGGCTGCAACTCAGCTACCAAAGATCAGGTTTTTCAGAGGCCACCAGCAGCTTTGCAGTCTAGCTAACCATGCCTTCTTGTGGGTTTTTCAGAGCTGATGCTTCGCGGGTCACCGTATCACAGTAATGAGAAGGTTGGAAAAGACCTTAAGGATCATCCAGTCCAACCTGAATCCAAATAACCCCAGTAAACCTAACATCTACCATCTAGATCCTGCCACTGAGCACCTCATCCTAACCTTGAACACCTCCAGGGACGGCGACTCAAGAGCCCGTTCCAATTGGGTAATATTAATGACAATTAGAGCTTTGTCTGCTAACTAGAACATTCTTGTGGCTTTGGTGGGAACACAAAAATCTGAGTGCTTTCAAGTGTTTTATGCTACAGAAAATCCTCACATTTCAAAATAATCTGTATAATTATCTTCTTGAGGAGTTTGAACCCTTAAGAAACACAAGAATTACATACGTCCAAGCTTCTACAAAATTTTCTTTCAGATCATTATTATCTTTAATTGCTGGTGTGTGGGACTTCAGATGAGAAGGCTGGAACACAGTACTGGGAGTCTTAAAACAGGCACTGGATTTACTTGCTTACGGTAATCTGTGATTCAAAGAATCTGGGAAGCTTGTGACCTGAAGACTGTGGTTAAATCTTAATTCCACACAGTAGCCAAAGCCACAGTTATGTCTGCCAGTGCCTCTGCTGTGTTCAAACTGCTGCGTGCTACAGCCAGCAGTTCTGAGTAAGTGAGCTTGAATGTCATGGCTGTCTGTTGCTTGATAAACTCTACCAAGCCTTAGTTTGTAAAGGACTGCACAACTAGATTGACCAGAGCTGCAGTTAATTTATGAAAAACATAATGAAGTATTCCAAATTCTCCTTTTCTTAAAATGTTTATGTCTGTGCTGCTGGAATCTGGCCATTTGTGCAGAGAAGAAAAGGAAGAACTCTTCTTCAGCCACAGTGTTGTTCATTAATCTAGGTCATTTTGCATGTTAATGGGCTCTGATGACAGCAGATTCTAAGCCAAAGACAGAAAGAAGTGCACCCACCATACCTCAAGAAGAACAGCCAGGACCGCCAGCCCGTCTGCTTTGTCCATCGCTGCTGCTAGGTCAGGGTATTTCTCCGAGTTGTAGTGTACAATGTGCAGCTGCAAACAAGGAAGGGGCTATGTTATGGTGACATCTGGGGCATGCTCGCGTCTCTCTTCAACAGCTAGAAAGGACCAGTGCAGCCACCTCAGGCTCTAACAATATCATGAGATCCTCCAGTGGTTTCTGGGTCTAGTGATAAGATCTTTTCAGAGAACTCCTACTCCCAGCCCCACTTGTAGCTCAGCCTCACCCCTGCCTTTACATAACAGGGGGAAGAGGGTTGATGACTTTAACTTCAGGGCGTCCTGACCGTAACACTATCACGCTTTATGGAAAAGCAACACCTCTGCACTCGTGGGGCTCGCTGCTACTGAAGGTAAACCCCACTGTTAAATGTAAATGCCAACGTTAAAAACACAAACTCCAATGGTAGTTGTGGCTAGAGAAGGAAGATTCCCGAAGTGCTCCTATGCAAACAAATTATCACAACTGATTTCTCTGCTGTTAATTTTTGGGGAACTCTCTGATTGGTACTGCTTTTCCAAATCTATTCCCCAAATCTGTAATTTATGGTTAGAAAAGATAAAAGAGAGGTCTTCACTGGAGAGAAAAGGGTGAGTGGAGGTAGGCAGAGAAGCAGTGTTGTTCAGCTAGAGAATATAGCTGGTTTATGGAGGAGAAACAAGGTGTTACACATCAATTTGCTTGAAATTACTCCAGTGCCTCAGTGCCAGCACTGCCTTTGGAACCTAAATTGACTCCCTGACTTGTTGCCCGTTCGTGAGAGCACCTCAGTCCATCCTTTTTTCGGTGCACACTGCATTTTTTTAGTACTTATCCAGCTTGTAAGTACTTGCATTAGGAAGTTGCAGCCTCTTACGGCCATGCGCCAAAGATGAAGCATCCTACTTTGAAACACTGGGACTTGCCAGCCTTCTGTATCTCTTGCCTGGATCTGAGCTTGTCTTACCTCTGCTGCAAAATGCTTCCCACTGACAGTGTGCTCCGAGCCTTCTGACTTGTTTCTGTTTCCCCAGTGTAGGTGAAGCTGGGATGCAGCGTATTCAAACGGGAGGTTTCTGATGTACATGGTCGGTGACAGATACATTTTCACTGTGGGCAGACCAAAACCAGAGGGGAGCAAATGATACCACAGCTTTCAAGCACAGGGCAAATAAAAACACAGTGTGTAAGTGTATGATGTGTGAGGCTTGAGCAAAGCAGAGTCCGAATTCCATCTCGGCCTGTGGTAGGAGTAAGCCCTTCAGCTCTCTAACCCTTTCTAGACCATTCAGGAGACTTTAGAACATAGCCTTTTCCTGTTTTCTTAAACTAAAGGAACTGCATGTGAGAATTGTTGCTAATCTTCCTTAGAATCATAGAATGGTTTAGGCTGGACCTCAGAGATCAGCTACTTCCAACCCCCTGCCGTGGTCAGGGACACCTCTCACTAGACCAGGTTGCCTAGAGCCCCAGCAGCCTGGCCCTAAACACTTCCCGGGATGGAGAAGCCACAGTCTGTCTTGGCAACATGTTCCAGTGTCCCAGCACCCTCATAGTGAGGAATTTCTTCCCAAGATCATTACCCTGAAGAATGCAGAATCATCTCAGTCTTGTTGAAGAGACAGTTGTTGACACATGAAAGGAAAACTTCAGCCACCTTATTGAATATTGCTCAATAGATGAATATTAGGGGTTAGGGAGCTGTTGGGCTGAGGGCTGGCCTTGCTGATCCCGGAGGTCTTCTTCTGGTGCATACGCTGTAGATGAGGATACAAAGGAGGGCCTTATAACTGCTCTTTATTCTGTGTCAGGTGTTTCAGAAAGGAACAAACAACGGTGGGACTTCCCCACTGGTGCTGGATATTGTGTCCGTGTGTGGACCGTTAAGAGCCTGTATCTCCTCTGCTTTGACCAAAGTGTAGGTGTGCTGATGTGAAGGCTTCAGTATCAAAGCTTAATTTACTCTGGTAATCAAAGAAGTTCACCCATGACATAAAAATCCAGAGCCCCTGCAACTCTTTCTTTCACAGCCCCTTCTTGTCATGGAGCTCTCTTACCTGAATGGCCATTATTGGTCAGTGTAAAGTGGTCAGTGGAGGACACGTTGTAGCCCATGAATTCTAAAGGCAAGAGATTAGAATCATACTGGAGAATATCTTTGTGGAAGTCGATTGGTGATTGGAATACTCCTCCACAAAGTGGGTATTTCTTTGGCCAGGCCTTCTCTCCATCAGGACCTGTGTAAATGAAGAGAGACGCATTTGTCAAGCCTTAACTATGCCCTTAATAAAGAAGCCCTTCTGTTTCAGACTTCACTCAGAATTTGGAAAATAATCCTTTTCTGAATTTTTAAGACTCTTAAAAAAATCATAAATTAATCTTTACAGCATGCCATTAGATAGAAAAGGGACAAATGCCAACAGAAATCTCACACAGAGACACTTTACTGCCTCCCAAGAATTTTTACTCCCTCAGCTGCTGTTGATATTACAGTCTTGGGGTCCCACGGGCCAGGTGAGGCCACCACAGTGTTTCTGACCCTCTCATGGGGCTACAGCCTCTCTTCAGAGCCCACAAGCGTGACAGGATTTGCAACTGGACAGTACAGACTATCTGGCCCTGCCTAGCAGAACTGAATTGAAAAGCTGACTTGCAAAAATGGAAGGTGTTTGATAATTTGACCTGCAATGACTTGGTGAAACTCTTCTTCCCAGTCTTTTGCCCTAGGTGGGATCTACAAAGAATAGGTAACATTGGGAGATTTTTAATTGTGGCTTTGATTTAATTACACTCCAATAGCAAGCTGTAAACTGAGACCACTTGGATTTAAATACCAAGAGAGGTTCTTGCGGCTTGTGTTTCCCCTTGGCTCTGAAGATGGATCGTTACTCTAAGGCAGGAAGGTCATTGGGGATCACCCAGCCTGAGCTGTTTAACACAGGTCATTGGACCAGCCTGGACTCATTTCTACGTGGGTGAGGCCGTATCTTCCAGAAGAGAAAAAGCCTCTACTCATCCTTGAAGCACTGCAGGTAAAAGATACTTCATTAGTACCCAGGGGATAATTGCTGTCCTTGACAGCTTGCTTTTCACTCCGAGTTTGTCTAGCTTTGACTTTGTTTAGACAGTGATCGCTTTTAATCCTTTGCTTAGAAATTAAAGAGCCTCCAGTTAGCATACTTGTGGTCCTCACTGACAGACTTAGAGGACTTCAACTGAACAGATTTAGTTCCCCTACTGTTTAATTACAAGGCTTCTTTTCCAAACCTGTGGCTTTCAAGTCTCCTCAGTATGTTGACACCTTCCATGAACTGTGAATGCCAAAGTCTAACGTTATGAGTCATGACTGGCAAAGCAAGTTCGTATCTCCTCTGAAGGAAAGCTGTCAGACAGGGGAATCTTATTTGATGCTCCTCTTTTAGTTAATGTGAAAGGCAGTTTCCAGGGATATGGATGATGGAGATGAATGTGACTTAAACGTCATGCATGTTGGGGAATTGGCACATGGATCTGTGGTGCTCAGAGGGAGACTTGCCTCCCTGTTAAAGCTCTTTAAGATTGTCCGAGACACAGGTCAGCAGGTGACATTGCTTGCACTGTGGCTACTCAGACTACGTCAGTGCTTTTCAGTATAAACAGGCCTTGATGTTACTCTGAGTCACATCTTTGACTCTAGTTCTTTGCCAGTCCCATTCATTTCTGTCTTTTTAGAGCTTGATGGTATTAAAGTTGTTGACATTCTTTTAAAAAGCTCATAAATGTTATGATAACATTCTAGAAGATCCAGAAGAGCATAATGTCTATAATATGGGATATACATGCTCAAGAATATTTAGCAGGAAAATATATATCAGGAAATACCAGGGAACAGTAGTTTCCTGATGTTGAGACTCGATGTGCGGGACACTAGCTCTGACATTTGTACAATCTCCAGGGAGCTAAGATTTACAGCAGTGTGTCAGAAAAATTCATGAGAAGCCTTTCTCGTAAAAAGACTTCATGTATTTTAAAAAGTTTGGGGTTTCCGTCCACCGATAAGAGAGTGTGTTTGTCAGACTTTAATAGATTCCATATCACAGGTTTGGAGACCTGATGATTAAATGCATCATTTTTCTCTTACACCTAAAATAGAAATCTAGTCCCAGCCAATGCAAACATTGTGATGAAGTACCACCCAGTTTTTCAGTGCTATGTTTGGATAGATTGAATGCCCTGAAGAGCTGGCAGCATCGTATGGAAACTTCCACGCCAACATCATCGGTTCGGAAGGGACGCTTCTGTCTTTTCTCTAAAGCACAGTAGTTACTGCAGGCTCTGTGCACCTTGCTCTTCACTAGTGGTCATCCTTCCCTGGACAGAAATCCACAGCTTCACTCACAGCAGCTTTAGCTTGTTTCTCACTTTTGCTCAATTAAGAAGAATCAACCAAATGAAGCAAACCCCCTACTTTTGGTACAAAACCATTTTTTTTAGAAATTGTGTTCTTGGTCTTGTGGTCTTTCCAATTTTGATGCCTCAAAACTCCTGCCTCTAAGAGCTAAGCTCACTGCAGCGTGGGTTTGCATGTCAAACTGAGATTTCAGGTGTGCTTTCCCGGGTAGATAAACCACACAGCTGGAAGGCATTTCTCTGCTGCAAACCAGATTTCCCTTTTTCTGTGCCAGCCTGTTCAGAGAGGTCTGGTGGAAACCCTGTTGTGCTTGCAGAGGCTCTGTCCCATCGCTCCCGAATGAAGAACGGCGCGTGAATACGTTAAGACTGGCACGTCTGAGTCACAAACGATATTAATGCAAGTGTTGCAAAGGCACTTAATAATAGCAGTAGTCAGCAGCTTAGTAGCTCGTTTCCTCCTTTTGTGACACCATTTATGACAAAGGGAAAGGCCCAGGCACAGATGGTTCTTGCTGCTGTAAGGATCTCACTGGGACTGTGTCACCAGAGTAGCAGTTGTGCCATGGACACAACTATTTTGTGGAAGTTGTCTGTAGATAAAGCAGTGGTAATTATTGATATACTCTTGCTGCACACCAAGCTGAGCAAGTGCCCTCAACACTATGGCTGCATGTGGCTGTTGTATCATCTCCTTGGACAGCTTTTAGCTTTCCACACCTCAGCCTCCAGCCAGCCCTGAAGCCCTAGTGCTGCTGCAGGGTTCTAATAGAACTGTAGAAGGGAATAGGCCTGTGAGACATCAGTATTGGCAAAAAGCTTTTGCTCAGATGGCCAATTAATATGCATGTTGCTCGAGCTTCTGGTGGCTACTCAAAGTTCTCCTGGTCTGAAGTAAGCTGCTGCAGTAAAACGCACTAGGTCAGTGGCACAGGGAGTGCCTGTAGCATCCTTGCAGGCAGCCAGAACACTCTGCCCTGTTTTCAGCCAGCTGGAAGCTGTAGAGCTTAGAGCTGCTTTTAGACAGAGCGTGTGAGTTTTGAAGGCTGAGGGTCCAGGCTCCCTGCCACAGGAACGTGGTTTCCAGTTTGCTTGAACCCGTTATGTGTGTGTCTTCCGCGTGAGCATTCTGAGGGAAACGTGTGAGGCAGAGGTATTGCCGAGGTCTGGAGCTACTGGCCCTGCTACTCGGTTCAAGCAATCTGAGTCATGTGCTGGTGCATTCACTAACGCTGGCACTTCCTCAGGGACAGGGAAGGAGTTCCAGTGCAGGTTTACAGCACCTCACTGAAATGGGGCATTGCACTGGAGTGAAACTGGAGTGTGCAAATTCAGTCGGCCTGGTATCTGTTAACAGCAGTTCCTGTGTCTGTGTGGTAGTGTGAAGCCGTCTCCTCACGTGCTAAAGCACGCTGATAATTCTCCTGGCACTAGGACTTTCAACTTGGCTGTAAAAGTAGTTTTCACCATTGTAGCCGCTTGCCCATTACAGAAGCAGAAAGCCAGCTTTCGAAGAATTGGAGCCGAGCCTTCCAATTCACCAGTTCTGAGGCAGAGGACTTCAGCTGTTCGCTTTCCAGTCACACAGCAGCGTTGCCAAAAGCTGTGTATGGGGCTGAGGAGCATCGGGCCAGTTCTTCCACTGAAAGCACCTTTCCTGTGATAAACTTCCACTGCTTTGTCCATTTACAGGAGGTGAAGCATCCTATCGGAAGATACTCTTCGGTGCTGTTTGTGCAGGCACTTCTCCTTGGGCTACGTACAAGAGCAGTGAAATCAGGAAGAACCAAGAGCATTGCTGCAGTTTGGCTAAGGAAGAGGCAAATAGAGGAGAGCCTTAGCCTTCCTATTTATTGCATGTTTATATTTATTGTGCAGTAGTTTCTATCATAGCCAAGCCAAATGCTCATGTCATTGGAAGTGAAAAGGGTCAACGACATGCCGTGCCGGTTTGCTGTACCACCAAGCCCCGAGCTACTCATACTAATAACATACTGTTACCCTGAACAAATGGGCCTGTTGCTGGCAGTGAGTGCCTGGATTGATCCTCTACCCTTAGTCTTGACATGCACTGTGGCTGTAATGGCCTGACTTCCTTTCCTTTCCTGTTGACTTGGTGTAGAGGAAGTGTAAAGAGTTGCAGGAACAGAGGTAACTGGTGGAAGCTGTAGGCTGCTGTAAGCAACCGGAGGCAGGAGGAGGGTATGAAGATGATCTTTTCTTACTGACTACACCCTCTCTAATCAATATTTTCCTCTGTGCAGACAAATGTTCTCCCTCTGCTCTTTTCCAGTATAGTGTTTTTGAAGTTACTTTTATATGACTTTCTAGATATATTTGAAAATCATTAGCTGAGGTAAAATTACAATCTGTTTTGTGAGCATTATCCTCCATTACATGTTAGAAATCAGACTGGAGCATGGAAGCACCTATCAGGAATTGATGAAGTTGGGCACTGGGACTAATAGGAATAGCATACTCTGAAATAAGCACTGCAATGCAAATTCTCAGTAACAGAGCAGTACGTGGTTTAAACAAGCCCTTCCCTCCTGGGAAGAAGGGCAAAGCTTCTATTCTGAGGGTCATGAGGGAAGTCTTGCTTTCCTTACTGCACAGCTGGGTTAGGTTGATCTGATGGCTGCTGTGAAGGTGAAAACCCCAGGTTTTGTTAAACAGTGTCTGGAATGGGTTGCCCAGGGAGGTGGTTGGGGCCCCATCCCTGGAGGTGTTCAAGGCCAGGCTGGATGGGGTGTCCCTGCCTGTGCTGGGGGGGTTGGAACTGGATGATGGTTCCTTCCAACCCTGAGTGATTCTGATTCCATGGCTTCTCCAGTGAGGTGAGCCTGCTCTGGCAGGGGGATTGGACTGGATGATCTTTCGGGGTCCCTTCCAATCCCTGGTGATTCTATGAGTTTTGTTTTTCCCTAATGAGAGTGAAATATAGGGACATTTCTGCAGCTGGATTCATACCCATAGGCATGCAACTGACAGTTTCCTTTTTGCTTACGTGAAGCAAGTCAGGTAACTGAAGCACAGCCAAAGGGACTTGGTAGCGGCAAGTTAACCTCAGATGTTCTTTGCGTTGTCTTGGAGCAGCACCAAAGCCTAAGAAGACTTTTTCCTGAGATTGTCAGTAGTGCCTGCTCCCCTGTGGCCATGTGGCATATAAAACACTATTCAGAGGAAATAACTGGCCTGAGGATTTGATCATTTCAAAGAAAATCTCTAGGGAACTCTTCCGGAGCAGCCGTCGGACCCCTCTGGGTTAGCAGCTGGCTGTAAGGACTAGCGCACAAAGGAACGTGGCTTTTCTGAAGGAGCTTTGTTCTGCCTTGTCTGGGCTGGGATTTTAGGGAGCTGAGTCTCCAGCAACATCAGACTTCAGAGGTCACACTTGCTGAACTCCCAACTCTGCTTAAAAATGAAGACTCGGGTAGATAGGGAGAGGAATGCTTTGAGCAGAACTAGGCTGAAATACGCTGCTGGTCTGTGACTAGGGGAGAAACAGGGCTTTGAGGAAGCTCTGCAGTTGTTGGGTAGATCCTCGTCTGCCGAAGTTCCTGCCGTTCTGCAAGGCAGTGTAGGACTCAGTAACTGCCTCTGGTTCACCCAGCTGTGAGACCTGATAGATGAGTAACAGGTTTCAAGACAAAGGGCCAGATCTAAGCCTACTGAATCCAAAGCATCTCACCAGAATACAGAAGGAAGCCATAATTAGTCGCACCAAGCGGTCAATACTTACCAACATAGGACCATTTTGACCCTATTGAAAGAAAAAGGAAATATTAGTGTGACTATTTGGGTGTCATCCCACTCTGTAAAGACACAAATTGCCACTTCAGTCTACGTACTAACTTCTGCAATACATTTTTTCTCAGGACAGAATATAGGTGCTTTCAAAGATTCCTCACCCAGGCTACAACTATTAATTAGCCCTGTGATCCTGCCCAGATGGGTGATGCTCCTGCAGTTACTGAAATCCTGGAGAAAAACATCTGTCAGTTTTTACATTATTGATATTTATTTTGTGGAGTAGCCACAGCCTGTGTACAGGTACATCCCTGGGTTTTTTTCTGGTTAGGAACACCCTCACACCTAGCTGAGGTGCTTGAACAAAAAACCAGTGCATTGCTAGTGCCACACTAAGAAATGATGGACTGTCTTTTCTATGCAGAATTGGGATTTTTCCAACTCTTGAAACAGGTAGGAATAGTTGGTCTTTGAAAAAAGGAATATGACAGGTGATCCTACAAAACTGAGAGAAACAGGGGGGTGTGGGGTGTGCTGAGAGTGAAAATTATCAATATTTCTGCATTGCTTAAGGAATTACACCTGGGAGAATGTATCTGTGTGTCTTTGGAAACGGCTTCCTTTATAAAATACTGTTTTAAAACTGTGTGTTTTCTCATCCTGAGGTCTCCTTCAGCTTGCTGTGTAATGGCAGGTGCTTGTCCTGACAGACCCAGACAGTTTTGGTGGTCAGGCTAATGCCAAGCTCTGCAAATTGGATTTTATTTTGCATAGAAAAGAGTCCTGAATTCTGATTCTTACAAACATGCAGTGTGCCTGTGTGTGCAGCCATGCATTGATCCTGCTGTCGCAGGGGGATTGAACTGGGTGATCTTTCAGGGTCCCTCCCAACCCCTAATGATTCCGTGATTCTTACATGCACTTGGCTGCTCCCTCTTGGCTGCCTTTCCTGTGCGCTGAAGTGTGGCCACAGATACAGCTGTTCTCCCAAGAATGTCATGTTTGGAATCAGTCTGCAGGGATGTGCAAAACAGCTGCACACAGCTCTTTTGACAGATGTGGCTGGGAGCACGAAGCTCTCAGCTTCCAGTTTGTTAGAACCAGTGTGCCCTGTTCTTTTTCACTGGTATTTTCAAAGCAAGGTCTGTGTAACCAGCCTAGCTGAAGTCTCTTGTGTTCTCTGCGTAGGAGAGTTCATGTTCTGTTTTAGATTGCAGTAGGAGAAACCTCATTGTCCTCCCTCCTCCTCTGCGGGAGAGTAGCTCCTGCTGAGTGTTTTGGGGATACTTGTGTCCTCTAGTCAGCACATTCTGTAGGGAAAACCTGCATGAAGATAGCCACTGGCTGTCAGCGGGTTTTAGAAGTGACTGCGTCCTCATCTGAGCAGTGTTTGCGTAAATGTTGGCTTCACTACAACGGCTGCTTGGTGCCAATGCTCTCGCTGCCCGCTAAAACACGTATGAAATATCAAACTGTGGCTCAGGTAATCGAGAACGACCTTCAAACAGTCAAGTTCAGCAGATTTTCCTGTTGGAGGTTTTTGTGCCAGCTGAGACAAGTGAAAGCTTGCCATCTTTTGCCAAGTGCTCTGTAGCTGTGAGCACTCTGGTGATCTGCAGGTCACTACCATTACGACAGTAGCAACTAGTGTCGGCAGGGGTGAGACACACCTCATGCCTGTATCATCTGCCAGATCAGGAGATGGATAGCTGGCCAGACAGCAGCATCTCCTTGATCTTGTCTGAAATCAACACGTAGAGCTGCAGGTGTGATTTGCTGCTGTGAAGAATGTTGTCTGTTCTGCTTGATAATGAAACTGGAGGACAGTCAAGAAAATATCGCAGCTCTGTACCTGACAGCAATCTCCTGCCTCTGTTCCTGGTGATGCTGATGAACAACACAGTTACGTGCCTGTGGATGACACAGTGTTTCCTAGAGGCAGTACATCTGTGTTTCACTGATTAATATCCAGGGAACAAATATGCTTCTAATGTCGGTTGAGATGTGGGAAAGTGGGGATGGTTTTAGTTGTGTTCATCTACATAAGTTGTGTCTGTCTTAGGAAGGTGTCAGAGACGGGCAGGTGCTGTAGTTCATGCTGTTTCTTGGTACTGGATGTCTAATTCTAGGATAAGAATTCTCCAACATCCCCTTCAGGACATACTGTAAGAGGTATTTTTTGTCACATCCTTGCATTTCCATGCCTTGTTAGAGAAAGCATATGGAGATCACTGAGATTTATTCTGTTCTGCTAAAAAGCATCAAGCTCTAGGAACCTCTGCCCTTCGGCTAGAAGATTCTGTTAGACAATAACAGCTTTCAGAGGACATATGCTCCAAATAAGAAACTGATCTTAACATTTCAACTTCTATCCCTTATGTAGCTCTTGTGGAAAACCTGGTAAAATGCTTGTCTTGGCAGAGCTGCCTATGAAACTGATGGCTCTGGGTTATGCTCGAGCCTTCAGGGTCTTTGTCCCATGAATGCATGTGCTGAACAAGTCCTCACACACAGCCCTGCACAATGATTCTCCCTTGCATCCCATAATCATACTAGGTGGATTAGGATTCGTTTGAATTGGTCAAAATCAGCTTGAATAGATGAACATTATCTCCATGATCACTAAAAGAGAGAAAATCTCTGACCTCCTGACACTGGTCCTGTTTAAATATAAGAGAATGAGGTTTAATATGCGGGGTGCTTAAACCCATTGCATTATTTTCCTCTGTTTTAAGAGCCCGCAGGGCAGAGGGAAAGGTGTGGTGTTTCCACTGGCTGAGAAGGGCTAGTTTCTCATTCATTTGGCAATAAACAAGAAGATCACAAAGGCATACAGAGCATGCAACAAATCTGGGACAAACCAAACCAGAAGGCAAGTGTCTTTCTCCTGTATCTACTCAAGCATATATTCTGAGACACTCAGATAAGGGCATGAGCTCCAAACAGCGGCAGACTGCACCTGAGCATACTGTTGAAGCAGTAGTTATGAGAAGATGCAGTGTCCTGCACACATCAGCTGCTCTCAGGTACAAATGGCAATAAAAGAAAAAGCTGCAAGACTTTACCGTTCAGCGGCGCTGGCACGGAGAGCTGCATCTTTAGGAAGAGAAGGAGCGCAGCAGCGACCGGGACTGTACTGAAGCTCTTGGCTGACATCTCAAGGAAAGATGTGTAATGTCCTGACAGCCCACAGGTTTCCCTGCGCTCTGGAGAAGCTCCCCTGGACACGTGTGGCAACTAGCAGAATGCACACAGAGTGTCTGCTAATGGGTTGTTGAGTTCTCTTCCCTTGTGCCTCTCCTTCCTTTTAGGACTGCTTTTTATAAGGCTCCTGAGACTCAACCCAAAGCAAATGATGTAATCAGACCTGCCTCTAGGTCATAACACCCTCAGAAAACTCATCAGATCCTTCATTACGTTTGTTCTAGTGAGCTCCTCACAGGGCAGACTCCAGCAATTAGAGAGGGAATTTAAATGTGGAACTTCAGAAATTATTTAGCAGAGACATGAATGCTTAAAAAGGCTGCTCTCCTCTGAGCCATGGGCAGGGTACACTTTTTCTAGCCTATTGCAGAGTGTCTCCCTCCACTCCCATTTTTGGATCAGTGTTACTTAGCATAATGGGCCACTGTGAGGAACAGTGGGAAGGGAAGAGAAGTCAGACTGTGTGTGGGACTGTCGGTAACTCAGAGGGACCATGGGCACTTCCCACATGAAATGGCCAACTTGTCAGAAAGGCACTTTTGTAAAGCTGAAAGATCTTGGAACCAGGAGAACACCTGAAGCAGGGAGGAGTGCAAGTCCATGAACAAACAGCCCCAGAGTCTAATGTTATATTCAGGACATGTGTAGAGAGGGGTAAAGAGGAGCACAGGGTGTGAGTTAACGTCTTCTGAAGGTGGTTGATGAGTAAACTTAGTGCACCAGGGACAGCGGAGGAACGGGAGGTGGGAATGGAGAGACAACTGGTTTTGTTGAGTACATTGTTATCTGTGATCATTATTAACTGCTTATTCTCAGGAACAACTTTGTAGCATGTTTTAGTGTTGATCAGCCAAACCTTTCTTTTCAGCATCTTTGTTTATCAACTGCTATTCGATTGGTCAGTGTTACTCAACTGGCTTGTTTTTTCCTAGGGTCATTTCTGAGGCTGATAAAGGGAAAGAGGCTGCCTGGAGTACGGCTCAGTTCTGTCTTCATCCCAGGTAGGAACGTGCTGTAACACATGGTTCTACCCCATTGCTGCTGTTTCTCAGTTGTCTCAAGCTCAGCAGAGGCAGACAACTAATTAATGGCTTGTAGCCCTTTAGAAAGCAACTGTCACTGAGAACAGTTCCTCTCCCATACTTCCCCTTAGTATTTTGTAAACCTAGGTTGTAATTCTACTTGGTTTGGCTCAGCCAGGTGTAAACTAGAGGGAGAGGGCATCAACTGCAGTGAAAATGTTTGTCCAAGAATGAGGGATTCTGTCTACCATGTTTGCACAGAGGGCTGAGCTCAGTGGGTAGAAGCGCGTGGATTCTCAGCACCGTCGTTGTTGCGTGCAGGACCTTCTCTAACCTTCCAGAGTCTGGAAATAAATCTTTGTAGTTTTCTGTAGAAGAAATTGTTCTGCCAGCAGCCTTCACATAACTGAAAACTTGTCTGACAAGCTGCTCAGGCTGGTATCATGAGCAGTTGAAAATTACCTCCTCTTTGTGGGAGGGTGTACACTGAGCTGTGTTTTCCTATCTTTCTTCCTCTTTGCTGCCAGTGTTCTTGAAAGGTTCACTGTGCTCAAGTGTGTTCTGACCCTGAGCATCTCCCCTAGCTCTTTGCATTTTCACAATCTACACCTTTCCTTCTCCAGTTTCTGCTCCTCAGGAGATGTTCCAGACAGTGTCGTGCTCTCAAGGCTGGGATAGAAAGCTCTTTGCCTGCAGAACACAAGCCATCGAGAAAGGAAATACATGTAAAAACTGCCTGACAGTTACCTGCCTGTATCCTGCACAAACCACACAGGGCTGGCCCTTTTACACCATGTTCCAGAAAGCTTAGGTTGCTAGCACTTGGTTTTCATCTTGACAGCAGTCCAGGACAGAGACACAACAAGGTTTTCACAGACTAGTCAGGCTCAAGAGAAGCAGTAGCTTTGAATCCCCAGTGTGAAAGGACAGTGGTGTGGGTTTATCCATCTCTAGCTTGCAGTGTCTCCTAACTTCAGTGGTGTTTGCAAACACCAACAGTTGTAATACACAGCCTAATGTGATGGTCATCCTGGAAGGTGCTCAAGACAAAGTGAAGGTAACTGATTGTGCTGAAAAATGTCTTCCATGCATGTGGCCCTGCTCAGTTTGCAGGGAGCGCTCCTCACTTGGTAAAACTAAGGATCACAATTTCTTTTAGAAGCAGCATCAAGTGCAGGGTGCTGTCTGGACTGGACATGGGTTTGCTTAGCAGCTACATTATTTCTGGTCCTCAGTTTTTCTCCAGGGCTGTTCACAGCAAGATTTTCAGTTCTGCAGTTGTCAGCTGAGAAGGTGATGGGGCTTGGCTGGTTCATGCTGCAAGAGTTCCCTACAACAGCCACACCAAAATAATAATACCAGCACCCAGCTGTGATCTAGCTAGCCAGGAGATTGCACTACAGGCTGGTTTTCTCCACATAGCACTGAAATCTTTGGCTTCTCAGGCACCTCAGCATCACAAACAAAACAAAGTATTAAACACTTCCTCAGTCTTACAGCACAGAAGCAAGTGTCCTTTAAAACCAGATCACTCTCTCTGCTGAGGTGCAATTCAAAGGGCAGAAGACACACTGCTAGCACAGTCACCTACAGGACCAGCTTTTCCTCCCAAGTTCTGTATGTGAAGATCTCACAGCAGACCATCTTGCTGTGTAACCTGAATGATCAAAATACTACTTTAGCTTGAAAATGTCCTCTTCTGTTTTTTTCCAGCTAAACACGTGCTGCCCTTCAGAGCCACACGCGTGAGCTCTGCTGGGTGCTGTGTGCTGACGCTGCTACGACCACCAGGCACAATTATTAGGGCTGCTTTCGGAGCGCATTTCACTGGCCAGCACATGGCCTGCTGTTCACCAGCAAAGGCAGCTCTGCTCTAGCTCAGCTTTGAGTTCTGCTTATCTCGATACAAAATCAAAGATGCCTGGGGTCCTCACTGCTCTTCTTCTCAAAATCAACCCCTTCCCATGCATTTCTTTTGTCCGGCCAGGCCACGCAGAGAACAAACTCCCGGTATGGGCTCACAGGCACAGCAATGACACTTGGCCCCCAGCTGGGAGACGGCTTCCTGCTAGCTCATGTTTTGTAGTTTGTCCTTCATTTTTGATGAATCAATACTCCACATTAGTTATTCCAAGAATTAGTTCATTAGTGGAGTTCTTAGAGAGTTCTCTAAGATCTAATAACTTGAAGGTGTTAGTGGACAGCAAACTTAACATGAGTCAGCAGTGTGCCCAGGAGGCCAGGAGGGCCAGTGGCATCAAGAATGGTGTGGCCAGCAGGTCANGACTGGGTTTGTTTGGATTTAGGTTGGTCTTTTCCAACCTTACCATTACTGTGATACTGTGATCATGGCGATGTCTGTCACTGTGATCACAGCAGGTATGTGAACACAATCAGGAGAATGCAGTGAAAACTGCAGGTAACAGGTGATGTTCTATTCACTTGCAGTAAGTCCATATGACTGTATGTAAGGGACTTAATAAGGGGCTGCAGTAAGTCCCTTAATGACTGTACGATAGATGAAACAGGTTGTTTAGATCTCTTTATGAAAACTCTTGACATTATCATATTATCAAATGGAGACATCAGGAAATCAGATTGGGAATGTGGTCTTTCAGAAGTTCTTCAAGGTTCATCAGCATCTGAGTTGATGAGCAGGTAAAGGGGAGTTAACTTGCAGTGCCTGTTAGAGCTCTCTGCTCTAATGTGAATGCTTTCTGTTTATCTTACTGGGAGCTTGTTCTCCTGAGTGTGGATCGGTCCATATGCACAGGGTGGCACATTAGATATGCGATACCCGTTACGTGGGTGAGATGAGCCTTCTCACAAGACAGTTTTAGTTGCAAATTTTGACTGACCACCTTCACTCCCACTTCCTGGAGTGTTTAGCTGCAAAGATGGAGCTGGGCTAGAAGGGAAAAGAAAGCTCTGATGTGAGCAGTGGCCAAGGTCAGGGGAGGTGCTGATCACGCCTGGGTGCTTTTCTGTAACTCTTTAGCAGACACATGGAAGAGTGGCTGTAACAAACAGGCTCTTTATGGAGCACCACGCTTGCTGTAAACAGAAAGCAAACAAGTCTGCAGCAATTAGAACCAGTCTGGGTTATAGTGTCATCCAGTGGGGCCTCACCTGTCCTCCCCCTAGGTCTGTGAGGATGACTGCTGGCCAGGAGGCCCAGTCAGAGCAGGTGGCTGCAAGGTTCTGCTGCTGCTTGCAGTAGCTCAAATGATACAAACCCATCCTGCTGTACTGGTGCCCTGCTGTGTGTGAGCTGGAGACACAGAAGCAGCCATGAGACAGCTGTCTGGGAAATCCACACCTTACTCTGCTATTTTCTGCCTCTGAGCTGAAGCGTTATAACGTCTGCTGCGCGTTTTTGTGGCCTAAATGGCCACTGTTGTGCAGGCATGTGCCTGTCTGCACGCGGGTCAGTGTGACTTTTACTTACAAATGAAACCCAGAAGCACTGGGGACCAGAATGGATTGTAGTGGAAATCCCAGAAGTTAATTTTGAGCCTTGCCTTTGTGTTCCAGTAATAAACCATTAGCCTGTGGAAGCAACAGATGTTTTGCTCTGTTCCAAACCATAGGTCCCACTGGCATTGGATGTCTCTTCAAAAGGAAGAAGTGGGAACTAGGAATAGTTGTAATTTCATCTCTGGAAATGAGTATTTCATGTTACTGGCTTTTCCTCCACCCTAGGAATCACTAGATTAAGACAGAGATCCCAGAATTCATGTAGATGAGAGGCAGCCCTTAAAAACCCAACTTCTTAAAAATATTCTGGGTATTTCAGAGTAAGAATATTCCACACTTCTGTAATAAAAGGAGGAGACTGATGTATCCATGTAGTTTTTTAAAGGGGTACATCCAGACATAAAATCATTAGCCAGCAATTACCAATAAATGTGCATTAACTCCTGGCTGGCAGAGACTGGGCTTTGAAGTGAACCCTGCATTGCCAGATAAACTGTGGGGCCAGCAGTCCATCTTCTCTTTCTGGGCAAAGGCACTGAATGCGCATCCGGAGGTACGATGCACAGTGGTTGGTTTTTTTTTGCTGTGTTTCCATGTTGTTCTTGCTTCATTTTCATTACATCATCAAGTTTGGAAGGGAAGAGCGGCTTCAGAAACAAATCCTTCACATTCGAGATGATGCACAAGATCAAGCTCTTGTTCCCTTGTCATTATAAGCCACAGCATTGGAACAAGAATTCATAAATCCAATGTCCTTTCTCTCTGAAACTCCCTGTATGTTAGTGATTTTCCATCTGCTCTTCCCCAGATATCATGACCTTGTGGAATAAATCTCTGCTATGGCAGAAGAGCCCAGTGAAGTCAAGTCCAAGGGTTCTTGTGTGGTCTGAAATGTCTGTAGAATGGGCTGGGAACTGGCAGGCTGAGCAGAGCAGCACTCTAGGATCTCCTGTATGTGAAGGCCAAGCACTGCTGTCTGTGGCCACCTGCACACATTGAAATCCACTTCCTCATCCTTTTTTCTGTGTGAACTCGTATTCGGGCACAGAGTGGATCTTCCTACAAGTCAGCTCTCAAACACATTTGCAGGAGCGTGCCAGATCACATCAAGCACAGAACTAAAACTCCCCAAGTGCCTCTGTTGGTTTATCCAGAGTGTGTTTTCAGAAGGATTCGTTTCTCTTGAATTGCTGGATTGAATTTAACCTCTGACAGTAAAACATGACTGCAAAGAAGCTTGGCCTGAGGCCCCAGCCATCGGGACATGTTGTGTTCAAACAGTCCAGTAAGCTGTGATACTTAGAATAGTTTAAACATCACCCTTAAGAGAGGCAGCCTGACTTCTGCATTTGCAGTGGCTGTAACTATAATCCGGTAGAAATATTTCTAATCTTGGCAAATGTGTGAGTCAAAAGTCCAAATATATTGGCAGTTAATTTCAAGGCATATTTGGTTTCTGAGAAAAAGACCTGCCAAGTGTCTACTTAGCTGCATGTGGGGAATACACGCAAGGAATAGCAAACTGAGGATATACATAGCTAAACATTAACCCTTTTGGTGCTGATAGATAAATGGGAGTGAACAGGTGTGCTGCTGTATGATGTCTGGGAGGTGTAAGGACTGGCTGTGCTTGCTGTGGCTTACTCTGTGTAACTTCCAGCATGCGAGGGTCACCTCATGGATTCCCAGAGTCCATTCAGGGGAATCACTGATGGGGGTCCTTGGTGAGTTCTTCCGTGGAACAGCAGCATCCTGCAATGTGGCTGTGGAAAGTTTCCCAAAGGTTGTGGAAAACTGCTAGCTAACTTATGCAGACAATATTTGGGATTGATTTTTGCTTGAAAATAGGAAATAGTAGCCTCTGTAGCCTTTTGTAGTCAAAGTATTCCTTTTTGATTCCACCGTTGATTCCTCAGTATGAACTGCAGGCCTAGAGGGAGCTGGCAGGAGGACAATGAGCTGTGCAGACAGGCCATTAATCCTTAGCCATTACTATTTAAATCTGTATTACAATATTGTGGTCAGTCCCTGTGATGTTGTTGGTGAAGACACCACACTTGCTGAAGTCCTCAGTGTGGATGGGGAATGTTGAGGACAGAATGAGTTATAGCTTAAACCAAATGCAGCCCATCCCTAGTAGGGCAGCACCCAGACTGGTGAGGATCCCGGGTTTGGAACCATGGCCAGGGAATCAGCACTCCACTGTCCCTGTTTCCCTGTTCAGCAAGAAGCACCCGTTAAGAACTTCAGCCAGTCACTACAGTGCCAAGTCTTTGTAACTCAAGGAGTTAATAAAGGTAGGGTGTAAAGCTGAGACTATTTTGCAGTGGGTGTGTTCTGAAGCATACTAAAATGGGGTTTGTAAGGCAAATCAAGAGGAATTAGATGCTGGCTCTCTTAGCCTGCTGCATTGTTATGGATAATGGCATGGCAGTGTCTGATTTATCAGCCTCTTCTATGTTCCAAATTGTCAGGGACGCAGCTCTTTCACCATCATGGGAGCAGAGCTGAGGACCTCAGTCACCGAGTGGGGAAGTGGAGGAGGAGAGATGGCTGTATGGATGATGTTCAGCAAGAGCTGGTTATCCAAAATAGGCTCCAGCTAATTTCCTTGTCGCCTGCCAGGATGGTTACCCTTGCCACCACATGAAAAGCACACTTGGCTTCCTATGTTATGAAAGGTTACCTAGGGAAGCTCTGTGAAATAATAAAAGAAGGCAAAACCTTTTCTGTGGTCGCCACCATGACTAACAGGGTTTCTCTGTACTCGTCTAAAAACATGTTGAGGGTTTGCTTATGTATGTGTGGGGGATAAGAAAGGTTCCCTGCAAGGTGGCAACAGACCAGAACAAATTTCCAGCAGAATTTTCCAGCAAGCCTAGAATGTGAATTCATGGTGCTCTCAGATGGACTTTATATAACAGCTAAATAATAGGTATAGGCTGGTGAGTCACTATATTTGTCCTGTCTGCACACACTGGAAAGCCCAAAAGTGGGGTTAAAAAAAGGCTCAAGCAAACAAGTCAAGAAGCAGAGCAGGGCAAAGTGAGGCTTTCTGCTAAAGATGGAACACAGCCTTCTCCTCATTGCTTTGCACTCCTGGATCCTGCCAGAAATACTCCTCAGAATAACAGGATCATTTTTGTTGCTGCCCTCTGCTCTGTCTCCTTCATTCACCCCATATGGTCATGGTGTTGGTTCAGGACCTGAAATGTGAGGCACTGAAGAAGCAGCCAGACAAAAGTCTTGCTATAGGGAAGATAGAGGCATTCAGATCCTTTGCCAGTTCTGGCATAGTCTGTGTTCTCAGATGGCAGATGAGAAGGGAGTGATCTGGATGGGCTACCAAGAGCCCTCATGCTGGATTCCAGTTTGTGACTACGTAACTGGCTTGCTTCTGCTTAATTTCTGTCTCTGCACCTTGGTGAATACCTGTAGATGCTGCAAGTGGCCAAGGGATGCTGTGTGCTCGTTAACTTTTATGCAGTTCTAGTTTTCCTTCTGTTACAAAACAAAAACAAATAACTAAGCCAAGTCTGCTTGTGACTGGAAAACAAAACAAAAACAACCCCCAAAACTCACTTTGCAGCTTTTTCCAAAATATCTTTAAATGTCTGGAGTGACTCATTGATGTCTGCTACACAAGGAGAGATCCAAAGGTATACTTAAAAATAAAAGTAGAGAGATATTAACTCTTCTTCAGCCTCAGCTCCACATGTATTTATGGCTTGGGGTTCTGGTTTGAGAATGTTCTGAACCAGCAGGAGAACCTATGCTTAAGCAGCTACGGGATGATTAAAATAGCTGTCTCCTCATATTGTGCTTGCAGATGAGCTTGGCTTCTGCAGAAGCTCAAGGCAACCTGTGCTCCAAGCAGTGCTTTATTCGCTTCGGAGCCATACGAAACTTGCTTGGTTTGTCTTGCTGGTAATAAACACTTTGCCAGCCCTCTGTTGGATTTCAAAGCCAACATGAAAAAAGTCAGTGTTGCAGTTTTCCATAAATGTAAATCTCTGAAGAGAGATTTCAAAAGCCGGGGAGTTAGGAGTGGGAGACGAGGGAGAGAGAAGCGGGGGCCAGTGTTTTGCATGTAGGCATGAAAAGTGGGTGTGTTTTAAATTAAATGTGTTCTGCTCATAATTTAACAGTATGTTCCAGAAGTCTTTAAAAATGCTAACTGTCATCCAAGAATGCAGGGAGGACACATCTTCCAGCCCATCCTCCCTTTGGGAAGGCAGTGCACCAGTGGTGCAGCTGCTGCTTTGAAACCTTCCCGCAAGGGCATTTTTCATGCACCCCTGGAACATGGAGCTGTTGGGGTTCTCCCACTAGCTCATTTACTTCAGCAGTGCTGTGGTGAGAGCTGCACAGCAATAACTGCACTGCCATAGAGGAGAGGGCAAACGGGGACAGCAGGAGCCAGCATGGTAGACTCTGAGCATTCCTGAACAGCTGCTTTTATCGCAGAGCTGTCCATGGCTGCAAGCCATTCGCGTGCAGAGGTGCTGCTGGGAAGTGGGAATGACTTCTTCACTGACACAAAGCAGATGAAGAGTGCTTCCATGTTAGCTGCACAGATCTCTCCAGGTAATGGTAAGTCAGATGGATTCTTAATTTTTCTTTTAATTTCATCCCATCAGTTCAGCCCTTGGTGATGCATTTTCACGCTCCTTGACAACCTGCAGCCAGTTAAGTTTCGTAGAACCCCAAAGTGCTCACACTCAAAACGTTTGTCAGCCTGTCTAAGAACAGCATCATTTGCAAACAGTCGTGCCTGTGCACATACAGAAAGTGCACAGTGCACACACCTGCAGCAAGAAGTAAAGTCTGCAGGTAGTCCTACGACTTCCCTTCCTTGTAAATAGTGGTTTCTTACAGGTCTTTTCCAACCTCAGTGTGTCTGTGATTCATATTGCTCATGGTTTTACAGCACCATCAGCAAAAGCTCCTCATTTCCCCACACTGCAAGAAGTACCAGTTCTGTTTCAGTAGTTAACAGACAGGGTTGACTCTAGACATTAGCAAGAGCTGGCTGGAATAGCTGCCTGCTGGGAGCAGAAAAGGCCTGTGCCACAGCCTGAGACAACCAGTCAGTCTGTGGCAGTCGCTGGTGTCAAGGCAGAAGGAAACAGGACGGGCTGGCAGAGTTTGTAGTCAGACTGATCCACAGCCCAGCAGCTGACATTGCTGAGCTCAGGGCTTTTCTTATCCTTCAGGGCTGAGTGGTTCTGTCCCAGCCTTTTATCCCAGGAATGGCAGAATGCAGTGTTGTCTCTGCAGATCATAGGATCATTCGGGATTGGAAGGGACCCCGAAAGATCGTCCAGTCCAATCCCCCTGCCACAGCAGGGTCACCCAGACCAAGTCGCACAGGAACACATCCAGGCGGGTCTTAAATGTTTCTGGTGAAGGAGACTCCACAATCCCCCTGGGCAGCCTGTTCCAGGGCTCTGTCACCCTCACTGGGAAGAAGTTCCTTCTCATATTGATGTAGAACCTCCAGTGTTCCAGCCCCTCGTCCTATCACTAGATGCCAGTGAGAAGAGCAGATGAGAAGCTGTAATGAAAAGCCAGGCTTTTTAACCTCTTTTTCCTTAGAGAAAGACACACGAGAAGCTCTATGTTCATGCAGAAACACCCACAGCAGTGGTGTAAAGTGAAGGCTTTTTGTTTTAAAGTCTGGGAGCAAGAATCATGATTACATGCCAGGCCTATGAGAGCTTATGCTCTGGCTATTTAGATCAGCCTTTTGATCTACTACAGCTGCCACATTTATGCATCAAAAGAAAATTAGCCCACGTTGGGCAAGCATGTCTTGGTTAACCTGTGCTTCAAGGTTTTGGCCCTCACCCGAAAGCTGCTGAGCCATCTGTTTTTAAGTGGCATGAAGTGAGGCAGAGGAGAACTAGGCATCCTGAATTAAAAGCCCTTTAAAAACTACACTACACCCCACACGAGTGTAATAATTTCTTGGGCTCGGATACTCAGTCATGAGAAAAAAACCTCACTGTGCTCCAAGTACAGGCCTGCCAATCTCTGCCTACTTGAAACACTATGATTAGGGCAGGGACACAATGAAGTCTCACATTGCTTAGACTTCAGTAATTTCTAAGACAAGATGGAACGCCTGAAGTGATCCTCTAATGGAACAATAATAATTTAATGAAAGCATCACTATAATGAGATCCCTAAATAATTTTTCCAGCTGTTTGCTGCTTGACAAAACGGTGCTGACATGCAGAAGGGGAGGTAGTGATTATTCAGTTCTTAGAAGCTCTTTGATTATCACACCGAATATCTGCTGGCATATTGACCTTTTGCTATAATGAGTAAATCAGGTTGGTGTTTGGAGCTTGGCAAGATCCAGTACTGCTTACAGGGCATCTCGGTGGCTTCTTATTTCAGAACAAGGTGAATATCCACCTCTCACTGTGTTTTATCTTCTCAGTTTAAAGTTCCAGCTAGAGCAGAAAAAGTGTCAGTCCTTAAACAGCAGAGGTTAAGTGACAAAAGCAAGGAAAGGAAATCTAAACCAATGGTCTCATTTTACATAATCCAGACTGCTATTCAACACTCTGAACTACAGCCTGAAGAACAACATCACAACAAAGAATATGATCCTAGTGACATGGCAAGAAAATGTCTATTTCCCTGGTAATGAGCTGATCTCAAGAGCCATTTGTGAGCTAACACAGGTCTCATTCAGCTCAGCCAGCAGTGAATTCTATATTCTGTCTTAGCATACAATGGCATATTTTTCCCAGGGATACTTCACTTTGGAGTCAAAAGACTTCCGAATCAAAATGCTCTGAGACATTGGTACCCTTTGTGTTAACCTTTGCAGTTCTTTGTGGCCAGTAAAGTAGAACCGAGATCTAACAAATCTGCCTGTCAGAACCATAATCCAGTACGTGCAGCAGAGACAGGTGGGATGGGATGTCTTTGTACCTTACAGCAAACAAAGAAGCCTGTAAAGTATTTTGGCTGTCAACAGTCTTGCTTCGTGGAGAGTGATACCATTGTTGTACCGTTAGGGTTCGCAGAGAGATATGATACCTCTGCTGTAGTAACATTCCACGTGGAAATAACAGACCTTAGAGGTGGATCAGTCATCTTAGTTCACCCTGGGACTGTCCTGCCTTACCCTTTGGAAGTGTTTGGAGTGAGACTTCAGAAACAATAACTTAAACACCTCTTCTGTAGTATTTTCCTTACACATTGTCTTTGCAGGCAAACAGATTTCACATTCTGATTCCTGAGCTGTATCTGGAGTAGTATCATTCTGTAACTTCTTGGTCTCCTTCCAATCCTCCCAAATCATCAAGAGAGGAACCATTTTAATTTTGTGATTGGATTATTGTCTGTTTTCCTTAGATCTGTTAACTAGTGTCAGTAGCAGTGACAAGGAAAAAACCCACCGTGTGTGTGTGTGCATGTTTGTACACAATCCCCACAGTAAATTGTAGAACTGTCACAGTTGGAGGTCACCTAGTCCAACACCCCCATCAAAGTAGGATCCCCTAGAGTCCATCACACAGGGCTGCATCCAGGCAGGTTTGGAGTCTCTCCAGAGCAGGAGATGCCACAACCACTCTGGGCAGCCTGCGTCAGGGCTCTGTCACCCTCACAGCACAGGAGTTTTTCCTCACATCTAAATGAATCTTCCTGTGTTCCAGCCTGCGCTCAGTGCTCCTTGTCCTGCCACTGGGCGCGACTGAAAACAGTCTGGTTCCTTCCTCCCTGCAGCCACCCATTTGTAGACGTAGATCAGGTGTCCCCTCAGTCTTCTACAGGCAAAACAGTCCCAGCTCTCTCAACCTTTCCTCTAAAAGAGATGCTCCAGGCCCCCAAGCATCTCTGTTGCCCTCCGACGGACTCCAATCCTATTGACAGACACAATTTCTTTGGGCAGTTTCTTTCATTCCTGAGTGCTTAGAGAACACAACTGCTCGGTAGATCTCACATACATGCTAGTCTTTTAAAAAAATAATCTTCTGATTGCCTAAAACAATTGTGCTGCTGTAGTCAATGTAATTCCCCACACAAAACAACTCGGTAGGAAATGAGTGATCCCTCAGTACTGGAGAGAACATGAAGCTTACGGAAGGTGATTTGTTACAGCGACTGCGAAAGCAGGGTACGAGGAGCAGTTGTGTCCTGTGGCACTACCCAGCACTTGACACGTTGCTCAGTGTCACACCGCCCTCTCAAGGTACGTGTGCAGAAGAGTCAGGAACGCGTTGTGAAGAGTCCTGCCCGTTCACACGGTGCTGTCCCGGATGCTTGCTGTGGGCACGTGCCTGGTTTTACACTTCTGCCCTTCTTCTTAGGCCTCGTGCCTTCTCTAGAGAGTCTTGAATCTTGTCAAGGGAGCTGCTTGTGGTGTTACGATAAAACACTGAAAAATGGTGCGACTTTTATTTTCAAAGGATGTGCAGGAAATGGCAATAGATGTTAGCGAGACAACGCGCTACCGCAAAGTGCTCTGTGACATTTAAAGTGCTGTAGCTTACTTTCATACACAGAGCTGCTGTTGCTGCAGAGGTGGCACATAACTCACAGAAAGCCAGGCCAGCCTCTAGGAAAGGTTTTATTAAACCAAGACCTTGTGTTATAACTTACCAAATTGTGATGCTTTCTGTTGGTACTTTCCGTGGCAGTCCAATCTGTCAGGGTTCTACTAAGTCTGGTCTGGCATGTAGTGTTTTCAGAGTGTTTACTACTTCATGTGCAAAACTTTTGCTAATACCCTTCTCACTTGAAGTGTTTGGGCATCTGCCAGCCTCATTCCACATATTCTCAGTTTACCACTTAGAAAAGACGCAGAATCATAGGATCATTAGAGTTTGGAAGGGACCTCAAAAGATCACCCAGTCCAATCCCCCTGCCACAGAAGGATCACCCAGACCAAGTCACACAGGAACACATCCAGGTGGGTCTTGAACGTCTCCAGTGAAGGAGACTCCACAACACCCCTGGGCAGCCTGGTCCAGTGCTCTGTCACCCTCACTGTGAAGAAGTTCCTTCTCATATTGATGTGGAACCTCCTGTGTTCCAGCTTACACCCATTGCCCCTTGTGATGGAGCACAGTGAGATAAATGCTGACTGTTTGGGTTAAACTTTGGTCACTAGATACTACTGAGAGCATCCAAGTGATGCTTGGAGGGGAAATGAGAAGGCCAGATACAAGTGACGTTTCTTTTGCATTGTTTTTGTCTAAGGATGGGCAGTGACAACAGAATCAAATATGTATGTTGGTTAGAAAAGATAAGATGCTGTTTCAATGCTGTTTCAATCTTCACCATACATTGTGGCAGAGTGGAGGGCAGAGGCTGGAGAAGAAACAAAAGACCCTCTTGGCTAATATATAACCCTGCTAACATGTACCAGTAACTCTTAGATGTGGATCAAAGTTGTTTTGCATGAAGCAGTTTCTAAGATTCTATCCTCAAACTGTTTTTTGCTCTATTTATACAATATTTGTTAGAAAACGTACAAATGCATGTCTGTAGAACCTGCAGAATACACTTTGGGTATGTTACTTACCTGATTGATCAAAGGTGACAATTTTAAAAGATGAGGGAGTGTGAGGAAGCTCCATGCTTTTGTGTCAAGGTATCATTTGCATCCATTTAATTCAGAGTTTGGACTCTATGAACTAATTCTACTTCTAGCTATACAGTAGAAATGCAAAGTCCACTGAGAGCAATAGTCAGAGGAGCTTCTGATGCTGTGGGAAATGGAATTCTTCTCTCTTGTGGAAATAAGGTGAAAAAGAACAAAAGGCGTAAAGAACAGTGTTCTGCCAAGATCTGTAACCACCAAAGACACCTTTAATCCGAGTATTTAAAATACCTCATCTGAAAATCCGTACAGAACTGTCAGTTGATAAAATAATCTTATTATATGAAGTAGAGCAGTGCTGTGTAAAATACATGTAGATCAATGCTTTTCAGGGCTACAGGCAGATGATAAAACTGGCAAACCAGAGGCAAAAAGGTGTTTCTCACATCACTTAAGAGAAAAGGCCACTCTTTAAGTGCAGGATTATAAGCACCATTTGCTGGCATTACGGGGGGACTGGGTTTGCTACATTTGAGAATTAACTCAAAAGTATTTTCAGCAGAGCGTTCGTTCCAAACACTCACTCAAACTGCTGAGCCACAAAATTGTGTTGTCTGCAAAAGAAGTAGCGCGGCATCTGCACTTTTATTACCGCGTAACTTTCACGTTATGGCCATTGAGTGAGAGATTCAGTAACAGCTCGATTTGAGCCCAGGTAACTCTTTAAAAAAAGCCAACGATCCCCTGCCCACGCGTGGGGCTGCTGCCCAGTCTGCGGCAGAGCAGGGCAGCCCCGCTGCAGGCCGGGCCTGAGCTTCCCGCCGCACGGAACTGGGGCGGATGGCGGGCCGGGGCAGGATGCCTGCGCCACCGAAACCCCGCTCCTTGTCTGCGTGTCCCCTGAGCGGCCGCCGGCCTCGCCTCACTGGAGCCGCCCCCAACCGAGGCCTCTCTCTCCCACCGGCCCGGGGCAGTGCCGGTGCTGCAGCCGCAGGGAATCGCCCGCCCCCCCCAGCAGCGAGGAGGCCCACGAAAGCCGGGGGAAGGCGGCGCGAGGGCCTCGCGCTCCCCGCCGCACGCCACAGCGGCCGCCCCCAAGGCGCGGAGCGGCGCAGCTCCGCCTCATCCGGACGGGAAGCGGCAGCGGGGCGGAAATCTCGGCGGGCGGAGCAGCGGACGGGACGGCGGCTGCTCGGAAAGACTGGCGAGGAGGCGGAGTGAGGGAGCCGCTGGGTGCGGACGGGACGGCGGTTACCTTCAAAGCCCGGCGCGCGGATCGGAGGCCTGGCCCTAACATGGCTGTTGTGCGTGGGACACCGCTGCTGTAGCACCGCGAGGAGCCGCCCGCCGCGCCCCGCCGCCATGGAGTGTCCGCACCTGGGCTCTAGCGTCTGCATCGCCCCTGACTCGGCCAAGTTCCCGCAGGGCTCGCCCTCCTCCTGGTGCTGCAGCGGTGAGTGCAGCCTGCGCTGCGTCGGCCCTCGCGGCCCTCACTGGCCCCGCGGCCCTCACGCGGCGAGCGGCCGCCCCCCCCNCGAGCGGCCGCCTCTCGCCACCACCGGCCGCTCCTTTGTTCCCTGCGGCCGGCGCGGGCCTGGCGGGGCGTCCGTGCCCCCCGGTAGGAGGGAGCCCTGCGGCTGGGATAGGGCCTGATGAAGGCTCAGGGGCGCGGGGGTAGAAGGGTGAGGCAGCTCCGGGCCGTCGCCCCGCCAAGGGGCTGCCCCTTGGGACTTGCTTCGAGGGGTCGCGGTGGGAACCGCGGCGCTGCTCCTCTCGTCCCCTCTGCCCCCCGCGGCGGAGCTGCGGAGCAGCCGCCACATGTCTCGGCGGGTGTGTGCTGGTGGGAAGCAGCCCCCGGGCCTCGCCCACGTAGCTTTGTGCGGCGCGGCAGGCAGCTCGGGCGGTACCGGACTTTGTCTCTGCCGGGGTCCGGCGCCCCCAGCCCCGCCGGGGCGGAGCAAAGCGAGACCGGGGCCCCTCTTGTGTGCCAAGGCAGCGGTGCCCTCAACCGTGCCCGGGGCGAGTCTGGCCGCGGAGACCGGAGCGGACAGGAGCCGATGGCGGTTGCTGCAGGCTCGGTGCGTTCTTTACATCGGTCTGAGATTACTTTTTTTTCTTTTTCAAAGTAGACATTTTTGGAATGACTTTAGAAAGAGTAGTTTTAATTGGGCTGCTGAGGCTGAAGGCGACGCTTGTACCCCATTCTCCCTCCTCCCATGGATCAGCTCAGTGAAGAGTCTGTGGGGGTCACCTCCTTTGCTGAGTGAGCTGGTTAAAGTGTGGAGAAATCTTTCCTTGGTACTTCATTCCCTGATTTAATGATGCAAATTACCGTCTTTGAAACGTGTCCTGTCCTCAGTACCGCAGTCTTGTTTGTTCAGTTGTTTTTCCTTTTAAGGTGCCGTGCCAGGTGGTTTTAAGTTTAGCTTCTAATGGATCGTCTCAAGCTCCTACACAGATCGTCTCCAAGGGCTGCTGTCAGTCCTGGCGCATGTTTTTGTCTGCTAGAACTGTAATGTGTTTAGTTACGCTCAGTGCGAAAGCAAACACAACCAGTTACGATTAAGATAGGAACAAGTAGGTCCCACTTAGAACAGCAGCGTGGCTTGTGCTTGTGGGTATCAGAGGCAAAACCTCACTCAGGAATGACCCCTCCGGGGTCGGTATATTTTGGTTTTATTTTTAAAAATGTTAGATGGCTGTTCTTTGTCTTGCAGTGTTGGTACTTTCGTGTGGGAAGGCTGCTGCTTACTGTAGTTCTCCCTTGATTGCAGTTTCCTGGAGCCAAGGTGTGGTAGCGTTGCTGCTTCCTTTGGCAGAACTAGTTATTTTACTCTGCAATGATTTTGATTCTACAGGGAGTGCACTTTACCGTGGTGTAATGTGGAGGAGAGTGATTAGAAGGAAAGGAGAAGTACAGGAAAATCTGTTGGTCCCTAGTGGTTTGTTTACTCAAATATGACAAGAATTCTAACTCTGTAGGTCCATCTGTTATCTTCAGACTGTCAAGAGTAAGCAGAGTTGTCAACCAGAAGCATATGGCAGTGGAGAACCACCCTTTACAAGATAAAATAGCCACGGTTTTAATGTAACTTTCCAACCTCAAAAATTGTCCTGTTTACCACGGGACCCTGTTAGTCATGTTGCTTCTCAACAAAGAAGTCCAGCAATGAGACCAAATCTTCCATTGTTTTTCAGAAGTGGTTTTCCCTAATCAGCTCGTACAGGGAGAACCAGTTGTTGGGCAGTCAACTGATTTATTACAGCTAGGAGGAAGGTGCCAGACATGCTGGGGAACTGAACAGATTGATGATGATACTGCTTCTGGGGGAGTGTCTCTGCTTGCTGTGCTTTTAAAGAAAATTAAGTCACATAGCACTTGCATAGGGGAATGCTTCAAAAGGTCTAGAAAAGAAAAGGTATAGGTGTATGGAATCAGTGAGCAGACGCCAGGCTCTTGTTACTGTGAAGCAAATGGAAATTGTTCCTTTTAAAAATGAATTTTGTGTTGCTGCTGGGGAAGTGCAGTGCTTCACTCTTACATTCCAGCTAGTAATGTGGGATTATTGTCACATGAACTCCCTAATGGTATGTGGAGTACGGTGTCTTTTTTGTTTGTGCTAGTTTCAGTGAAATGCATTTTTAAAGACTAATGCCAGTAAATGTAATTTACTTGCTATGTTATCTGCAACTTAGTAAGACAAAATTAAACTGTGAAAATGCCATAAAAATATCAAAACTAAATGCATCTTCAGTTGCCTTCAGTGCAGTTTTCTAAGAGTCTGTGGGCTTAGTGTTCCTTTTGTCGGGGGTAGTTCCTCAGATGGAGAGAACTATTTACAAGGCAATTTTGTGCCGTCTGTAATAATAAGGCATCTCTCGTCAAGCACATTGTCTTCAAATGACTCTGAAGTCGTAGCCAGTCCTGTTCTGAGTTGCCGACCTTTCCAGAAAAGGAGAGTAAGTGATGGTACTGATACAGGAAGCTTTCTGGCAGCCACATGATGTGTGGCGGTGATAGCAAAACATTGCAGTATAGGTTGGAGAGTGAGGTCTTGGTTCACACTGCCAGTGGCTATTTTTATCATTATCTTCGGCTTCTGCAAATTGTCATGCTGAGTGGCGACTCCTCAGTCAAGTACTTTTTTTTTGCCTCTCTGCAAAAGCTCTTATGATTGCAGCAGTAACTTCACAAGGTAATACTTTTTAATGTTGTTGCTTGACACTGGATGTTTGGGTGTTGTGTAGGGGAGGAGTGTTGTGTTGTGCAGTTAACTTCGCTGAAGGTAGGGAGTTAATGGTGCATTTAGAGTGTTTTTAGAAAACGCTGTGCTTTCCTCTGAGAATTCAGTCAGGCATGCTCTGTACAGCAAGTGATGCAGAAAGCAGCAGGCATTTGCTCTGAGGAGCTTTTAAGGCTCTCGAAAGAGAGCACAGAATGCCTTGTTGCAGATACAGTTTGTTGTGGCATTGTGGTTTCACGTCGATGGAATTTTAGGCCAGATGAGGTCTGCAGGCTGGACTCAGCCAGGGCAGCTGCCCAAGCTCACTAAAGGTATATCCCATTCCATAAACATCATCAAGGGGGATGTTTGCTGAGGATGGGGCCTCCACCTGTTCTTATTTTTCCTCTTAAGGGTTGCCAACCCTGGAAGGCCTCACACATTATTATTGTCCTGAGGACTGCTTTTCTATTGATTGTGACTGCTGGGCTGAGTAGAACTTTGCAGACTTTAAACTGGCATTGGTGTTAACACTGGTTTTATTATTTCATTAAACTGCCTGTAGTTTAGTCCCAGATATGGGCTAAACATAGATGTGTCATTGTAATTGTGCGTTTAAGAGGAGACATTGAAATTGTAGGGAACCTGAAAATGGCACTTGGTCACCTGAAATATTTCAGTCTTTCCACACACTTCTGAAATTTCTGCTGAAGTTGGAAGCAGAGTAGCTGGAGGCGTTAGCAGACTGCAAAGTGCTGCAGCCTGAATCAGTTGTGTGTGTGTGTGTGTGTGTGTGATGTGCCACATTTTCAGCACTGCTGTGCAAGTCGTGTAATTACGAAGAGAACTCTGGGACAGCTCAGCTGTGGGATTTCTCAACATCGTTTCACGGACTCGTGAAACAGGGAGTCGTGACTCACCAAAGTGTGATTACAGTCTTCTAAGCACACCTGTGGGCTCCAGTCTGAAGAGTTAGTCCAAGTTTTTTTTCTATGTGGTTGAGGATTTATTAGTTCTTGCTGAACTCATTGATTGTTCAGTGTGTAGTTTGAAGTTCTTAGAGGAACAGTGGCAAACAGGTGTCATTGCCCTGTTGAGGTAGAGGCTGAGGGGTGTTTCTTCTTAAAGGGCAGGTGTACTTCTGAAGTATGTTTAAAACTGTTTTCAGATCACTGTCACTGGAGGGGTTTTTTGTTTTCTTTGAATAACAGTGTTTTGTTAGATATTGAAGAGCAATTCTGGCTGTAGACTGGTATTTCCTGCAGGAGCTAAGTGTATTTTTACCTTGGCATCTGTTTCTGGCATTCTGACTTGTGTTGAGTAAGAGCTGTAGTTTCATAGTTGGTCAGAAACATACGTTGTGGCGTTTGCAAATTGTGCTGAGTATCATAAAAAGTGCAGAGGAGAGCTAGGGAGAGGAAGGTGTTACGAGGCCTAGCAAATGGTGATTGTGGTGGAAATTCACGTGCCAGAATAATGATAATTTTTTCCTGTGTTTGGAGTTTAGTAAATTACTTAGTAAATGCAGTTAGTTCGGAATAACCCCAAGTATCACTGAATGCTTTACATGGGAGCAAATGTTTGGGCCAAGTGGGAGAACTGTGAAGCATGTGACTGTGCTGGGTCAGACTGCTGCTGGTTACTTGTTAAAAAATGAGCAGGGTACCCCCAAGCCAAGCAGTTTGTGTGTTCTCAGGTAAATCGGAGACACAGTTCACTGGGGTAGATAGCAGCATTCTGCCGCAGTGGTTTTGGTGTTAGATGTTGCAGTCGGTGCCAAAACAAATGCACTGTGAAAGGTACGCGAGCTTAACTGTCCTGGCTTTCCTTTTCCTCTCAGCTCCATGTTAATGTTTCTTCTCTGTCTCCGTGAGTCCTCTTCATTTGTTTTTTCCCTTTTTTACTAGAGGCCCCAATTTTCTTTTCCATTCTGACTAGAGCACAGGAGGGGCAGAAAAAACACAGTGAAATTGGAGAAGTTTAGGTAGGATCTTCCTCCTGTGAAAAGAATCTGTTCAGTCAGTTGCACATAGCTCAGGGTGAGCTTGCAGACAGTGTGCGAATCTAACGGTCTGTGTGAGGGGTGTTTGTCACCTACATCTGGAAAAGGAATTTGGCCTGGAAGGTACCAGCTAGTCTTTCATTTGTTTCTGTGGCTCACTGCAATGCAGGAATGCTTGTTTAGTAACCCTGCAGATTTTCTATCTGAAGTTAATTCCCAGGCTGTCTTTTTAAGTAAAGTTTGTTAGATTTGGGGTTTTTTAGACTCGGTCTTGTGTTTCTTAAAACTGTTAATGGGGGTTTTTTACCATTTGAATTGGTTACTGATGTATGAGCTAACCATGAGGGCAGTAGTTAACATTTGCATGTTTGGTGGAGTGTGGCTCTTTGGATAGAGTTCTCTTAGAAGATGCATGTTGAGGTGGGGTTAGAGTCTCAGTAACTCAGGCCTAATTTTCCTTCCAGTTGCAAAAAACGGGAGTATTTGTTTTCACACAGTTGGTGTATTTTAAAGGGAATAAATGTAAATTAATGGTGATGAATATTTTTTAGCTTTTTCTTAAAAAAAATTGTTGACACTCCAGAAGATCACAACCAATTACAAAACTTGAATGCAAGCTGAGGAAAGAGACTATTTCAGAGGGAAGAAGTCCCTCTGAAACATTTAATACATTGCCTTTGTTCAGAAAGTGGGTCTGATTTTTCATGATGATTTTGAAGGTAAGCTCTGAAAGATGAGTTTTACTACTGACCCAGAATATTTAATGATCTAACTGAAAATTAGTGTTCTGAAATAACCTTCAGAGTACCATATGGTAAGGAGACAGGGCCTTCTGAGGCAGTGGAAGTGGGATATATAAGGCACAGCTGCATGTGTAGGAGAGAGATGCCTGTGCGTGGCAGCCTCTTGATTAGTGTGAATCTCATTATAGCTGGTTTAGATGTAAGCAGGATAATAATTTTCACCTGCCTTTCCCAAGCCCTTGAAGACGTGCAGGTGTTAAACGAGATCACTGCACTCTTTGTTTTTCCAATCACTGCAAGGTGGTAGAGCCTACAGTTAGCCCGGTTAATTTTATTATTTTGTTCACATTTGTGTCTGAGGGTCACAGAGTGAAATGTTAGGCCCAGTATTTGGAGTGAAACTAAGCTTTGAGCATTCCTCATGTCAACAGTGCCACACAGTTCATGCACCTGTGCCTGCTTTGTTTTCTGTTGTAATAAACATTCATTACCTAGGGAAAAAGTGATTAAAACCCATTCATGAAAATAATTCATGCAGGTTAAAAAGTAGAGCTTAGATGTTACTCTGGCTTTTCCAATTTCGAGGTTGTTGGAGGAATCAGTTTTTGTTGTAGACTGAATTAGAATTATATCTAATCAAAAATGTGTGCCCATTATGGGTGCAGTGTAAGATTTTGTGTCCATAATTACTGAGTTTTTTGATTATGTAAGGTGGTTTAAATCTGTGTGTGTAGACACCATTCAACAATATTAACTGGTGTGTCAACGCAGTCCTTTAGTCTTTGGGTTCCCTCCTGTCCCTGCCCCCACTTGGTATATCCTGTGTAATTCTGGATCTCGTAAACATAGTTACATAAAATTTCTTGGACAGATTGTTACCCATTTTGATGACAAAATCCGCATGCAACTTGGCAATATGAGGTGATTCTTCTGGAAGTTATCCTGCCCCTCCAAAACTGCAGCCAGCAGGTTTTTTTAAATTTTAAAATGACATGGTATTATCAGGCGTGGGGGTGGGAGGCCCTTATCAATAATAAATGGGTGTGTGCTGGATGTTTTGCTAGTATTGGTGAGGTAGGAACTGGTGGGGGCTGCAAACAAGCAGATTAATTACTAGGTTATAGCAAGAAGCTCTCTTGCTGTCTTTCACCTTTTCTCCTCTCCTGTTTCCAGCTTGAATGCTTTGACCTGCAATTGATTTGTAGTTGACTCAGGAAGGTTCCCTTCCTTAGAGATTTAACAGTTACATTACAGTGTTGGCTTTGCTCTGTTTGTTTTTTTTCTGGCTAATGTTTGAAAATGAGTGTTTGTGTCTCTAGTGTAAAGATTTAATAACTTTTTTTCTTGGCATGCTACTACTATAATAAGGAGCTATATTAGTTTTCCTGTGAGTGCTGCAAAGCATTTAAATTAAAAATATGTAAGTATATATATGTTTAAATTTGGATGCCACTTAGTTATTGAAGTAGCCAAAACACTAGATATTGGTTTTGGAATATAAAGAAGAAATAAAGGATATATTTTTTTAAAGAGTGCTTTTGTCCATAGTTATTCAATAAAACAAGTCTCGTACTTATGGGTTGTTGCTTTTATTTAAGTGTCTGTTTTCACTGTTTTCAGTTAGGATGTCATTCAGGTGGAATATGTGGGAAGACCAGCTGCTGACATTTCTTGGCCTGAAGTTTGACTAGACATGTAGGAAGACTAAATGATCAAGAAACAATGGCTCTGCTGTAGCCTGAGAGATAAGCACCTACCGGTGGGAATCGGTGCCAAGAGACCTTTACTGCTTTAACCTAACAAAAGAAGGGCACGGCAGGCTCTGTGGCTCTGTGTGCAGCTGCTCTAGGTGCTCTGACTTCTGGTTTGCACCCTGCTTTGCTTGTGTGGATTTAGGGTTTTCTCTCACCTCCCCCTGCAGTTCATTTAACCACTTCCTCAGGAAGTGATGTGACTGTTTACACTGGCTTAGAGAAGTTTTCCTTGCCTACCTGCCTGATTTTCCACTACTGGGTTAAGGGTAAAGGCAAGTGAAAAAGGCTGCATTTTTTTAACTTCCAGGTTTTTCAGTGGGGAATTCTGATTGCATAAGCAAAATACCAAACTCCAAGCAGTGTGGGTAACAGGAGGTGAATTAATGCAGATGAATCTAGTTGAGTCACATAGCTTTCTGACAGGCATTCTTCAATATTAGGAATGTGTTTGGGACTTCAATAACCTGTTTATTCTACAAAAAAATGTTCAGCTACCCTTGTTTCATATTCTTACTGATGTATGTCTGAATTATATGGCTTTCCATTGTAATAGGATGGCTCACTGTCACCATCTGTGAAATTTCTTACATGAGAATGACCAGTGCTTCTAGTTAGGGACAAAGAGAAGGAAACCTCATGTACCTTTATGCATGAGCACAAATTCTAGTTGAATTTCTAAGTACACTCACTGCCATTGTTTTTCTCACTGAAAACTGAATCTTTCTGGTTTTGGCTGAAAGACAATAGCAGAAACAGCAATTGGGATTTTTTCCTGTAGTTTTGAGGTGAGGATAGTTTGCTTGAATGTTTGTTTGTTTCTTTAAATATTCTTAGGAGTCTATTTGAAATGTCTTATATTTGAATGGGATTTGAGTCAAGCTGAGGCTGCTGCTGAGACTGCTGCTCTTCGTTGTTCACCTCCAAAAAAATAGGGTGTGAGACAGTGAAAGATTGATTTAACATTTTGGTATTGTTGGTACTGCTTACCAGGAAGCTTGCTTCCTCGTAAATTCTTTTGTTTTCATTTAAGTGTAATTGAAATTTCATCTTTTCTTATCTTTTCCTCTAGTATGTGGGTGTTAGCTGATTTTAAAACAAAGTATGATTTAAAACCATTTCCCCTTCTGTCTGGTTTCATTTTGACTAGAATGCTGTTTCTCTATTAGATAGTAAAGATGCCTAACATCAGATGTTGTTAAATAGAGGTTTTTTTCCTAATATCAGGCTATTTAGAGTAAGCTTAGTCTAATAATGAACTTCTCATGATAGGGCTGAGAGTAGGATAGAAAGAAGAACTTCATGTGAAGTGGTGTTTGAAAACAAATGGGAATACTCTTCAAAACCTAAGCAGTAAAACAGCTGGCTTGTAAGCAAGGTGTACAGCATGTCTTCAGTTTCTAAAGCCTGTAACATTCCTTTTTCCAGAGTACCCTGTGTAGCATGGGTCTTTATCCCACTCAAACGTTTTAAAAATAAGCTTTTCAGTCACCTGGTTTTCAGTACAGATACTCCTCTGGAGCTGACTGGCCTGGAGTTCTTAACATGTAGGGCAGATACTTTTGCCAGACGCATGTAGAGTTTAAACACACCACTCCACCCCTCGGAAATCAACCCAAACAGTAAAAGCTCCACAGCCAACGATCACAGGTGCGTAACTTGGTATTTCAGTTCTGGAACCTACTCTTAGGGAGTGTGAACCAACTTCAGCTTGAACTAAGTGCACTTCTGCGTCCGTTAATGCCTGTCGTGACTTACGATTTTACCATCGTGTCTAGCTGAGGTGCGCCTTTCAGTGTCTTAGAATGTGAGCAGACAGCAGAGTCAGCTAGTGAAGCTTGCATGTGTATTTGTAGAAACTGCTTTTTTAAATGCACTGAAGGATGCAAAAACACTGGGAGCATGACCAGTTGTGTTAGTACATCTGTGCTTGGTGCTAACTGACATTGCCTGCTATGAGTTGTTACGTGCTGCTTGTACAAATACTGATTTTCCTTGCAGGACATCTGTAAGTTTTTATGCTTCTTTGATTCTGCTTATTCTGTGATGAGTAGGGCTTGTATTTTTTGCCCTGAGAAGTTGTTTTATTGTCTTGGCTGGTTTATATCTGAGTTTATGGGTCGAAAGGGAAGTGTGTGTAAGGCCTTCCAAAGGTAGGAGTTGTGTATGTTAAACCTTGAGGCGAATTGTGTGGAGAAGACTTCTCAGCTGATACAGTCAGTCTTTGAAAAGATGCTTTTGACCTGTGTCCTGAGGGATTTCCAGAGCTGTAAATCCCATTGGTGGGTGGAGGCTTCTTGCACCCCCAGCATCTGAACCCAGAGGAAGCACTGCACGTGACCTGTTTTTCTCATTGATATTTCTCATAGGCTAATAACCTCACTAATTTCCTGCCTAGATCCTTTCCACAGCTAACTCTTGCAGATCCCTGATGCCTCTTCTGTACTGCATGTGGGAAGTTTTAAATGTTTAATTCAGAGTTGTTTTGGCACGTTGCCCAAAAAGTGTTGTGTAGAGTGCTGACTTCTGGGATGTCTTGCCCGTGGTTGCAAGTAAAATGACATAAAGGACTAAGGTGTTAGGGTTAGTAAGTTCAGTTCTGGTCTGTGTTGATAAACTTAATGTCCTTTTAGTAAATTATTTGATCTCTCAAGTCTGTTTTTTGTCTGTAAAATGGAAGTGGGCTTATAGGACCATACGATGTTTTGAGTTGGAAGGACATCTAAATACCATCTAGTTCCAACCCTCCCACTCTGAATCCCATGACTGAGAAACTTTACATTTAAGATGTTTTAACTTCAGGGTTTTGTAGAGTGTTTTAACTGTTTTGGATTCCCACCACTTGAGATCATTTCCTAGGATTTAGGCTTATTTGTGTCACCTTTGCTTCCAGGTCTTTGGAGGAGTCACATACTAACACCTTAGGCCTGATGTGTCCCAGGAGGATTGATTGTGTCTCACAAAATATGGGTTTCACGTTTTGGTGTGCAGGGTGTTGCTAATTTTTTCTTTGCATGTTGTGAGTGGAGACTCCCAGTTCGTTCTTTGTGGCTCGTCAGGCTCTTCTAGAGCCAAGTGTAGAGTAATGCTGCCTGGCTACAAAACCTTGATCAGGCCACTGAGGGATTGCTAGGCAAAACGAAGTCAGAGGTAGGAGAAAGGAAATGCAAGTGTGTTTATTTAGAACACTTCTAAGAGCACTCTCGCTTGTTTGGCAATACATACACGCACATGCATCGAGCACTTGTGCACATGCTTCACATAGCACGCTACATGTGTGTAACACATGTTTGCCATCATCTGCTGATGTCTGTGGGACAGCTTGCAGTGCACTGTCAGGATGCTAGTGCAGCCACAAGTATGTAAATATTATTCCTTACGCAGATGCTGCTTGGAGTCACAGTGGTGTCGTTCAGTTTAGCTTACATCGGTATAGCTGACCTCTCTGTCAGTGTGAATTGAACTGAAAAGGGGTCATTTAGTCCAGTGATGTTGCTGTGCAGATCATTATGGTTTTGTAGTTCAACTCTGGAATTACACTGTGTAATTACACACGGGTTGGTATGGCTCATCTTGGGAACAAAGTCCAGGCGGCTTTATAAAAGCTGTGGAGGCTCTTGGAAAGAGTTTAATGACTCTAAATTCGTTCCAGTTGATAGTTTATGGAAGGACTATTTTAAAACTTCGATTTACGTGCAGGACTGCAGTAGCTACTGCCCCAGGTCACTGGTGCTACTGTGGCTGGCAAGGTGGCCAGTTTGCATTGATCACATTGCTGTGCTGCTGCCAGGTCTTTCATGGACACTGTATCTTGCAGATCCCTCAACTTGGCTGCCTTACAGAAACTGCTTCCTGTTTGTCTCTTCCTCTTCCTGCTTCTTTTTTCTTTTGCTCATTTCTGAATAATTCAGTGTGCTATTTAAATACTGATCTCGCAGGTTGGTTGTGTACTTCTACAGAGCTGTAACTTTCCTACAGGGAAAATCTGTGGTTCTGTTCTGTAAGGAATAGTGTTTGCCAGGAGTGTTCATGCTTCACAAGACTGCACTTGGAGTCAGTTTTCAGTAAGAAGTAATAATGCAGAAATATGTGTTTGAGTCATCATGAGGGTAAGATGGGGTGTGGTCCCCTTGTTGAGTGCTGAACCGATTAGCTGTATCTTGCTCATTCTACTTGGCATAACTTGATGACTATTATCAGCATGATTGTAGAGAAAGTGGAAGGTGGAGGGGCATTTCTGAATGTTCCTGTCGTTACGTATGAGTCTGTCTTTTAGTGGTGTGTTTAGTTATTTGCTGTCTTACTGTTTGTAGGCTCCACAGCAAATTCCGACTTCACTTGGAGAAGTCAATCTCTGAAATAGTGGATTTCCCCTTCCTGTTACATGGTGAAAAATTAAATTTCTAAGCTCCTGAATAAGCTGATAGTGATGTAGAATGGCAGATGACTTATTGCTCCAGACAGCATTGCAGCGCTGCAGATTTGCTTTCCCTCTTTTGATACGATGGTAACATCTTGAAGCTATTCTAAAAATACAGCAAAATGTGGTAGTTGGTAACCACTGCAGGACCCACTTCAGGTAAAGTTGAGAAAGCAGCTGTTGCTCCTTAGCCTGCATGCCACTGAGTAGAGAGGCACAAGCAGAGGTACTAAAGGTTTGTCTAACGTGGTTATTGCAGGTGTCTGCTGAGTGAACCCCAGAGAGATACAGATTGCAGTTTTCGGCCACTTCAAAAATACCAGTCCTGTGATCCTGTCTGAACAGAGCAACTTCAGTAGGTCACACACTTAGTACTGGCCCCTGTGTTTACTCTTAGTGGGAGTCCCTTCCATGTTATTTGAGTTCCTTGTGGGAGGAGATGTTTGTGCAGGAGATAAACCACACATTTCTAATATGATGCAATTGTAGCAAAGTTCTTCCTAAAAGCTAAAGCAAACAAATGAGACATCTTTTCCTATTGCTTGATAGGAAAGATGGAACGTTTTAGTGGTCAGTATTTTAATGTTGTGCAGAGTTGGTGGATTTATTTTCCAGCTTACTGCAGCACACTTAAAACCTGTGGGGAACTGTAGAATAAGCACTGCTTCAGCATAATTTAACACTTGACAAGCGAGTAGTGTAAGTATCTGAAATGCCTGAATGCGAAATTGCTGGTCTCTGGTACGCGGTGGAAAGTGAGAATAATAGGGTGCAACGTAGCGCTCTGACTTACTGATTGAGGACTGCTTCTGTCCACAGGTAGCCATGCAGTTAGAACCAAAACGTTGTTTCACGCTGGGGTTTTAATGTTAGGAGGTCTCTTTTGTGTTCTGGTGAGGAAAGTGTAGGGCAGTGGTTTGTTCGTGCAGCACTTGATCTGTGTTTAAGTGCATGAATGGTTTTGGCTTCTGTTTCCTTCTGGTTAATTTTTTACTTTTCTGTTTGTTTAATTGAGGAAAGTAAAATCCTATCAGGTTAGACTGGTGGTCAGTCCATTTAGCTGGGTTTTGATGGCTTTTGAAGGTTTTCCCCTTTCTCTTCCATTTTCTAGTTCCAGGTGTTGGTTTCTTTTATAACGTTTGGTCAAATGAGACACATGTTCTCCACTTCTCTAACCTGAAATGTAAGCTCTGCCTGGCTGCCCTCCAGAGCAAGATTCCCATCTCAGCTGTGAGTCCCATGCGAGGCTGATGGGGCGATTAAAGCCTCATACCACAGGCTGTTCTTTTTCTCTTGACAGCTGTCTGTAGGTCTAAACCAACACGTTTGAAGTAGTTACTTCAAATAATAATTGTGTGGACCGTGGTTCTTTGGCAGTGAACGCGGTAAAATTCTTGGGCCCAATCTGAGGAACGTTTAAAACTGTGAATTTCTGTTGTATTGTGCAATTATTTGTAATAAGGAATTTTTCTGGATATTAATTCATTAAGAGAAGCAGTGCTAGCTAGTTTGTTTTTATGTCTGATTTAAATAAAAAGATGAAATCTAATGGTGAAAAAGTGTATTAGTTGCTTTGGAAGTTAAGATACTTCTTACTCGATGTAAACCTGCTTTCCTCCTTGCTTTTTTTCTTACTGTTTAGTTTGATAAAGAAGCTTTTGCACTTTTGTTGTTAGCTTGGTTTTCTCTGATAGTCTTTGCTGTTAACAGTTTGATATGCCTGGTGAAGTGTGTTTTGAGTTTCTCCAGAAGTCCTTAATCGGCCTGTGCAGGTGATCCAGCCCTGAAGCAGCCTCTGTGCTGGCTTCAGTTTCCTCGGTTCCTTTCCCTTAGATGTGACTCCAGACAGGGAAGATTGTTCTCAAGCTTTTTTCACAATAAATACATAATTTACATGAATGCTGTGGTTTAATCTTCTTTTGTTTGTTCATTCTTCCCCCGGCCTTACAGACTGGCTTCTCTAAGTATCAGTTATTTATAGTATTTAGAAAAATCAGCCAGCATCATCCCTTTTGTGGCTTGAGATAATTGAAATTACCTTTTTCTTGCTTTCTGCCTTTGTAGAAGTGCACTTTGGCTTTCTTTTCTAGTGTATTAGTTCAGCATTTGAAAATGTAAAGCTCTTTCTGAAAATTCTTTTGTAATGGGTAGTTATTAACACCCTACTTCATTCCCATGTAACCTTAGTCTGTCATAGCATCCCTCTTTCAGTGACGTGACACAAACTGGGAAGTCTCCAAAAATGTGTGGGCTCAGTATTGATTTAGTTGTAGTTCCAACTATATAGTTATGCAGTTTGTAGAGGTGCACACACTCTTCTCACTTGCCTAATCGAAATTTTCCTCTACTTTCTGGTTTGGTTTTGCCTGCATAGGTTACCAACCAAGATTCTGTTTCTAATCTGACTTTGCAGATTTTGGTAGTGTCTGCTGGTTTTGCCGTTCGAGACCTTTAGCTTAAAGATGGCCGAGTTTATTCCATTAAGGTTTCCTAGGCTTAGAAGAGAGCTGAAAACTTACATAACATTTGATGTTGTGAACAGCTTGTGAAGCACAGTGCTGTGTAACAGGCTAACCTTTCACCCTCTTGGGTGTGACTGAAAGGGTAGAGTCTTCGCGGATAAAGCCCCTACCAGCACTGTGGCATGGGAATGTGTACTGTATAGCTGGTGGGTATTCTTGTGCTTCTCACTGAATTGCCAGGCTGCCCTGCAATACCTACTTGAAAATAACCAGTTTGATGAAGCAGAAGTGTTGCAGCTTTTTTCCTGTGGTGGTAGACTGCCTTGTTAAAAGCAAAAATAAAGGTTTTAAAACTTTACCAGTGGTTTTGCTCCTCGGGCTTCTGATGTTTCTGTATTGTAGCTCAAAATCAAGTAGACCTCACCTGAATACAGTAAAAACAAAAACGTTCATGTTTTTTGTTACCTGCAACTATACCCAAACCAGACGATGTCTAATGTGTTGATAGCTCTTCAGTCTGTTAGCTTAGTCCATAATACAGGAGCATGACTGGCTATTTGATTTAACTGTGCTGCTAAGTTGGAGTCAGCAGAACTATTGCTCTAGTGCTCAGGACGTGTTACACAACTGCGATATTGGAGCCAATTAATCTGACATGTTTTTTTTAATCTCTTCTAGTGTGCCGGTCAAATAAAAGTCCCTGGGTCTGTCTGACATGCTCAAGTGTCCATTGTGGAAGGTGGGTACAAAATGCTCAAATCTTTTAATCAGGCCTTTGTCTTTTTCCTTTATTGCTTGACTCTAAGACAATGTATTCACCGTTCCCCTGAATTCCTTATAATTACCTGAAACAAATGCTTCATTATCTCATTTAACGTTCTGACACGATATATTTGTACTAAGCGTACTACTTTTGCTGCTATCTATGTGAGTCCAAAGATCATACTCAACGTTATCTGCCTCTCTGCCACAGAAAAGTATGTGGTGAATGTGATTGCTCAGCTTAGAAAGTGTCTGGAGAACGGCTAATTCAGTGCATTACTGTGAAGTTCCAGTCTGTTGACTGGTGGGGCAAGCATAACTTAGGAAATAATCGCCCAGTACAGCAAGAAGGCAAACAGTCCAAAACAAGATTACAAGCCAAATGCTATCCACAGCGGGGGTCCATCCCTAGCAATAAGGAAACCAGACAACCCCACATTGTTTTGGGAAAGAATGATGCCTCTGAAAGGAATGCAGACCAAGCTTAAAATAAGGGTGCTTGACCAGCAGGAAAACTTAATTTGCACGTGACCGGGGCAGGTCATTACTATGTATTCGGAGAATCTATTGAATCTATATTATTGTACAGCTTGTAATCGTGGGCTTGGGTCTAGTTGGGTGCGCGTGACTGGAGAGGTGTGAACCCTGTGTGCCTCGCTAGCGAATAAATCACTTCCTCAAAAACTCTTAAACAGAGTTCTGGGGTTCTTTCCTTGCATCACTGTAAAACATGTTTCTGTTAACCAATTAAATCAATAAGAACTGTTGGAAACCTACAACTCCAAAGTTATCACAGCTTATTTTAAGAAAAATAACAGCTGTCCCACTTACGCAGAAAATAACTTGAATGTCCTCTAATGTGGTTTTGGAACAAACTTATAGCCATAATATATCAAAAGTCTGTTTACCATCAGAATTCCTTTGGAGTACACTGGGTTTTTGTGTGTGTTAGTTAATGTACACAGAATTTGTAGGGGAATGATATATTGGGATAACTTCAGAAAACTTGCTGCTACAGAAAAGTTTGAGATGCACATACTAGTATGAGTGCCGTTAGTGCTGGCATTTCGGCAGCATCCCAGATGTGAATGTGTTTACATCTGTAGGGTAGTACCTGATGTGCTTTTATTCTGGAAAAGCATCATTACACTTGGTGACTTTGTCTTTAAAAATTCATTGAATAAACTCCAGGTTTTGTTTCTTTGATTTGGATAGCAGTTAAGTGACACACTCAATATTCAGTTTTCAGCACAGCTCCCTTATGTTTTTCTTCATACTTACGAATTTAAGTATTTATACTTGGTGAGAACTAAGAGTGAGAGAGAATTCATGTTGTGTTGCTGTGAAATAGTTTAAATACTTTACTTGTTACTGATTTTTTTTTTCAAAAAAATATATTTACTGTCCACATGATCTTTCTTGTGTGCAGTTAGTAGACATTGAGTCAATTACTTAGGCATTTCATTCTGATTTTTGAAACTGCTTCCATCTATAGAATGGAAAGTAATTGAATGAGAAGAAAGTAATAGATCTTGTAACAGGAGCTCTTCGGGTCACAAAAGCACCCAACACATTCTTCTGTTCAGATACTGTCTGATTTCAAAGGAAGACAAGTAGGTTTCCAGATCCTTACTTGAATGCATCCTCCAGCTTAGAGTCTCTGGGAGCAGGAGTTCTTGTCTGAGAGCAGCAGAGCGGTTTTGGTGGGAACACAGCTCTATAATCTGTCACTTGCTCTCTCAGGCAGAACCCAACTCCTGAAGGCACAAGTCTTGGTCAGGATCAGATGTGATTGTGAGGGTTTTCCAAATGGACACTACATGAGCCAATATGATTTAACATAGAAGCTGTTTTATTGTTAAAACTTAAGCAGTATATACTGTCTTACTCGACATGGACTGGTCCGTTAGACACGAAAACAACCTGCGTCCAATCTCACTGGCTACCATGCGGTGTCCCCGGTACTGTTGTCACTGCCTCTTGTCTCTTCTGCCGGTGGTTATGCCTTAAACAAAGACCTCGACTTGTGCTAATCGCCCATACTTAAGCCAACTATCAGCACTGATTCACATGTTAAAACATCCCAAAAGTCCTTGCTCTCCACAATTGCCCCGTTTTGTATTTATTGGACAAAAATTGCTTGAGCAAGTAAGAGTGATATTATACACTGAATTGTTAACATCACCACCACTGCTGTTACCAACATTAACAATCTAGTCTAGCAGCATCCCTATGGGTCAGTCCGAATTGTCGCCGTAACATTTTAGCACCCTGATGGAAAAAGGCCTGTGATTGTCGCACCTGCTCAAATAGACTAGGCACTGGGCCGGTCCAGGCTGGAGCTACTGATTGATCCGCTCTGTCGTTACCAATAGCCACACCGTAATCGTTTTGATGACTTCTGATACCAGTAAGAAAATACATCTGTTTATGCTGGCCCAAAAGATAACAACAATTCTCTAAACAATGCAAACAGTTTTTCATTTCGCAATTCTTTTAACATGGCTCTCTCCATTCTGCAAACTACACCAACGACAGAGTCTGAAACGTTAGTAACTGCTGTTAGTGCCCAGTTTCTAAACACCCAAAGCACAGCGATCTAGCAGAGTTGTGTTTACTGCTGTTGCCACGTCCGCTCCGGCACTTGTGGCAGTGGCTGAGGGCTGGCTGCCCAGGCACCCTGTATTTGTGTCGACGCGCATCCGCGTGTCGTGCTCCAGTGGAAGGTTCCCTGCCACTTGCCCACATTCCTGCAATCATAAGCTAGATTACCTGGTTTATTACATTTCTCACATAACTTTTCCCTACTCACGTCAGACCACAATCGACGTTCTGTTTTAAAATGGCCCGTTTTTCCACATTTAAAGCACTGTTTATCTCTTCTTCCCTTTTAAATAAGTGGCGATACAGCTGCTGAAACGGCTGCTGCAGTGTGGGCTGCTTTCCCCTTTTCACCAATTCTTTCTGCTGCTTCTAACATCTGCTCTGCACTTGCTCCTTCTGGCAGTGTACACAACAGTTTTGTTTGGGCATTCGCATTTTCAAGTGCTAACATGTCAAATCATTGACCTTTCACTGTTTCCCCCAAATCAAGGTTGCCATTGATAGCACTATATAACCCATCAATATATTTATCACATGTCTCACGGTCTCCTTGTTTTGCAGATGTAAATGCAAGCTCCCTTGCTTTTAGGTCATGTGTGCTGTGTATAGCTTCAAATGCTGTGTCTCTTGGGACAGTTGCAGCACTTGCATGCCAAGCTGCCAACTGCTATTCACAAAGGCCCCTGGTACCTCGTAACATTCGTGATGGTATTTGATAAAGCGATCATGCTCCGCACGAGGCTGAGCCGCCGCGTTATCACATCACATAACCCGTTCGTGAAAAAACTGCATTTGTTGTGAGGGATCCAGAAAGGTATTCACTAAATTCTTTGTGTCATTGGGTGCGAGCAGCTGAGCTGTAAATAGATGTGATAACACAGCCTGAGTAAACGGAGATTTCAGACCATGTTGGGTGATAGATGTTGTAGCTTCCTCAATCATTTTACAATCTAAAGGTGCCCGTTGAGGTTTCTGCCCAGGCACTTGAATGACTGGAAGTGTCTTAGGATGTGGTGAAATGTCTCCCTCTAGGATTGCATCTCTCATGATCCCTTTCCAACGATTTACTGGATTTTGGGATGCATCATGCTTTCTGTAGGAGTCCCAAGACTCGGGTAGTCTGAGGAGTGGCAGGCAGAAAAGGAGTAGGAGGTGGAGGAACGGAGGAGTAGGGGAGAGCAGAAGAAGGAGGTAAAGGCACATCAAAGGACACTTAGTTTTTATTGGACAGTGGCTTCAAGCCTTCTAATTTCTTCATTGGATGATCAAATTGAGAAACTAACGCAAAACCGCTTGTTATGATCAACTTGTGATCCTCTCGATGGTGGAGTTGAGGGAAGTAAAAGAGGACACAAGGTTGCTGCCACTTGTTTTCTCTCATCCTCTGATTCTGATGATTCAGTCGAGTCAGATTGCCTGGAGTCTGAAGTGAGGGGCTCCTAAACTTCCAGTCCTGGCTATGGTCTAGATCTTACTCTCAGCGAGTTTACTTTTGGTTTCACTACGGGTGCAGTAGGCAGGGATATGACCGCTGGCCCAGGGATAGGGGGTACGCGAGAATTAAACAACATATCTGTGGCTCTGGACCCCGTTTCTGCTGGAAACGTTCAGGGGTGATAGCGGCAAAAACCTGCTGTGCTGCAGCGCTGTGCTCTTTCATCTGTCTGAGCGTTTCCTTAATCGGACGCCAGAGGGCACCACAGTCCCTCATTCCCTGAAGAGATCTCCGCCAACAGGCATTTTCCAGGTTTTTTATCCCATGTGGTCAGCAGAAATATTTGTCCCACATCCATGATTCAATTTCTGTCTCTAGACCATTTTAACAAATGCCTCAGAGACGATTCATCATATTTAATTCCTGTCTTAGAGAGTATATGTTGGAGGAGCGTCACCGCTTCTTCCTCTTTGGAAGGTGTCCTCCCCACCTCCCAGCTACCTGGCCAAGGCAGGATTCCGATGTGGCCTTTTAGTCTGCAGGCAGCTGGCCTTCCTCCGCTTCCATGCAGTTTCTGCACAGTGCACTTGCAGGGGCAGCAAGTCTTTTGGTCAACTTCCCGCTTTTCTCCTGGCTTCACCTTGTCTCTCGTTCTGGCTTCACCTTGTCTCTCGTTCTGGCTTCACCTTGTCTCTCGTTCTGGCTTCACCTTGTCTCTCGTTCTGGCTTCACCTTCTCTTTCTGGCTTCTTTTACTGACCTCCTTTTTGCATGAAATCGGAGGCAAGAAGGTCCCTTTGTGTCATTGGGCGCCACTTAGGAGGATTTTCCACATGGACTCTACGCGATCCAATAGGATTTAATGTAGAAGCCGTTTTATTGTTAAGACTTAAGCAATATATACTGTCTTGCTCAACATCGATTGGTCTGTTAAACACTAAAACAACCTGTGTCACAATCTCATTGGCTACCATGCGGTGTCCCCGGTACTGTTGTCACTGCCTCCTCTCTTGTGCAGGTGGTTATGCCTTGAAGACCGACTTGTGCTAATCGCCCATAGTTAAGCCAACTATCAACACTGATTCACATGTCAAAACATCCCAAAAGTCCTTGATCTCCACGTGTGACCGCTGAGATTCTGCCAGTGCAGCAGAATTGCTAACGCGGTGGCTTACAGAGACCTTCCTGTGGAGCCTGTGCAGAATTCACGGGGGTTGTCATTACTGAGTTCAACAAGCCAGAATTGGTGGAGGAGGGAATTCACCTGAGGGCTGGCTGTGCTCTTAGTGTTGATGATGTTCAGTTGTTACTAGGGGTTCTTGCATTTGTAATGAGACCTTTTCCATTAAAGATGTGTCATTTTCTAGCTCTCACATACTTAATGTGAAAATGCTTATTGTGTCATCAAAAGACCTGTAGCATTTTAGATTTTCAGTTAATGTCACTCTGTGTCCTGCAGTCTTTCAAGTTCATGAACTTTATGAAACATGGAAAACTCTGATACCTAATCATGCTTCAGCATGGGAAAGCTTAAGATGGGTGTGTGTTCATATGTGAGTCAGCCACATCCCAAACATGAGAAGTGCTGGATAGAGAAGAAAGTAGAGCTGTGTGAAAAGCATATGAGGAGGCAGTATGGAGAGCTAACCGGATTACAGGTGTGGAAAGGTGTCGTGAAGATGCATCAGTCCTTTAAGGGCCCAGATACAGGGGTTTGGTACAGGGATGTCAGTTGGTGGATGCAGAATGAGAGATGAGTTTGGACAGTATGGGAGAGTAAAGGGGTAAAACAAAGTTGGGAAAACCTCCCTGGTGTTTTCACACGGGTGACTTGCCTATTGTAATGTCTTGTGTAATAGCTGGATGCTTGTTAGGCTGCTTTTTTTCCTTCTTTTCAGTGACTGTTCGTTAAGTAACTGTCTAAAAATATAAGACTTTGTTTTTCGTTTATTTTAGGTATGTGAATGGCCATGCAAAAAAGCATTATGAAGATGCACAGATTCCTATGACCAATCATAAGAAAACAGAGAAACAAGAGAAAGTTCAGCATACTGTGTGTATGGATTGCAGTAGTTACAGTACATACTGGTAAGGGTTTCAACACTGTGATTTAACGTTTTACATACTAGAACATGAAAGCTTTAGGCTTTTATGAAGCATGATATCACACACATTTTTGAGCACCTAATCTCTTGATTTCCAGACATGTCCATTTAAAAACAGTTATGAAATAACCATATGTGAGAGAGCAACTGGAATGTACTCAGTTCTGTCCAGGGGCGGATAAAGAGAGAGTTGAGAGTTTGTGGGTGTGGATTAAGGGCAGGCTGCTGTGTTTGACACTGTTGTGGGTGTCTATTACAGGCCATTAGATCACAATGAGAAAGTTGATGAGATCTTCTACAGGCAGCTGACAGCAACCTCACAGCTACAGGCCTTGGTTCTCATGGGGGATTTTAACTACCCTGATATTTGCTGGAAGGCCTACTCAGCCAGCCAGCCACAATGCAGGAGGTTCCTCCAGGGCGTTGGTGAGGGTCTGGTTGAAGCAGTGAAGGTTGAAAGCAGCCTTGGTTGCAGTGACGATGAGATGGTGGAGTTCAGGGTCTCGTGTGGCAGGAACAGAATACACAGCAGAACCACAACCTTGGGCTTGAGGAGGGCCAGCTTTGGCCTTTTCAAGCAATTGCTAGGGGACATCCCATGGGACAGTATACTCGCAGGTAAAGGGGCCCAAGACAGCTGGTTAACATTCAAAGAGCACTTCTTTGAGGCACAAGACAAGATCATTCCAACAGGTAGGAAGTCAAGGAAGGGAGCCAGGAGCCTGAGTGTCACACCTGAAGTTTTGTTTGGAGCAACTCAAAAATTATTCAGCATGCTGCACAGATGTTCAGCACAGAAGGGTTTCAGTGGCTTTGTGTTGTATGGGGATTTGTTATCTGTTTGCATTTTGTTTAAACGACCAGGATTTCAACCTGCTCTTTTGTGAAAACCTTAGAAAACACAATTCTGTTTTTTCTTAGTGTTCCATATGCACAAATAATCAGCATTGGAACAGCTGTGGGAAGCTAATTCCACTTTAATGCTGTTAACACCTGAGCTCCATGTGGCTTTTTGTTTGAAGTAACACCTGTCTTCGTGTTGCTTTGAAGGTAGTAATATGTGGAGGAATTTTAGGGTGTATGAGGTCTTGGTTGGATCTTCATGTGCTGTGACAAATAGCATGACCAGCTGCTGAGGCTTGATGAGTTATGCCAGTGAGTCAGAGCATCCTGCTGACCTTACTCCAGACCTTGTGTGGGCATTGCAGACTGGCCACGACCGTGCAGGATCCATTGCTGAAGCAAACGAAGCCTGTGAGGAGCAGGTGGGCGCTGCAGTTAGGAAAGGCACTGGGGTTCCGCGGCGTGCTTGTGGGATGACAGATGAGAAGCAGTTTAGCATACGATGTCTTTTCTGCTTTAATCGAAGTAGAAGGCTGAGTTGTCTATGGGTGAAGTGAAACTAATTGCAGAGAGCTTTGCCTTGAGGAGCTCTATTGCGTATAGATCATTAGCTAATTACAGCTTCTCTGTGCTAACATGAAGCTGAGCAGGTTTTAAAAGCATTTTGTCTTTGCTTTCATTTAGTTCTTTCTCATCTCATAATCAAGGACAGATCATTGGAATCATAGAATCATTAGGGATTGGAAGGGACCTGGAGAGATCATCTAGTCCACCCCCCTGCCACAGCAGGATGCCTTGAGTTGTTAGTGCACCCAGGTTTTCTCAGAAGAAATTAACTTCAGTGTGTAAAGGTCCAAGCAGAAAGCATTCCTGCCAAGTCCTGCCCCTTTGTTTTGGCCTGTGCAGTAGGGGCTGCTCTCATGTTGTGCTTTTGATTTAAAGCAAATAGTTGTGTAAATTTGAGTCATGACTAGCTACTGCAGCTACTGAGTTTTCATGGAAGGGTGTTTGTTAGCTTTAGTGTAGACATGAGCTTTTATTTAAAGATTTGTGAATTTGATGATACAGGACTGCTGGAGTGAGTCCAGTGTGGAGCCACAAACATGAATCGTGGAGAGGAACATCTCCCTGATGAGGAAAGGCTGAGGACCCTGGGTCACCTTTAGCTTAGGAAAAAGGAGCCTGAGGGTGACCTCATTAATGGTAATAAATATGTGAAGGGTGGGTCTCAGGAGGATGGAGCCAGGCTCTTCTCAGTGTCATCTAATGACAGGACAAGGGGCAATGGGGGTAAGCTGGAATGGAGGAGGTTCTGCATACTTACGAGAAGGAACTTCTTCACAGTAGGGGTGACCGAGCACAGGAGCAGGCTGCCCAGGGGAGTTGTGGAGTCTCCTCCTCTGAAGACATTTAAAACCCACCTGGACGTGTTCCTGCGCGACAGGATCTAGGTGATCCTGCTGTGGTGGGGCGTTTGGACTACATCTTCTGAGGTCCCTTCCAATCCCTGATGTTCTGTGATTGTTCTGATCATTGGGCAGCCAAGTTAATTGCTGCCTAGAGAGTTCTGATCTCTATTCTGTGTCCTCCTATGCACTTGTTCGGGCTTCACAGGAGAAAAGTTGAGAGAACGTTTATCTTCTGTTAATGTTGAGCCTGCGATTCTCAGTCCTTCCTTTGGTTTTGAGACGGATGCAATGCTAAATCTTCAGACACAGTTATACTTGAGACCCTAAGACCTCCTGAAATTCTGCTGTTTGGATGTAATCAGCCTTTCAGTTAGTTCTAAAGCACAAAGAGAACAAGCACAACAGGTCTTTTTTTCCTCTTCAAGCTGTTGCAGCATACTTTTCCCTGCTGTGTTAGCGACTGGTGTTCTGTGCTGCCTGAGATGACACATGTCAGAAGCTCACTTTCAAAGATACACTTCCTGAAGAGGACTCTTGTAAATCTGTTTTGTCTGTGCCAGCAGTGGGTTAGCACGGAAGAAGAAAGGCTGCCCTGTGTATGTATTTGCATGCCCTGCTTCCCATGTTCATTTAATCCCAGACTCAACTTGCAGGTCACACTTCTGACCCATTAGCCTCCTTACCACCTCTGAATGGGACAATCGGTCGTGCTCGTGTCCCTGTCCCCACTTGGGCTGATGTGAAGATAGGTGCCAAGGTCATAAAACACTTGTTTGCTGTTTGGTTTCTGTGATGGTGCTCTTTGTTTGCAGAACAGACCAGCTGTGCTGGTGCGGGGGCAGCTGGAAATGACACTCCTCTATTTTTGTTCTACAGTTAGTGAAAACTGAAAAGTGAAGAGCCTTGAGGTGTTGGCTTACTTGTATAAGGCGTTGGCACAACTGAGGAGACTTGGATTTACTTAGTTTTTTCATGTCCTGTAAGTCCTGAAGTCCAACCAGGTCTTTTAAACATAGCATGAAGGTCTGTAACCTACTTGAGTGGCTGGCACCGAGCACAAGCATTCCCCAGGGCACTGGGCTGTTGCTGTTTTAGCAGCAAAGGGGGCCAGGAAAGACCAGGCATTAGGGGTGGCAGAGGTGCTAAAAACAGAACATGTGTAGAGAGGAGAACACCGTGCTGGTCCCTCCCTGAAGCACGGAATTTGCTCTCTGTTCTGTTGCAGTTGAAAGGACAGGGCAGGACTGCTGTGTGCAGACAGCTGGGTTGTTGATTTGGGAAGACCTGAGAAGGGCTCACAAATGGAACGTCGGTTTTAAATGCTGGCCCCTCATACAGAGAGTAATCTCCCAGCAGTTTACATTTAAGGTGTGTGGCTTTAGCAGGTTTTAAGCTATTCTAGCATAAAATACTTCCTATGCTGTCTGTTTTGTTGATCCCAAATGGATGGGTAGTAGCGCTGAATCCTCAGTGTTGTGAGGGAGGTGGTTTAAAAAAAGTGCCTGTCTCAACGAAAAACAGAAGCAGCTTGATTTGGTTTTCAGTGGACGTTAGACTGACTTCTCCAGAATTGCAGGGTCCCTGACATTTAATGTTGTCTTTGGTTTTGTTCCCTCCGTAGTGGTTAAAGTGCACTTTGAATTCTATGTCAGGATGTAACTGCTGTTGGAGATCAGACTAAAAATAAGGTTAACGTGGTCTTTGGGGCACGGGAGCAAGCATTAAATGGTCTTGCAGCAGTTCATTGGCTCAGAGGCCTTCAGTGAGCTTGCACCTGCTTTCACTCCCTGTTTACAAGCAGGAGTAGCTGTTGAGTAGCAGTGCACTGGTCTGTGCACACACCTGGTAGTAAGGAGGAGTCATCGGATTGGACTGTATTCACCTGCTCCATGCTTACCTCTCAACAAAGCTGGCCTGGGTGGCTTTCTCTGATGTTGCCCTTGAGGTCTGGTGTCCTGGGAAAGTGGCAGATGCCGGAGTGCTCCATTAGTTGACCAGTACAGCTGAATAGGGCTGGTTAAAGGTGAATGTCACCCTCCTCCCAAAGCAGCCAAGCCTATGGCAGTCTTTAAAGAACAACTGTAAAATAGCATCTGTTACTGGCAGTGGCCATCTCCGTAATTTCCAGACTTTGCAGTCTGCAGAAGTAGCCAGAACTGAGCTCTGTTCAGTGTGTGGAAGCCCGGGTGGTTGTGTTGATTCCTCGTGCACAAGTCAGCAGAGATGGTGGGTGGACTGCTCTTGCAGACTTTCTGGGAGGGGCCTTGACTTTCTCAGCTCCGCAGTCTCTTCAGGAATTCAGGGTTTGAATGAACAGTAGCCGTGCTGTTGCCTTTGAGCTGTGTCGAAGGGTTACCCAAAAAAGAGTGCTGTCAGTTCCAGTTGTGCCTGAAGTGGATGGCTGAATTAAGCAGCGTGCATCTGCTCCAACAGGGGTGTAACCTGAGATGAAGAGGATGTGCTTGGCATTTGAATCAGTCCTGTGCCCAGGGGGAAGAAGAGAAATAGCTACAGTGTTCTGGTGTCACACATCCAAAGCAGGTCGGTTAGTTTTCTTCACGGAAGGGGATCCGCTGGTTGCCTGCCAGACCTTTGAAGTGGCACAGGACTGACAGATGTGTCTCAGAGCTGAGTTAACTTGGTGGGATGTGGGGGAGAGGAGGTTGGGACAGGTCTCTGCTCCCTGTTTATAGCAGGGTTCTCAAAAGCGCGCATGCAGGTGTTGTCAAGTCTTCTACCTTCCTGTTTCTTACATCAGAGTACGGATGATCTAGTTGTTGGGCTAGCTCTTGGCTAACCCTGCAGGGCTACTGTGGAGTGTCGCCTGCAGCTTCTGCGCAGCAGTAAGGCTCCGCTGACTGAGACCTGGGGAGGCTGCACAGAACTGGTGCACTGTTGTGTGGGTGTGGACTCTGCTGGGCTCCACTTCCTTATTTACTGCAGCGTGTGTTCCTTGGTTTTAAGGGATTTCTGTCCTCCTGTCCCCTCCCATTTTGACTGTGTGACCCACTCTGTACAGATGGAGTCTGTCCGTCACAAGCAGAAGCAGCAGCATGGATGGGGTCCACATCACTCTGTCACCTGTTTTTGTGCGGATCAGAAATGCAAGGGATTTAAAATAGAGCAAAGCAGCCCAAGTCAGTGTTCTCTTTGACAAGCTCCCTTTGCTACTGAAACAAAGTGTGGGATGTTTGCAGCATTTCCTGAAAGAGCCTCCTTCTCCTCTAGAAGTGGTCTGTAGAATGCTATGGGCTGGTACACTTCTGTAACCTTGCTTCTGCCGAGAGACTGCTTTGATTTTACTCCAGGTCACACTTGCCTTGAGGCACTGGGGGGGGAACTGGCTTCTCTCTTTTCATCTCGGTCACTTTTTCACCCCTCACAAAGCCCAGAGTACCAGCCTAAGTTTTGTAAGTGTTTCTGTAGATACAAGAACTATGTGGGAGATGTGAGTGATGTTCATGGTTAAAGCACAGGGTGCGAGTTGCCACAGACCTCTGGTGTGACCCTGGGCAAATGATGCATTCTTAGTTCATCTGCCCTGGGGGTTTTTTGGTACCAGAAACGTCTGTTTTCGTGTGTGCCTGTCTGTTCAGCACCTCAGGTTTAATGGTAGCTTTACAGTATTGACAATTATTTGTGCAGTATCTTAACAAAATACCCTTGTGTTCAGTTCAGCGGGTATCAGCTGCTCTCTTCTGTGAAACCTTCCATGGAGTTTCTGCTCATGCTGCCTTTGAATTTTTGTTGACCTTGGCTTTGGACAGGCAGTGCACTATGCCTGTGATCTCTCAAAGAACTTAGCTAAAACGAAAAACATGCAGTAGGATGGTGCCTGTACCTTCTCTTGCTGTGGGGGGTTCGAGGTGCGGCGCTCCCGTCCTCCTTGCAGCCTTACACTGGATCGCTTCAGCGCTTCCTGCGCGCGGGCTCGCACGACTGCTTCGGACTTCCTCACTGAAAACCTCCTGCATTCTAATAAGTGTTCTTCTTGCAGTTACCGCTGCGATGACTTTGTGGTCAATGACACCAAGCTGGGCCTTGTTCAGAAGGTCAGAGAGCACCTACAGAACTTGGAGAAGTAAGTACTTGGTCTGCGTCCTGACTGCTTTGGGCAGGCTCGTCATAGGCGTTGTGTGAGTGCCGTGTCTGTGCTCTGGGCTTTCTGTGTGTGATGCTGTTTGGTTAAAGATCCTTACTGATCACTGAGAAGCAGAGGTGGAGAGCCAGTGAGCTTGGCACAGAGCACTGTAGAAGCTGCTTACAGTGATTCAGGGGCTTTGATGTTGGCTGGCAGCCGCTGCCTAGCCAGCAATTACAGTCTCTTTCCATGGAAGAGAATTTCTACCACAGAAACATGGTCAAAACCAGAATGTGAGCATCTGGAGCAGAGAAATTTAAGTGAATGCAGATGGCAGTTGTCTTCATATTAATTGTGTAGTTTGGTTTCCAAACAAAAAGATCAGGAAGGTCTGTGAGCTGGAGTTGTACAGAGAAGTGTCGTGTTTTTCCTCTGCCTGTGTCTGGCACTGTTCCGCTGAAAAGTAGATGTTCCAGCCTCTGTGACGCAGCTGCTGCGGCCAGTGCTAAATAGGAGGTAGTTTTTTCTGTTCACTTGGAAGTCTTGTATTGAACAAAGCAGAAGCACATGTGCATCCATTGCTTTGAATGCCCTAGAGTTGAGAGAGGCTCTGGCTGAGAAATTGCTGTGGTTTTCAGGAAATCCTTGGATCTTCCCCACGTTAAGTATGGCCCCTACTCTGTAGGTGAGGCTAATGCTTTTGCTATTTTCCATTCTGTTTTGGCTGAGCTGGTCAGGTATGTAATCACGTGTATTTGGGGCATACATCCAGGACAGCTAACTCTTTGAGAGGTAAATGATACCACAGAGGCTTCCATTATGTGAATCACAGAATTGTAGAATCATTAGGGATTGGAAGGGACCTCGAAAGATCATCCAGTCCAATCCCCCTGACCCAGCAGGATCACCCAGACCAGCTCACACAGGAACACGGCCAGGTGGGTCTTGAACATCTCCAGAGAAGGAGACTCCACAACCCCCCTGGGCAGCCTGTTCCAGTGCTCTGTCACCCTCACTGTGAAGAAGTTCCTTCTCAGACTGATGTGGAACTTTCTATGTTCCAGCTTAGACCCACTGCCCCTCGTCCTATCACTAGATGACACTGAGCAGAGCCTGGCTCCATCCTCCTGACACCCACCCTTCACATGTTTATAGACATGAATGAGGTCTCCTCAGTCTCCTCCAAGCTCAAGAGACCCAGCTCCCTCAGCCTCTCCTCATAAGGGAGGTGCTCCACCTCCTTCATCATCTTTGCTGCCCTACGCTGAACTCTCTCCAGCAGCTCCACATCCCTCTTGTACTGAGGAGCCCAGAACTGGACACAATACTCCNCACTCCACTAGATACAGGCCCCCAACCAGACTCTGTCCCACTGACCACTGCTCTCTGGCTTCTGTCCTGCAGCCAGTTCACCACCCACCTCACAGCTCAATCACCCAGTCCACACTGCATCAGTTGGGCTGCGAGACTGTGTCAGATGCCTTACTGAAGTCAAGGTAGACCACATCCACCGTTCTGCCATCATCTGTCCACCTGGTTATGCCCTCATAAAAGCCCATCAAGTTGGTCAAGCATGACCTCCACTTAGTGAAGCCATGTTGACTGTCCCTAATGACCCGCTTGTCCTTGATGTGCCTAGAGATGGAGGTGAGGCTGACCGGTCTGCAGTTTCCTGGGTCCTCCTTCTTTCCCTTTTTGAAGATTGGAGTCACATTTGATATCCTCCAGTCCCCAGGCACCTCTCCTGATCCCCATGATTCAGAAAAGATGATGGAGAGTGGCTTAGCAATGACTTCCGCCGTCTCCTTTAGTACACGCAGGTGCATCCCCTCAGGGCCTGTGGATTTGTGTCCATCCAGTTTGCTCAAGTGATCCCTAACCCCGTCCTCATCAACCAAGGGAGGCTCCTCTCTGGCCTCGTCCTCCTCTGGAGCCTCAGCAGTCTGGGGCCCCCAGAAGTACAGACAGAGCCACAGGAGGTGTTCAGTGTCTCTGCTTTCTCTGTACCCTCTGTCTCTAGGGCACCCACCTGATTGAGTAGGGGGCCTACACTGCCTCTAGGTTTAGTTCTACCTGCAGTGTATTTGAAGAAGCCCTTTTTGTTGCCCTTGACCTCTCTTGCAAGGTTTAATTCCAAGGAGGCCTTGGCTTTCCTAGCTGCATCCCTACGTTCTGTCACCAGAGCCTTATAATCACCCCAAGTGGCCATCCCCTCCTTCCATGACCTATAGGCTTTCCTCTTCAGTGTGCCCAGCAGCTCCCTGTTTAACCACTCAGGTCTTCTGGCTCCCTTCCTTGACTTCTTTCCTGTTTGAATGCTCTTGCCTTGTGCTTCAAAGAAGTGATAGTAACTGGTTTTGAATGCTTGGAGGGCTTTTTCATAATCAAATGAAAGCAAACTCCAAACCCAACCTGGAACCTGAAACAAGCTGTGATTTTGCTGTTAGATTAAAGAGAAGTGGTAAACTGAGGGGATAGTAGTTTTCAGTGATCTGGAAATAACAGCTAATCCTTGTTGTAGCCTTGTATTGCCCTGAGCATTACGCACACTATAACTATAGTTGTGATCACCACGTTAAACACCAGGATGATTCTGTTGTCTTTGGGACAGTGATTGTTTGTCTAGGCAGTAACAGCTCTTAATTACTTCCCAACAGTTCAGCCTTTACATCAGACAGACACAGGAAAAGAAAACTGTTGGAAAACTCATCTCTGAACAGCAAGCTATTAAAAGTAAATGTAAGTACAACAGGTTTGGTACAGTGAGTGTGAACTGTTGAGGCTTGTGGTTGGCCTGGACTCCAAACACTTAGAACTCTAGTTGGCCTAATTCTGGTCAGTGCACTTGTCCTCTCGCCTCCTGAGCGCGTCTCAGAAGAGCCCCTTCTCACAGAAAAATGCCCCGAGTTCTGCATTTCTGTTGGCACAGACTTGGAGCTCCCTGGTGCTTAAGAAATGAATGGAGCTTCAGGGGAGTTTGAGCCTGATGAGATGAGTAAACTGGCCAGGGCTAGAGCCTCTGCCTGTTGGGAACAAAGGGAGGTGGAGAGAAGACAAGGGCTGTTTGTCTGTGCTGGTTGTTTTATTTGTCACACAGCAGAAGGCTGAGGAGCAGATGCACTGTCTGTTTCTAGATGGGTAAGAGGGTAATGGTTAACAAAAAGTAAACCATTTCTACAGGCTTTTTAAAGAGCTTAGTAAAACTTCCTTTCAAAAGGAACTGTGGGCTGTTCAGAAAGCTCTTCTCACTCTCATCATATCTGTGCTGCTTTAACTTCACATCTGCAGAACAATGCCCAGGAGAGGACATTCCAGCCTTTGCTAGATGACTGAAGGGCTGCACTGTTTCTTGCAGACAAAGTATGCCCAAACCAAATGTCTCACACTTTGGGTTGAAGGAGTTCCTAATCTTCATAGTTTCTCATGGATTTTAAGGGAGGGAGAGGAGAGATACCGACCCCACTGCAGGAAACTGCTTCGTGTTCCCCTTCAGCCAGGAGTGGTAGAGCAGAGCTGTTCCTCCCTGGGGCTGCAGGGCAGCAGAGCAAGGCAGCTGAAGTAACAGTCTGTCTTCAGCTATGAGGAACAGCAACTACCTGATTACAAAAAGCTATGGAGAGGAGGGTGGGGTGGGAGCAGGGCAGGTGTGGTGGCTTGGTTGCTTTAGAAATGTGCTCCCTGCAGTCAGTTCAGGCTGCCCTGAACGTGCTTCTGGAGCTGCGCCAATCTTGAGGTCGGTGAGGAAGCCTGCAGAAGTGGGTGGTTTTGCTATGGCAACACACAGCATCTGTCTGGAAAGCTAGAAGCCAGTAAAACCAGAAGGAGAATACTGGGAGATGCAGAAAACACCTGAACTTAATGCTGTTAATTCTGTTTTAAATAGCACGTGCACACGTGCCCTGCCGCCATTAACTTCTTGCCAGAGATTATGGTAGATTTGGGGACGAGAAGAGAGCAGAACACTTGGTGCGTGCACTTGGTAACCTGGATTTGCAGGCTTTGGCATCAAGTAGTGCATTACTTTTGAGATACAACCACTAAGAGACAGCAGAGCCCTGTTAGCATGATGAGGAGTGCGCAGCGGTGTGGTGGGCTTCCAGCCTGATGTTCTGTAGACAGTGGAATGTGGCCAGGTGCTGCAGGTTCTAGAAGTAAATGCAACCATCTACGTTTCTCTCCCCCTCCACTTTTCCAAAAAAATGCTGTTGTCTCTTTCACAAACCCTCCTGGTCCCCACAGAACCTGCACCAAGGTAGCAGGCTGGTGCTGCCGGTTCAAAAACAGCCGGCAGCTGTCTATGCTCTGCACATTGGACTTGGAGCGACATCAGTGAGAACTGTGGCTCTCATTTTTCAAAGCTCCAGGAGAGCTGCTGTCCAGTTCTCGCTGTGTGTTATCAGAGTGTGACTGTCTAACCTACACACAAACAGTTTGCATCTAGCCTAGGTTTCTTTGCACAGGAAAAGCTGTCGTGCAGTCTCCTGGTGACAGGAATGAGTGCAGCCAGCTTTCACATCAAGGTAGAACTTGGAGGCAGTTTGAGCTGTTGAGGTGATTGCTTTGGCTTTGCAACTGCTGATCAAACGGGAACAGCTCTGTGAGGAGAAGGAGGGGGAGCCGTGTGAAATCTTCCTTTAACTGAACCTTCGTTACTTGCAGGGGAGCACCGCTGCCCTCTGTGCCACAGGCCTTCGGAACCTGGGGAACACGTGTTTCATGAATGCAATCCTGCAGTCGCTCAGGTACCTCTGAAGCTTCCCCTGCCCCTCGGTGGGAGCGTGACTGTGGCAAGTTAGCAGGCTAGGAGAGAGTGCCTGGATTTGCACAGTGGGCGTGTGCCCGTGCTGCGCTGTTCTGAGGCCACCGCTGCTCTGTAGCTGGCCTTTTGCTTTTCTGAAGTAGCCTGCTGGGCAGTCACTGAGTTGGGCTGTTGCAGGACTGACCAGTCTCCATTGTCTGATGTCATTGGCAGGGGTTGAGGCGCGTGCTGCTCGTGTCTGGATGGTAGCAGAGATTAGAATTGATAGATGGGGTTAGAGTTGGAGCTGACCTCTTCAACAAACAGAGTCTGCATGGTTAGGGAAGGCCTGCTGATACCTCAGCCTGAGGTGCTGTCACCTGCTGCAAAGGGAGCCAGGTGTCGTTCCTTCAGGCGGCTGGGATGATGGTGTTGACAGACGTGCTCAGTCGGTGACAGCAGCCGCGTGTGTGCTGGCGACAGCAGTCCTCTCGCTGCACGAAGCTGCGTCGGTGCATGTCAAAGAACAGGCTCCAGGATGCACAATGTTCTCTTCATTCTCTGCCCTTTAACTCACTTTTCCCCCTTCAGTAACATCCAGCAGTTCTGCTGTTACTTCAAAGAGTTGCCCGCTGTGGAGCTGAGGAATGGGAAGACGGCAGGCAGGCGGACTTACCACACCAGGAGCCAGGGAGACAACAACGTGTAAGCTCCGTGTTCCTAACGGTCGTGCTGCACTCCGCGGGCAAACAGCACGTGCTGGGGTATTAGAGCTGTTACACACGTGCTTCCAGTGTTCCTTACCTGGGTCTGGTGCTGCAGGGGGGATCAGGCAGGTACATCAGGGAGCACCAGAGCGTGAGTGCATTTAGAGCAAGGTTCAGGAGTGCTGGCTGCAGATACTCCAGGCGTTCCAGCTGAGATGAGACTGGGGGGTGCGGCTGCAGGCGAAGGCGCTAACAAAAAATGGAGTGAAACCAGAAGTCATTGACAGTCTGTAGCTTGCTTGTGCAAGGGGTGATGTTAGCAGAGTCCACAGTTAACATGCTGAGGTGAAGAGATTTCCAGGTGAATCCAGCACCTGAAATGTAAATTCCTCACATTGTGCAGGATTTGGGGCATAAAAATCTCAAAAGGACTGGAAAGGATATTTCTCCAGTCGTTTATTCAGCTAAAGTAATGTCTGATGTTTGCACCAAAAACTACTAAAAAAACCTTATGGCTACTAAAGCCTCTTTTAATCACCAGCTCTTCCTTTCTTTCCAGTTCACTGGTAGAAGAATTCAGAAAGACACTCTGTGCTTTATGGCAAGGAAGTCAAACTGCATTTAGTCCAGAGTCTTTATTTTACGTTGTTTGGAAAATCATGCCAAATTTTAGGTGAGTATTGGAAAAGAAGTGCCACATTCCTGACTGCAGCCTGGTGTTGCTGGTGTCCTGCTCTAACGGAGTCCACGGGGAGCATCCCACGCACCTTCCCCATGCGCCCCAAATAAGCTTTGGAAAGGGTCAAGAGTTGTGTGTTCCTCAGTAATGCTTTTATTTCCCCACCCTTCTCCCACATGCTGAGTGTAGCAGTGTCAGAGAGGACAAGCGGCTCAAACGCTGAAACGGTTGTGTCTTCGAGCCAGTGCTCGGAAGAATGGGGACACTGGCAGGCAAGGGCCACGTGCAGGGTGTTGACAGAAGCTGGGGTTAGCTGTGGTGATCAGTGATGAAGTTACGTGAACACGGGGACAGCACCTGCAGGCCTAGATACAAACCTCCTGGCTGAAACTTCCTTGATTCTCTGGCAGTACTGCAGTCACCGACTGAATGTGAAATGAAGGCTAGGAGGAGAAAAAACAGACTTGAGCAGAGCAGGTCTTCTGTGCCCATAGTGATGGTGAAAAGAAAGGGAGAAAAGATGGTTACCCAAGTAAATCAAAGTGTTGTTCCTCTCCAGGGTGTCCCTGTCCTGACCCCTGAACTTCTTTCACAGGATCCCTGAAACCTGTTAGGATGTATTGTGATGGAGGCAAGTTGCTCTGTGTCCACAGGTAGGGGAGACGCTCTGTAACATCTCCAGCAGTGCTGAAAAGGTGCTGTGAACACTTGTGATCAGCAAGAGTCCCAAATAACAATTTACTCTGTTCTTCGCGTCGCCAAACGCGTTTCGCTTGGCTTATGAGAATCAAGGAAGTTTAACGCCAGTAGCTGCAAGCAGTGAATAAGCATCACCCATAATGTTCTTGACCTGTGCTCTGTCCCAGTCTGCACTACGCTTCTTGTTAGACTGAGAAACTAGTTCCTCAAGCAAATTTTCAGCACTGTGGGTTTTCCTGTAGCTTTTAAAATGCTGTCTCTTGGGGTTCCCCCCTTCCCAGTTAGCTGTGTGCGTGCCCATGATTAACCAGTAAGAGAGCACATTACGTTGCGTGGACAAGAGAAGCAGCTGCTCAGTGGATTCCTGCTCCCATACGGTCCAGGAAGGAACCTGAATTTGTTCAGTGGTTAATTGCAACCTTGTGGAAGGTCATGGTGCTGCAGTTCTAGTTCTGCTCTCTGCACCTCTCGTGAGACGGGGAGGTGCATGGACAGACATGTGAAAGGGGGCAGAGCGAGGCAAGCCAGCTGCTTTGGCTTGTGCTTGCCTGAAGTGCTGGGCTACGGGAGAGGAGGCTTGGCTGGAAGCATGGTGGTGGTGGTGGTCCAGCCCAGCTGTCAAAGGCACATTGTGCCCTCCTGAAGGGACTGCAACTGCTGTTACAGAAAAGACCTGCAGCTGGTACCCCACGGGGAGTAAAGCTTCAGTGGCACATGCGGGAGCAGCTCCGGGCTCTGCTGCTGCAGGGGATGTCCTGCTCCCCTGCAGGCTGAGAGAACTCTCTAGTCTTGCGCGGAGTCACCGGATCTGCTGTACGCATACCAGGCTCTTGTCTTTCTAGGAAGTGTTCCTGCCTCCACCTCCTCTTGCTGCCAGCGGGGAAAGGGCCTGAACTGCCTTTACGCAGCTCCCATCCTTACGTATGTTCTTGTGCCGGTCTGTGTCTGTACTTAGGCTTTTAAACAAATGTGGAGATTTATCTCCAAGCGTGGACAGACCAGGTACCAGGAGCCCACCCAGCACCCTGGAATCATCCCAAAGGCTATTTCACCCAGTTTGTTGCAGAGCCAGTGTGCCGTGTGCTTCGGAGCTGTTCTGTGAGGAGTGTCATGCTGAAAAGATGTGTGAGGTCAGGACATTGGACAAATTTGATCTTCAGCTCTTTATTCTTCTGCGTTAGTGAAACTGAGTGTGTCTTGGTTTGGTTTAAAGGAAGGAAATGATGTGTTAACCTCAGCAGGTTCAGCTTTACCCTGCAGCGCGCACAGCTAACAGGCAGTTAACGTGCAGCTCTGAGGTGATGCTTTACTACTCTGGATCCTAATTACACGTAACTGCGTAGTACTGTAGACTCTGGCAACTTCAGCAGAGCAAGGCCTGGTCCTGGCTGGGCGGGACCCTGGCCTGTGCGAGCACAGCGGCGAGTGTGAGGGCCAGTGTCCCAGTGACAGGGTGGCTTGGGTGCTGCTGTTTGTTTCACGGCGAGCTGCAGGATCTCCCTGCAGACTCGGTAATTGCTTTTAAAGCTGCCGACGTGGAAGAAAACGTTGCTGTAACTCTGTGTGAGGAACAGGCTTCACTTTGGTTTGATTTTGCTCCCTCCTAGCAGTGCTCCTGTAGAACCAACCTGGGTTGTTCCCTCAGCCCTTCAGCCTTGTGCTGCACAGTCTGCTCCGGCTCTGGGTCCTCTGCCACAGTCCGTGCAGGTGCTTCCCCTTCCCTGAGCAGTAGCTGAAACACCATCATCTTGGCCCTTTTCCAGACACTCCTGTGTGACAGGCATTGCCAGTAGTTCTGTGGAGCAGGGAGGAGAAGGGTCAGAGGAGCCACAACAAAGCAGCTTCAAAGAATGGGCATGAGGGAGACCCAGCTCTACTTTGCAGGGATTTTGATAACAAGGCCTGTAAGGACTGACGTGTCATTCTGTCAGCGCGGCACCAAGCTGTCAGGGTTTCACTGTTTGTGCTTTCTTCACTTGGGTGGACATCTTATGGTGAAGGAATTCATTTGAGGTGTTACTTAGCTGAAGGGACCTGGAAGGCCTGTTGTGCCTGGACTGCTTCTCCGGTCCCTTCGATTAAGTTTGTTAGTGGTGGAATAATGATGGTGCCTGAGTGGCACTGCTGCTGATAGCAGGATGCACCTGGCACTGGAGCTGCAGCCTGCCAAAGGCTCCAGAGGGGCTCTGGATTACCCCCTCTCCCAGCATGTGGAGGGAGACGTGCACTGGTGAGCATAGCTGGAGACCTTCTTCTAGAAAGGGGAAGGGGTGTCTTTGTCGTCCTCATTATTTCAGGCTTTGTCTTGTTGCGGAAAACAAACCCAAGGTTCCTGGCTTTGGTAGAGGGGGAACGAAGAGGAAGACGCCTGGCACTGCCACAGCGAGTGGGATCAGCGGCTGAAGGAAAAGCTCTTGAGAAAACTGACTCAAAATTCAACGTGATCGGCGCCTTGGGCGGGACCGGTCGGCACCTTGGGTGGGATCTTTTGCCAGTTTTCAAGATACCACTCAACCATTAAATTCCCCTAGTATCAAAGCAGGGCTGTCTGAACACGATTCATAGCAGCTCTGCAGAGGCAGGCCTGCGTCACGCGTAACCAGTAGATCAAGACAAGATGCTCTGCGTGAGTGGGGGAAGCCACTGTTGCCACTGTGTGCTTCAGTGTGCACAGGAGGGGTTTCAGTAGCCCACACTGAGTGTGGCTCGGCCACCGCGTAATGTGACAGTCCTAGGAATGGAATAGGTGAGCAGGTGCTGGTGTCTCTGCTGCTCCTTGTTATTTTCTGGAGGGTCCCTTTCTGTCTAAAATACATACTCTTAGATGTTTCTCCATCCTTGGAGACCACCAAGCAAGCAGAGGTTCTGCGTGCGACTGGTGCTCTCTGTGCATCAGCACCAAAGCAACGTGTACGTCTGTTGGGTGACTTGGTTGCTGTTGTCTCCTCTTCTCCTTAGGGGATACCAGCAGCAGGATGCCCACGAATTCATGCGTTACCTTTTGGACCATCTACACCTGGAACTCCAGGGTGGCTTCAATGGTGTTTCACGCTCAGTAATTTTGCAAGAAAATTCCAGCCTGCCTGCAAGCAACAAATGCTGCATGTGAGGAGAGTTTTCATGTTTCTGAAAAACCGTAGTGTCCGTCCGCGGGTCTGTCTGGTGGGTGCGGAGTTTTCAAAATTCAAGTTCCCTTGAATGCCTCGGTGCTGGTGCAAACTGCCCAGCCACAGGTTCTGAAGGACTGTAGGGTGCTCTTCCTTTCCAGAGGAGGTGGGTCAGCATTTCTCACATGAAAGGACTTTGAGGAGGTAGTGGAGCGCAGCTAAGGAGCCCTGGTTTCTGCAGGCTGACAGGGCCAGGTCTGCAGGCACAAACAGAAGTGTTCTCCACCTGGCTGACCGGAGAGAACCTGTTTCAGAAACAGGCTTAATGACAGGGTTAAACTGCTGCAGCCCTGGGAGCATCAGCTCACCAGCTAGAAACGCCAGGGACCAGCAGGCTTTTGACAGCACTGGCAGCAGCTGCTCAGTGCACACCTGCCTCACCCTTTCTGAGGGTACAGGGTAAGCAGAAGCACTGCAGCAGATAAACACTTGCACTGGCCAGTTCTGGGTGGAATGAAACGCCTGGTGGATGTGCTCGGTCCCTGTGACTGCACGTAGGCAGCGCTGCTCTGCCTAGTAGCGGTGTCTTGTAAACAGTGGAACAGGCGCTGAGGTGTACGCCCGGGTACTGACCTGACCTTTCTGGTGTGGTTTGTCTAGAAATGGAGCATCTACCGTGGTCACAGCTATTTTCGGAGGCATCCTTCAAAATGAAGTCAACTGCCTCATATGTGGGACTGAATCCAGGAAGTTTGACCCATTCCTAGGTAAGGCGTCTCTTCCTTTCAGAAACGCGGGACTTCAGGCAGAAAAAGGTCTGAAGGTCAATACACGTAGATGTTACATGACTGAACCAGAGTTTTAAACCTGCAAAGATCTAAGCTTTGTTTTATTCAGCCCTAGTTTTTGTCTTTGTTCTTCTAGACCTTTCGCTAGATATTCCAAGTCAGTTCAGAAATAAACGCACTAAGAATCAAGAAGGTGGACCAATGTGCACACTACGAGGTGAGTGCTTGGGTAGCAGACTCTTCACCAGGAGCAAGAGCAGATACAATCTTCAGAGTGGTTATTTTGGAGGAGCCAGGCTTTTATCTGGGGTGTGCCTTGGTGCCCAAGGCAGGTTTTCACCCAGTCTGTGCGTTCTGAGGGACCACAACGATAAACTGGGGCTCAAAAGTGCTCCAGGCAGTCAGTGACATACCAGGGGTTCCAGCAGAGGTTTTCCTTTGTGGTCAGTCTTTCTGCTGCTTTCCAGACTTTCCACCCAGCACTTCCCTGCCTGGGATTGCTGCCTGTTACAACAGGTTGTTGTGCTGAAGCACAAGTGACTGTGGTAGGGAGGACGAGTTCCGCAGCTCTGCACAGCTGTTCTGTGCTGCTCTGCTCATTGCGTCTCGTGTTCACCATAATGACCTGATGTCACCTTTCACCTGGGATCAGGATTCACCATGTGGTGTTTTGTCTTTGCATCTTGTTCTTCTCTAGATTGTCTTCGCAGTTTTACAGACCTGGAGGAACTTGATGAGACAGAACTGTATATGTGTCACAAATGCAAAAAGAAACAGAAGTCCACCAAGAAGTTCTGGATTCAGAAACTACCAAAGGTTTGCGTCAGCATGAACAGTCACAGTCTGTGACTCGCCTGTGGGCAGGCCATGATGTTCCTCACCCTCCTTCCTGTAGGCTGTTGTAGGTGTTTAGCTGCTTCCTCTCGTGCATCCACTGACAGCAGGCTGTGTGGTGTGTGTCTCCTTGCACAGGTGCTATGCTTACACTTGAAACGCTTTCACTGGACGGCATATCTGAGAAACAAGGTCGACACGTATGTGGAGTTTCCCTTACGAGGCCTGGACATGAAATGCTACTTGTTAGAGGTGTGTAGACTCACGGGTGCTCTCTGGGGAGGTCTCTTTCACTACGTGTGTCTTTGTTTGCAAATCACAGTCTTGCTGTTGAGATCTGAGGAGTTTTCTGTCTTTTGAACCACAGCCTGAGAACAGCGGCCCAGAAAGCTGCCTGTATGACCTTGCGGCTGTTGTTGTGCACCATGGTTCAGGGTGAGTACACAGACCAAACTGGCCTCTGGGCACAGAAACAAAGCCCCCTGTGGTGGTGTGCTAACGGCAGGTAGTTCCAGACACTGATGTGTTTTCAAGATGGAACATGAGAAAGTGCCATCCTGGTAGCTGGTGATGAGTTTTGCTGCGAGTGCTTTTGGTTCTCTTTGAACTGAGAGTCACTCCAGGCCTAAAAGGGGCAGGTTCCTTACAGCAGAGTGCGCGTTACGGTCTTACAGCCACAGCTGGGCAGTGACAGAGAGACTCGAGTTCTATGTAGCCGAGCACTGCAGTTCAGGGGTGCAAGAAGACTTGCTTGCACTAAACCTACGGGACGGGCTAGCAGAATGACCCCCTTCAGGTCACTGTCCCACTAAAATGGTCCCAGTATGTGATTCTTTTACTTAATGGAGAACTTGAAATGTAGAAAACCCCGAGCTCCACAGAGTGAGAAGGAAAGTCTGTCTTAGCAGCTGCTGCTGTGGAGGCCTGTCGGTTCCTTTCTTCCTTGGGTTCCTGGAAGTCTCTTAGCCCTAAGAGCAAATGTATGTGAGACAGAGGTGCTGTTCTCATTCTGACTGTCCTCTCTCTCCCTGCCTACCCCTGCCGACAGCGTGGGCTCTGGACATTACACGGCGTACGCAGCTCACGAGGGCCGGTGGTTCCATTTTAATGACAGTACTGTAACGCTGACCGACGAGGAGACTGTGGTAAAGGCCAAGGCCTACATCCTCTTCTACGTGGAACGTCAAGCCAAATCTGGATCAGACAAACTCTAATACCTCCTGCTAACGCTTACTTATCAAGTCCACCGGACAAACATTTCCATTGCTCCATAAATACTTGATCCAAGACTATTAATTTCATTGTGCACTTTTCAATTTCCTCTTGTGGGTTTTAGTTTTGTTGTGTCAGTAGTAGCATTTGACTTACTGAACTTGGACTCCGACTAACTTTTTTTTAGTTACACCAGAAAACCTCAGCAGATTTTGATTTGCTGCTTTAGTTGTGATAACTCAGTTTTTATATATATAGCCTCATGAAATACTTAGTTATTTGACTTTTTTATATTCATGTCTTCAGTTCTCACTTTCTAAAGGCACATTTACATCAGCGCAGCGCTCTGTCCTTAGCCGCAAGGTAAATGTGCTTCTCCTGATGAAGAGCAATACAGGCTCCCTCACACTGCTCTCACAGCTGTTGCAGAGGTAGGATTTGATCTTTTGCAATCAAGGAGTCATTTGCACGTAACAGCCCCTCCCCTCCCCTGCAGAAACCCAAACACAGCGACCTCCGAACAATCATTCTGTGTCCGCTGAAGAGAAGATGTAGCACTGGTGCACGGCCCAGGTGATTGCTGCTATGTTGGTGTGTATTCAGGCTTCTGACTTTCAGGAATCGTTGTAAATAAACAGTTGGTTCGATTGTATCGGAACTGCAGTTCACTGCGAGTGCTCCTCACGTGCTGTGCCCCCACCGTCCATCTTCTGAAAGATTCCAAGAACACAAGACACGTCGGAGTTGTGCTGGGGTTCTCGTGGTTCCCGCACTGCCCCTGAATGAATTGCTGTAGCCCCTTCTTGGTTTAGGTTGTCATCCTGACATTCATCTACTTGCCTGAAAACTTGGAGACTTCCCAGTGGTAGGAGCCCAGCCCAGGAGGTGGATGTACAGCCCCCGGCTGGGGGTTGTGAGGACGGGACGGGACGGTGCAGCCGTCCTGCCCAAGAACTGCCCCCACAGTTCCCTGCAGTGGGAGGGGAAGAGACGATGTCGCAGCTGCTTTGCATGATGTCTTCTCAGGTCACGTGGGGACTGAAGTGGCTCAGTCTCATCCTGAGGGAGCTGGGTGAGTCAAGGCCAGGCACACTTGGGCAAAGCATCGGTAGTTAGTGTCCCGGCGCAGGGTCTTTGAGACACGTGCTGGAGGCACGTTACGATTTCTGCAACTTGGTTGTGTAAAGGAGACTTCTGTTACCGAGTCATGGTTTAGCTGTGCTGCTCTGTGGGAGAGTGGAAGTCAGTCGGTTCGAGAGAAAAAACGTGGGCAGGAAAACCCATGAAGCAGAAGCCAGGAGAACTCTGAACTCTGACAAAGGCTCCGTTTCAGCTCTCTTCCTCAGGCCATCCTTTCCAGGAAGTGCCTGTGTGCGCAGCAAGGCAGCGGGCATCCTGAAAGCTCCAACACACAGGGCTGACTCTGTGCCGTGCAGTCAAGTAGGCCTTTTCGTTGTGGGAGGTGTAGCAGCCTGCAAGGACTCGAGCACAGTGTGAGAACCTTGTCGGTTACTGCTGGCGCACAGTGCAGGTCTGTGACCTGCACGGTGTCCTGTGGCTCAGCCCACTGCACGTGGAGCCTGCGCCGATGTCCTCGCTGTGCGCTGCCACCAACGAAGAGGAAATGAAGTCCCAAGCCAGCGGCCCTCAAAATGTTCACTCTTCGTAGCTGTTTCACAGCGTAGTCAAACCAGGAGACAGAGAAACTGGCTTGATGCCAGCCTGCAGTACACGCTGAGCATTGCTAACCGGGCCCGGCAGCGTAAACTCTGGCTAAAGCCTGTTGCGGTGACTATGAAGTGATGATGTCAGGATGCCTTCTGAAGGTGGGTCGATACAACTATTAATGACTTTCACAGCTGAAGGCAGTCTGTTACCTACTGCTCCTCTGCTGCTTGCAGCCAGAGCCTTCTAACCAGAGCAGGTGGATGCTGACACACTGTCCAAAAAGGGATGACAGCTGTCGCTGGAGAGCAGGACAAGCCCAGGGTCTCTGCACGTTATTACCCTGAGAGGCAGCCGTGCTGCTCACAGTTCAAGCAGACAAGTAGATTCCAGCTGGAGCTGAATTTGTCTGCATCCTGCCTGGCCTGCCCTGCTTTAAGACTGTCGTTTGGAGCTCCAAGGAGCTCTGGGCCAGCAGCAGTGTCCTCACAAGCTGTTGATGTAAATGTGCCTTTCTGTTACTGTAGAAACTTCAGTTTGTACTCTTCAGCAACATTCACTTACTTTAAGCAGCTTCTACGTGTCCAGTTAATTTTTTCGGGTCAGAGTTCTGCTCTCAAACTTGACTATTTCCTTTCTGTAGCATTAAGGTCTTGGGCAGCAGTAGCCACCCAGCAGGGTCTGCTGAGGCAGCCACGGGAACACAGAGCAGTCGCGTCAGGCTCGTTCTTGCAGCAGGTGGTGACAAGGACCGGGCCGTATGCTCTGCTGGAACCAGCACACTGTAAATCCTTTCCTAATTTAACTTTCTCTCACTGCCAACCCAGATGGACAGTTTGTTGTGGCAACACAAGTATTTCTCTTCCTGGTGGAGAACTTTGCTTATCCGCTGTGTTCTATTCAGTGTGGTGTCGGAAAGAGTACCTGAGCACTGAACCAGTACCATAAACTGCACCTGGCCCCGCAGTACGTTTTTAACCTGACTTGTATATCCTGTATTTATCTACTAGCNGCCCGTGGCTGCTCTGCAGGCGGCAGCTGCTCTCCGCAGTGCAAGACTTGCATTCTCTTCACCAAAACGTGTCTGATCGAGGTTGTCCTTCTGCTAGCGCTTGTTTAGCCACGGAGACAAGAGCTAGCTGAAGAGAGCTGCAGAACGTCCCGCTGCAGGGTACTTGTGCTTCAGCGTGGTGTGCAGCAGCCCCTGAGCGCAGCAGCTTCTGCGACATGCTGAGGTGTCTGCAGCCAGAGCTCCTGCCCCCAGTACAGGCAGAAGGAGGGTACCTGGTGGTTTCACTGGTGTGTGTGAGAGAGGAGGAGAGCTTGGAGCTGTCAGACGGGGGAGACGGACGAGTATCACAAGCAGGAGGTCATTTCTGAAGATGTTACTAAAGCCAAGAAAGGTTGAACACCTGGTGTTCAGAAGTTTCCCCAAGGGCGTTTCATTACTGATGTGTCTGTGTCTTACTGATGAGGTAATCAGCACCTTGAAACTTGATTCCTGCGTGCTTTAGGATGCCCTCAAGTACTGTAGTGCCATAGTTGTGATTGTTTGCCATTAAAATCTAGCGTGTACTTTCCGGTGAGGATTACAGACTGTGCTCATCTCGTGTGTCTCTGGAGCCATTTGCAGGTTGAATGTGAATTCTCTCTCATTCACACGGTGTGTTTATGGAAAATGTGCCATTAAAGTGTCTCCTTTCCTTAGAAACTGAAGCTGTGCTTGTCCTTCTGCACCCTTGCAGAGAGCTGTCAGTGTGAGTCCTTTGGTCACGATGTGTGTTACCTTATTCTGGAGGAACATCAGAGAGCAAAGGGAAGTGTCCCGCTGTGTCACACACTGACAGAACTTGGCATCTAACCCCAGGGAGGATCTGCTGGTCAGTCTTAAAGGGCTCTGTCAGCCAGCAGATGTGCTCATCAGTGTCTCGTAGTGGGCCTGGTAGCCCCCGTGTGCTAACAGTCCAGCCTGGCACCCAGCACCCTGTCATCCAGCTTTGCCTATGGGATGTTTTCCCAACAGAGAACGTTCCCGTGTGCATGACAACACAGACCAGTTTCAGGTGCTGCTGCCTGCTCGCAAATGAAGGTACGTTCTGAAAAGGATGCGTGGGAGTGGGAGATCTGAGTCACGAGAATGGAGACCAACAGCTGCTGCCACACGGTTTAAGCTGCTGGTCTCCAGCGACTGGCTGGCCTGGCTGCTTCTCAGGCAGCTGTGGGTGACAGCTGGGTATCCAGCAGGGCAGCCTTTGAGCAAAAGCAGAGCCCTGGGTCAATCAAGGAACAGGTGAAGGTTCATGCTGTGGTTCACTACAAACACATCCAGTTGCACTTCTGGCGGTGGGTTCTTCGTCTGTGCAGCCCTCTGAGAGACCTGTCCCCACGTCTGTGTTGGTCCATGTGTTCATCTGCCTGTGTCCCCCACAGCCCGTTCTTCCATCAGTGTGTCAGTGAGTGACTAGTGTGTCCGTCTGTCTGTGAGTCAGTGGGCCTGGCTCACCTGGACCGTGTAGCCACGGGTGCTGCCTTTGTCCTCTGCCCAGGGCCTGCTCCTGCAGGAACCTCCTTATTTCAAGAGGAGAAATGCTGAACAGGGGCTCTGAAACCAAGACCCCTGGCAGCCGTGATGCAGAGCTTAAACACACCTGAAGACCTACATGGATCCACAGCTGTCTCCTCGGAGTCTGTGTGTGACAGGGTGTTCAAGCTCGCTCACAGGGGCTGAGATGGTTGTTCCAGCCTGCTAATGGCCTTCAGGAGCTGGATTTCAGACTGCGCGCTCAGGGTAAGAAGGCAAAGGTGAGCTTTGGTCACTTCCTGGCACAAACATAATTAAAATGCACAGGTAACATAACACCTCCCTGTACTAAAAACACGCACATTCCCATCAAAAAGGCCCGCAGGGCTGTTTTCACAGTAGCATCTACTCACGAGGGGAACAGACTGGTTTTCTGCGTTAACAGCAGGGGGATAGGACCGGATGATCTTTTGAGGTCCCTTCCAATCCCTAATGATTCTATAAACTGCCTGAAGCTGGAGCAGTTCTCATTTGCAAACATGGTCACTGTTGTTTTTAATGCCAACCTGCCATTTGAGGGAGCTTTCTTTTCCCCCTTTCTACAGGGTCTTCCTGCTAATGAGTTTCTGTCACTAGTGGCAAACAAATGCTATTTGTTTCCTCTTCTCACTAAAACTGCCCGATCGACAGTAACAGGTCTCCACCTCTACCACAAACCCCTCGCCCCAGGAGACCTCGTCTGGCTGAACTGGCTATCAAGTTGAAGCGCAGCCTCACCCACGCTGCTCCGTGCAAGATGCTTTTCCCAGGCCCAGCTCCTGTGGCTCAGGGCTCTCCTCATGCCCAGGTGCTCAGTCACCTCACTGGGGAAGGACCCACCACTGAGGGCTGATGCTCTAGGTGCGGGGTGTGTGCGCTAAAACACCCAGGGGATCCTTCTGCTTGTTTCCTCGGCAGCCGTGGGTGACAGCGCCGTGGGTGACAGCGCCGTGGGTGACAGCGCCGTGGGTGACAGCGCCGTGGGTGACAGCGCCGTGGGTGACAGCTGGGCATCTGCACAGCAGTCCTTGAGCAGAAGGGCAGCCTTAGGTAAATCAAAGAACAAAGAAAGGCAGCAGCCTGCCAAACCAAGCTCCCGCGCACGAAGCCCAGCACTGCCCACCTGAGAGGCTGCGAAGGTGCTCCTTGCAGGCCCAGCTTAGCCCCCTGCCCCTCTCTCCTCACGTCAGCAGCTCAGCACTTACGAACAAAATTCCTTTTAAGGCAGCAGCAGTTCATGGAAGTCAAGTGCTGCTGCCCTGTGTGCCCAGGCCAGTCCCTTGTAGAACCCGAGCGAGTGCACAGCTTCTGCAGCAGCTGAGGGCCAAAAATAAACCCCACTCCACAACCTTATATGTACACTAGCCGGTGGAGATGCTAAGGGAGCCCTCGCTGGTGCTGGCAGTTACTCCCCAAGGCCAGAGACTGACTCTGCCACACTCTGCCGGGCGATGCAGCTGACCCAGCTGAACCGGGAATGCCTTTTGCATCTGTTTTCTTTTCTGGACAAAAACAGTAGGAAAAGTTTAGCCAAAACATGTCACAAGCTGCTGGAAGTGTTTCAGGATCCTCTGCTGTGGTCGCTGCTGACCTTCCATTCTCCAGCAGAACTAACAAAGGACAACTTTCTCCTGGGACCTGCTTTGAAACACTTGTCCATCTGCTGGTACGCAGAGAGAGCCAAGGTGTGCAACATCGAGGACTGGATGAAAAACCACTTCCAGAAAGACTTCTGCACCCGGCACGAAAACACCGTCACTGACTTCTTACTACAAGTTTGCAACAGGTATGTTCTTTGGGTGGGTAACTACCTCTAACGTCAAGGTCAGCTAACTGCCTTGAAGTGAGACTGCTGCCAGTCCTCCCGCTTCGCCTACAGCACGATGTACAGCTGCAGGGTCAATGGCCTGAGGTGGGTTTTACAGTGGCAACAGTGGCTACTTCATACTGACTTTTGCTAAGACTGCAGCTGCCTTGTTTGGAAGCCTGAATAATGCATAGAGGAGGCTGCAGTAGCACCTGCTGCACTGCTGCTGAGCTTCAGCGTGCCCTGTGACAGCCCCCACTCGGCTGGGGCTACTGGGAAAGGCCTGGATTTAAAGAAGATCAGTCATACCAAAACCAGGTTCATTAAACATGTTAATTCTTAGAATGAAACAGGTTTATTAGTTAATTATTGCTTTTGTACTACTGAGATCTGCCTGAGCTTTTCAGAAACTAGTGCAGGAAATGAACTACTACTGGAAGCAGCTCTGGCTGAGCTTTATTACTTCGAGCAGCTTCACTGCCACCGAGCAGCGGTAAACAAACCCGAGTTCCACAAAGCCCACCCCTCGCTCTTCAGTGGCACTGAGGGCAGCCTTGGTCCTAGCTCAGGGCTGAGGGGAGCATGCCAGTGCCCATCCTGACCCGACACCTGAACAGACACAGGAAGGCTGGTTTGGAAAGAAGTGTACAGAAGGACAGCCAGCATCTGGGTGAGACCCGGCACCAGCACAATCTCACACCACCAAGGGCTGAAACACGTTCAAAGCAGGACATTAAGTTAGTTAGAAAGTTTGCCAAGTAATGGTTCTGTAACAAGTGATTAATAAGTCTGGATTAACTAAACTAGACAAGCAGTAGGGAGCACACCTGTGCCTGTAAAGGAGGACAGAGGCAGAGCTGCCGTATCTCCCGTGAGGCCACACTTGGCCACTGCTTTGCTGCTACAGATGAAGACTCAGCAAACAAAGACCTGGGCTCAGCAGAAATCGTGTCCATGCTTTTCTCCACTGCACAATCTGTCACTTCAAAGTGGCTGATGGACAGAGCTCACAGCAAAGCCTGGGCTGCAACCAACCTCCAAGTCCATCAGAATTCAGCACATGCCCTTCAGCCTCACGTGGAGTGTTCCCCAGTTAAATGGGCTTCTCTTAGATGGCAGTTTAGAGTGATGCTCAGCCCTGCTGCAGCCCTCACCAAGTTCAGCCTCCAAGCTCCTGGTCCTGGTTTTATTTGCAGCTCAGCATAAAAAACATGCCCTGTAAAAACAATTCAATCTCGTGTGTCCTACTTACCCACACTCAGCGTGTCTACACGTGCTCAGCTGTCCTCAAACTGACCCTGACCTGACTCATGGCTACTGGGTCTTCATTCACTGTGCTTGGAAAAGGGCAGCACCACACAGCTCCTTACGTAGATAACGCAGCTGCAGCTTAAACAGGGCCCCGTGTCCCCTCCTCTGGTCTGCCAACTGATCTAGAGCGGTTGCTACCAGGAGAAAAAGCAGAGCAGGTCAGTTTTGCAGTCTGAAAAGCTGAGCATTAAACACCTACAAGTGCCCTGCTACTTACGCACGATCCTCACCCGTCCCACAAGACGAGGAGGGTGCTTCTAACCTTCGCGTCTGTGCTGGACTGTACCAGCTGCTCCGCGCACAAGCATTCCCACCCCCCGTCTCACTTGTGCTGATCCTCTTTCAGCTGCCCCAACTTGCTGTCTCTGACCCTCTCTGGATGCGGCCACGTCACAGACGAGTGCATCTCGCTGCTGCTCAGGAGCTGCCCCAAACTCAGGACACTCAAACTGGAGAACTGCGTGCGGATCACTGACCAGACCCTGGAAGCAGCGATCTGCTGGGGGAGGTCGCTGCAAACGCTCCACGTGGACTTCTGCCGCAACGTAACGCAGACTGGTCTGGACAGAGTCAGGAGGAAGCGCCCTTCGGTGACTCTGCGCGCAGACAGAAGCGCTGACATGATTCCAGACAGTAAGCCGGGCGAAAGGCTGGTGCTTGAAAAAGCATCAAGCAAAGTGGTTCAGCTCTGAACGCGCCCCGCACTGTGCCAGCTCGGTCACTGTGGCTGTTCTCTGCATTCCCTCCCTTCCCTGAGGCAGCGCCGCTGCAGCTTCAGCGACCCGCGGCCGCTTCCCTCCCGCCTGCATTTGCAAAGGCTGCAGGAAGAAAAGGCTGAAGCTCCACCAGGGCAGACTGAAGGAAAAGCAGCTCTGCTTGCCAGTGTTCCCCGGACCTGCAAACCTGCACTGCCATCACAGCGTGCCACGTCTGCCAGGCTGAAAACCCTCTTGTCACCGATGAGGCGAGCACACCTCCCTCAGCACAGAGAAGGAGCAGCCTGCTTTATGGAGGTACAAGAGTGCTTTGGCAGACGTTACTTCATGAAGGTCAGCCACGGCTCGGCAAGTTCAGTCGGATGGCCAGCGTTCACTTCGTGCATTTCTTCCATGAAGTAATTAACACAGAAAAATTGATTTAGAATGACTCATGCAGACACCACAGATGCAAAGAGTATGAAGGACCCTCCTGCTGAATCATGAGGCTCAGTGGAGCCCACTGCTTTCTAAACCCTTCATGTCATGGGAAACCTGACAACCATCACTTCCTCAGGGATCGTCAACTGCAGCCCTTTTTTGGGCTCCCTGATAAAGAAGGGCTGCAAGGCAGCGAGCACAGGACAGCCCGGCCCTCTGCAGAAAGAAGTGTAGTATGACCCAGTGCTGGTTTCCAGAACTAGCCCCAGTGCACCCTGTACCTCTAAATGTGAACGAGGAGCACGCTACAGTGGAGAGCTTCGCAAACACCCGTGTCTCCCTGCAAAGGAGAGGACAGCTGCTTTCATCCCAAACATGAAGAAGGCTGTTCTGCTGCGTGGCAGCCAAACATTTTTTATGCAGGGTTGCCGTGGCACAATACAATCCACTGAAGGACTTCACTCTTACGAAAGATGACAGGTGGTTACACGTGGCTACCGATAGCGTTGTTTCTCCTGGAGGAGCAGATGTCTGCCCAGATGAAGGTCTCCACCAGAAGGCTGCATCAGACCACTCTGACAGACTGTGGATCCTGAGTAGCTCCAGCTGAAATCACAACAAAGTCTACAGCAGCCAAGAGTTCATGGTACAAGAAAACCATGCGCGGTGCAGGAACGTCAGAGCACGCGCGGCCTTGAACCAAACCGAGCGCCGTTCATTTCTGGAAACGGAACCCTATGGAAAGAGCCAACATTTCTGTCCCACTGCAGCCCAACTCCAGCAGCCTCTGTGCACTAAGACAGTGTCCCTGCTGCTGTGGGTGAGAGGCTCTGCAGCTGGGCAGACTGGTGACACCACACAGAGGAAATCTGCTAGTCAGGAGACACACAGGAACCGGAGCAGCACCGCTGGAAGTCACGTACATCAAGACCACAATGGTTTAAGACCACAAGAACTTGCTTTTCCTCTGAGTGACAGAACTAGTGACTTCTTGAACAGCTGCTTAACCAGTTATGAAAGGCCCTCACAAGTATCTGACATGAGAACATGTCCTTCTTTACATTCGGGGAAGAGCATGCTTGCTCTCAAACCTAAAAGGATGTGTGCAAGACTACTCCTGAAGTGAAGCAGACCTTCCTCCCTGCCCTCTGGCATCTAAGCCCTAGAAAGAAGGTCTGAAGTTAGGCCTCCGTGTTTAGGAGCAGCTCGTTTGATTTCCCAAAGTCTTGCTGTTTTCTTTCTGCAACACTGTTTGTGTGTTTTATTAAAGCTGTGTGAAAGAAACCGCTTGGGTGTCATCATGGAGCTCTTGGCTCTGATGCCTCAGGCAGCCTGCCAAGAGATGTGTTTCAGCTGACGCACTGTCGTTGTTCCTGTGTGAGCAGGAGGACAGGAACACACCATCACAACCTCCCCCAAAGCCAGCTGTTGCTGCTAGAGTCAGGACTGTAAGATGGCCCTTGCAGCCTGTTTCTCTCAGAAGGTAAGTTTCAAACAATCTCAGCACAAGTGTTTTTAAAACTCCCTAGGGCTTTTTCTTTCCTCAGCAAGAATGGGTGAGCTGGCCATGTACTCCTGAAAACGCTCTTCACGCGGTGCACCAGAAATGGCAAGAGTGCTTTGCAGCTTTGCTCCTCCTTTCCATCCTGGCTGACCCACAGCCATCCCTTGGGAGTGTCCTCTGATCTTCTACGCTAACAAAGGAATCACAGCGTTACAGAAACTCAGTGAGAGCTGAGGTTCTAGAGAAACACCTGATCACAGCATCTGTAAAAACAATCACCCAGGAAATAAATGAAGGCAATAATGTCACGACTGCACCTGTACAGCTTAGGGACAGGAAATGGCACGACACTGATATTCTGGCACGAGGGAAGGACTAAAAGAAAACTGACACAGACCAAGATTCCTACTGTGGAAGCTGCATCAGGTTTTCAGACTCGAGGGGCAAACAAGACTTGGGCGTCCAAAGTCTGTACCTCTTCCTACACAACAGCAAGCAACATCCAAAAGACCCTTCCTGCAGGTTTCTGTTGTGGTAACAGAGCTCAGCCTGGCAATAAGGAAAAGGGAAGTTAGAGTCCTGCAGCCCAGGAAAACGTCCTCCTTACCAGCAGCAGTGTTTCTTGGCTGTTGATCACACAGTCAAAGTGACAGATCCAACCTCAGACCCGACCTGACCGTCTGTTTTACCTACTCTCTGTAGACTACAACTGCTCCAGAGTGGCTCGTACCAGCCACGACATTCTAGCTCTGCCGTAAGGACCAGCTGCCAGCTCCAGGAGGGGACTTCACTCCGTGAAAGGAACTCGCCTGCCTCCAGACTTGTGGACTGGCTATTACTCTTCTCTCCTTTGTAGTCTGCCTACCTCTTTCAAAGTGCTGTTCAGATCTCCGAGTGCCAGAAAGTCTCTCCTAGAAAAATATGTAAAAAAAGATGGACTAGAAAAATACAAGAAAATCAAAAGAGGGAAAAATGGTCGGAAGTCCAAGAGGTAGTAGAGACAAAAGTTATCTAATACCAGGTTAAAAACAGGGTAAGAAAGAAAAACTATGGGCTTTAAGAACCAACAATCTTATAAAGCAGGGAGAACGCGAGTGCGTCTTTGACTATGAGAGGTGCAAGGACAGTGTTGTGAGGTACAGAAGAAAACAAGCAGGAGCAAACAGCAGTCATGTTCAACAAGGGACGGGTGGCTTTAGGGGAAAGGGCTCCCCTCAATCACACCTACCCACAAATTACTTTTCAAGCTGTTTGTCTCCATTATGTTTAGAGTGTAACGCTTCTGAGCTCACTACGCTGCCACAGCTCATGCTAGCTTGAAGGGCACCTCGATAACCGCGTTGTCACATGCCTGCTCTTGGCTCTGATGTGCTTTTGCTACCACTGACACCCTGCCTCAGCCACACGTGTCCCGGGCGGTGCTGAAAGGTGGGGAGAGCAGGAGCAGTGTGTGACCCTTGGAAACCTCTGGCCACCCACCGTGCTGCAGCCAGCCCTGCCTAGTGCAGCAGCAGTGCTGCCACCGCACTGAGCTGCATGTTTTTAAGTAACATGCACTGCAGAGCGCAGACGTGTTGCCTTCTGTACAGGGAGAGGTGTGCACACACAAAACTCCCGTGGAACTGAGAAGTTCAGCACTTCCCCAGATGGCTGCCCACAGGACATCACCAGTGCTGTCCTGCACCTTTGTCTGCAAGCGTGCATGAAGAGCAGCACGCCAGGAACGGGAGTGCGACTGCAGTCGTGCCCTGACACCTGAGCAGCACAGACCACGTCAACAGCAGGTTAAGAACAGAGCTTAACCATGCACAGACACACACAGTGCACTGAGAAGGGTCTCAGAGAATCGAAACCAAGCCTTGAATCAGTCTTTACCAGCACCAACATCCCCCTTCACCTCACCACAAACTGCCTCCGAAGAGCAAAGCGCAGAATGCCCACCAAAGCAGTGCTGAGGCACAGCGCTGCTCTTTTCTGCGCCTGACTACACAGGCTGACACAGCAGCAGCACTAATGCAGGCACAAGAACGAGGCTGTCTAACAGGGCCTCGTGCAGCAGCTTCCCCTCTCACTCATAACCTTGTCTCTTCTATGTGTTTCACCTACAAATCCAGACCAAGACATGAATACGTTCCCCCCAACACACTGATGCGACATCAAAATCACCGCCCAGTTCAGCACTGTCTCAGAACGAGGCAGCGAACTGAACCCTGGAGGATGTCAGAACCCCAAGTCCCCAGCTCCTCCCAAAGCTGTTGGAAACACCCTCTAGCTGTCTCATGCTGCAGTCTGGTTCCTGTTCATAAACTCACAAGCCTTTTGCATAAGCCAACAACTAGTCCTAAAGGAGGGAACTTCATCTGATGAAGTCCTGCCAGTTCTTACAGCTGGTATCAAGGCAGCCCCCTCTGACCACGGTGGGCTGGCAGCAACTCACCAGCTCAGCGTGGGACAGCAGGCTAACACACGATAGTCACAACTGGAAGTTCCAGCCACCTCTGCAGATTCACAGGGACTGGCCTTGTCCCAGCCAAGACGAAGTTAACCAACAGTGTCACCAGCCCTCACGTGCCACTGCATCCTTACCAGGGGGCCGGGCTCAGGGCAAAGCCGCAGTGACCCACGTGGGGACAGACCCTCCCCTTTTCCTCAGCTCAGGGAAACCACAAACAGTAGATTGACCCAAGTCATGGTTTAGACAGAGACCCTGGGGATTTATCAGTTCTTCAGCACTTCCCTAAGACACAGACTAGAGCACTGGCCTGACCAGCTACGAGCATGGCCATGTAAGCCACACCGTAACGATCACAATGCAGTTGTGGCTACAGCAACACGAGGCCAGGCACAGCACATTTCCTAACTCCAAAAGGCACAAGCTGAGAGTGTGCACAAGAGAACAGCCTCAGCCACTACCCTGGCACTTCAGTGTTTCTGGTACTCTGAGCACACATCAGCTGCATCACACTGCATGTTAAAGAGGATTATCAGTATTTCCTGGCAGAACATCTAAAGGGTTCTACGTCAAGGCGGTTCTACGCTCCTGTTGTGTACAACTGCTGCTTGGGAGGAGAACAAAAAGTCATTCACACGAAAGCCACGAAGCAAGTACAACATCAGCCTGCACTGAAGCACAAGGAACACCTGATGTACCTGGGAGAGCCCGCGCCTCGGAGGCACTAGGGACGCCGGGCACGGCACCACACATCAGCGTCACTGAAGACGAAGGCGTTGGGGTGCTGGCACGACACGTCCTGGCTGAACTCTGCACTGCTAACCACTTCCTGAGACACACACAACCAGAGAGAGACCCAGCAAACCCGCCACAGCTCACAGACGCGTACGAGCACCAAGTGCTGAACAATTATTGAATTACTTTATTTTTCTCTGCATAAAGAACCCTGCACAGGCAATTCAAATTAAACCAAAATAAATATGTGAATATTCATGTAAAACTGTCCTTGCTAATGAACAATTATACACAATGTACAACTCTGTGTGTTCACTGGGAGGGCTTACAAATGTACTATTGCCAACAAAAATGCACCAAAATGTCTCCATGCAAACTTATCAAAAGTGACCAAAAAAGAGAAAAAAACTTACCAATCATACTTGTTTGTTTTCATTTTCGGTTTTTACAATCACAAAAAAATAAAAACATCTAAATTTTTTGTTACATTTAGAGTAACTAAAGTGTGGCCACTGTCTATTAACATCTGGTTTTATGCTCCTAAAACATCTATAGTTACTGTAAAATCATGTCAACAATAAACTGGACTCAGGGCACTGTCTGCAGTAAAAGAAAGCTGATTTTGTTCACAGAATGCTAGTAGTCTGTGTCTGAGCCCTCTGCATTGTCCACATTCCGTGACAGCATGTAGTTGTCCATGTCTATAGACCTGCAGTTATTGATTGCATAGCGCAAACGCTCTGCCATGATTAGTTGACTGGTGTAAGGTGGGAGCCTCAGTTGAAAGAAACAAGTCTGTGAGGTAGGCAAGCTGTCGTAAGGCTGTGGAAACGGATAAAAGGTGGGACAGCGTTAAATTCCGAGCGAAGCAACACATCCACGTTTCACTGCTCTCTCCCCTCCTTGGCCTCCACCTGTCAGCATTTTCACACTCTACCTCCACACTCCTCTGAAGCAGCAGACTGCTCTCCCTTGTTCCAGCCTTAAGCACCAGCAAAAGGACTGCTGTATGCCCTGCTCTGTAAATCATTCTGCCCATTCGTTAAATCCGGTACTGGAGAGCTGATCGCAGTGGTATCTGGCAGCCCACAGGAAGATCCCGAGCAACGCTCCCATCACGCACCAGAGCGCGCCTTAACACGAGGCAAGGTGGAGATGCCCACCCAGAGATGAGAGCCAACTCATGGTTATCTTAGATTACGACACATTTTGGAGTCCTCTAGTCGACAGACACTATGCTTTCACTGTAGAGGAACCAAAAGGAATGCCAACTGAATGCACCCCGTATGGAAAGTAACAGACTGCAAACCCATTACTAGGGGTCACACGTTGCTGCTTACACAGACTTCAAACTCTTCTTTTTTAAAGAGCAAAAATTATCAGATGAAAAAAGGGACCGTGGACAACAGCTACAGGACAAGAAGGCTCGTTTCTTGTGCAAGCGCCTGACCGCCAATCTAGAAGTACGGCAAGCGCGCCAACTTCACTGAGCTGCAATTCTCACAGCCTGTGTCCTTCTACAAAATTACTACATTTCACAGCTCAGAGCACAGCCCATCTCACACTTTCTCAGTAGATTTGCAGTTATAGAAACCTGCCTCTTTTTTCCAAAGAGCAGATGATAGTAGACAGCAGTTAAAAAAACCCCAAACCTCCCAAAAACCCCTCAGGAACTTACCCTATCAACCTTCATGATTTGGAATCGCTGAGAGATATCGGCTGTGTTGGCTGGCAGTCGAGATCTTCCTGATACAAACCTCATGAAAAGGACTCTCTCCTCATTTGAAAACTCTTCAAGGGTGTGCCAGAACCACTGGACGAGCTGATGCTGCTCATCCACTTCTCTGTATCGCACAACTTTCTTCAGAACTTCAACTGATATTTCTGGCATTCCACAGACCATTTGCTCCAACTGCTTGGCAGTCAGAAGAGACAACAAAGGAACGGGAACAATCCAAGACATCCCTTCTCTTACAGCAGCCACCTATTGCCCAGAAAAGAAGAGACATAATTTCAAGTGCTGTTGTCTTAACCTGCCACTTACTGAACCATCCGAAAAAAGAAGTAACTTCCAGAACATCTGCCAAGTGACTTCCCCCACACTCATCCCCCATCGTAAGAATCACAGAACATTAGGGATTGGAAGGGACCTCGAAAGATCGTCCAGTCCAATCCCTCTGCCACAGCAGGATCCCCCAGACCAAGTCACACAGGAACACATCCGGGCAGGTTTGAAATGTCTCCAGAGAAGCAGACTCCACAACCCCCCGGGCAGCCTGTTCCAGTGCTCCGTCACCCCCACTGTGAAGAAGTTCCTTCCCACACTGACATGGAACCACCTATGCTCCAGCTCCCACTCACTGCCCCTTGTCCTATCACTAGAAGATATTGAGAAGAGCCTGGCTCCATCCTCCTGACACCCACCTGGGTCATGCAGAAAATGAGGTGAAAGGTTATCGCAGGGACACCATTTGATCCAGAGCAGTGAGGTCTCACTAGGACAGAGTAGAGGAGGAGAATCCCCTCTCTTGACCTGCTGGCCACAGTTCTTTTGATGCAGCCCAGGATGGGATCGGCCTTCTGGCCTGTGGCTGCACACTGGTGGCTCATGGCCAGTTTTTCATCTACCAGCACCCCCACGTCCCTTCCCACAGGACTGCTCTCCAGCTAGCAAGGCAGTGCTCTCGGGAGCCACGGAAGCATTAGGGATGGGAAGGGACCTCGAAAGATCATCCAGTCCAATCCCCCTGCCACAGCAGGGTCACCTAGGAATCCCCTTCCAAGATTGTCCAAGGGTTTGTTGCTTTGTCTTAGGCAACAGAAAGCTTTCGAAATCTCTCCGCTCGCTATCCCTGCGATTTGTGGAAGTCCCCTGGGAACCTGTGTTTTCCCTGCACTGAGATTTGAGGAAAGCTGTAACTTACAACCCAGTGACACTTGAGTCAGCTCTGTGTTCAGGGGGTTGTTAAATACAGGTCAGACTGGTCTGTACCAATCACAGGCATCTCAAAGCTACTTCAGATTGGCTGCATCGTTGAAAACTGCTGGCATTGCTCCGGTGGGAGCTGTTTATGGCTGTAAATATTTCCAGAGGGCAGTCTAGTCAGAAAGAATTAAGGCTGTATCCTTGCTTATGGTCCTGTGGAATATTACAGGGATTTTAAATTTGTGAAGGCAAGAACTTGAAAAAGCATGTTAGCTGCACAAATGATGATGCCTAAACCAAGAGAGCTTGTAAATCGCATACACCTGCCTCCCAGTAAAGCCCCATTTATGAGGGGGACTAATTTAGAACAAAATACTGTTTGGGGCAAGGTGGGGGGAAAGCCACAAGGCCACAGGTGAGATGCAGAAAGTCAGGCTTTTCTGATGCCCTAATACACTGTAATGGACCTTGAATAGAACAGGGCCACAATGGGAGTCTTACCTGACGGTCCATTTCATGGAGTCTGTACTCAATTGCCCTCTCCACATACTCTTTCCTGTTTGAAAAGGTAAGTGGGATGCTGTTCCCTCCAGGGATTATGGGAACCATCTTACCATCAGCACTCTGGCCAACAAAAGAATCCAAAGGGATCATCTGTTATGTAAAAGAGGAAAAGCTTGCTCAGCATCAGTCACTCTAGCGATCCAAGTTCCACATTTTACTATCAGTCTCCTAGAACGATAAATGAGGTCACACACTGCTCCAAAAGCACATGAAGGCTTGTTATCCCAACAACGGAGACCATGGATGAGACAAGCCCTGAACTCAGGGTTGATCTGACAGAGCAGCTGCTTTCAGAATGAATTCCAAAGCTCCAGCTTCTGTATCTTACCTCATGGAAATTGTCTTCAGTAATCCCACTGTCTTCAATGTGAAGAATGCTGTTGAGGGTCTGCACATAGAGCAGATCTACCTCCTCCAAATCCTCCAAGATGAGTGGGATACAACAAAGTTGCTTCCAAACCATTGGAGCCAAATGAAGGTCTAATGGCTTTTTTGTACGAATAGCTACACCCATGAGAATGCCCAGAAATTTAAACTGCATGAGATGTTCATCTAAACATGCTGAAGGGTTAAAGAGAAACCTGAAAGAATAAAGAGAAAACAGAGTCATTTCTACGCTACCTCATTAGAAGACAAAACACTCCTGAGCACAGCCTAGCAACACATCAGCCACGTCTGCAAGTAAGATGATTATCCTTACCATTAGCTGTTAAAATCATCAAGGCAGAGGCAGGCAGAGCTAATCCTGACTACAGAGGTGACATCCTTGATGTTACTCTGAACTCTGCCATCCAGCAAGTTCGTGTTAAAACCAATGCCCTCTCCACAACAAAGTAACCTGACAACTTGAAGGCAAAAAACAATCTACTAGAGCCAATTCTGAAGTCAATTAATTTGGTAGAGAGCAATTAATAACAGAACTTAATTTTTACCCACTAATATCTCCAACAGAAGCCAGTCCTGGACAACTCACCTATCCCTATTGTAGCCTACTTCAGCTGTGGCATTTGGGGAGGGAATAAGCAGGTCTACTATTCCAGTTTCCAGTTCCTTAAAAACCAACGATAAAAAAAAGATTCTTAGACACAGGAACAACAAATCTGTCACACAAACAGTACTGCATTATAGCTCTACAAGGCAGACTATTCCATGGCAGCAGTAAGGACTTCATGTGAAACACTTCAGAGGAAGTAAACATGGGTAGTTTCTTGTAATAAAAACAACTTTATTTCAAGACCTGCCCTTTAGTCAGCTTGTAATGGTTATTTTATTGTGACTGCTTTGTAATGCACTCCTGGTACTTGTTCCAGAAATAATCAGAAGCCAGAAGCCTTGCTAGGAAACAATAAAAAACATACACCTCGAGTCCTCACCTTAATCAACCCTACCTAGTTTTACAGCCACCAGAAATCCCATTAATAAAGGCAGCTCCTAATTTTCTTCATTTCTGGATCCCAACCGTCAGTCCAGTGACAGTTCCAGAGCTGCCGCCCTGTTCCCGACTAAGCAGATCTCACAGGATCACAGACACACTAATAAACCTCACTAATCCTCAGTCCTTGGGTTTTGAGGCTCACGGGAGCCTCAGCCAAGCTTGCCCAGCCAGCCTTGCCCTGAATCCTTCTCCTCGTTACAGTTCTAGTCGCGTCACAGGGCTGAGACACATCTTTGACACCGTAAGCAGTGCACATTAGCTCTGATCAGCTTTCCTAGTCCTGCCAGTCTGAAGCCTTTGGTTTCCAGAGGACTCTGAAGGGACAGCTCTGTGGACAACAGGGGACTAGTACCCTAAGCACAGACAGACAAAACTGCTTTCTGCCACCCACCTCCTCTCCAGTAGCGAGTCTGAGCGGTGACAGGCATCTCTGGGTATATGAGCAATACCTGCCTGAGGTGTTTCTGCACGAATGCATGGAATGGACACAACCTTGGAACACAACTTCTCAAAGCTACGGGCTGTACAGAGTGGAGGGCTGCCAGATGTTCCCGTAACACATGTGTAGGGGTCACCTCAGAATGTCCAGATGCCTACTGTTAACACTAGTTACAGCGTGGCCTTACGGCATGGCTAATTTACAGCTAGGGATATTTCTTTATCCTTACAGACATCCCTACGCAGGCAGCTCTAGAAGAAGCATTTGCCACGCTGCAAAACAGACATCTGAAAACCACTACAAGCCACCAGAGAGAACAAAACCTCCCCCCAGCCATTTGGAACCGACGGACTTCTCATACCTGACACATTTCTGTGATAGTGTCGTCAAACACGCCCCCTGCATCATCAGCTCCTTCCCCGACCAGTTTGACTTTCCAGGCCCGGGAGGGCAGGCGGAGGTCCGACGCGTTCAGCTTCACCACTTGCCTTGCGATCTGTACGAAGATGGGCTTGCACTTGCGACCCCTTTCACACAGAAACAAGACGACACAGGCACGCAATGAAACTCCCGCGAGTGAAGGCTACTTGCGCCCCTCGATCAACAGAGGCACGCGGAGAGAGGCCGGTGCGTCCGGAACCGTGAAACACGTATGACCACCGGGATCTGTCGGAGGCCTCGTGCGGCGCCCAGGAAAGCAGTACTGACCTGGTGGAGATCCTCTTCACAGTAATCTGCGGCCCGTAGTTCTTCCCCTGAACCATGGTTTTGCCTATGGAGCGGACCATGGGGAGGGTGTACACCCGCGGCGCCAGCAGGGGCCTCAGCTGCCCTTGAACTATTCCCCACGTCCCAGCGTTGTAATGCGATGTGCTGTTCTGCAATCAAAGGGCACGAAGTTAAACACGAATAAATGGCACTCATGCTGAACTTCACGGAACAAAGCTTGGTTGTAACCGCTAGCACTTCAGTGTTTCAGGAAACACATGCACACGTTTTGGTTTCAGCTGTAAGGCCAGCAAGAGCTTTTGAAAACTGACACGCTACAACATCAAAATTAGCGCAAGGGAAGAGGCACAACAACACCTTGACAAAGTCTGGCTAATTCTGGCTAATTTATCATCTATCACAAAAAACCCGCTGAACCTACCACTAGGATCCATCTTGATGTGATCAGAAGCTCTCCAGTGACATGACACAAGACCAAGTTCTCAAATGGGAATTTTACCTGATTGTTGGGACTGAGGTTAAGTAACCTCCACGAAGAGTACATAAGGTCGGAAAAATGGTAGAGCAGTCTGAGCCTTGCTCTCACGGTGTGAATGCTCACTTCTTTCAGTGCCCCGTACTGTGGCGGAATGGCATCGGGCAAACCAAGCTGTAAAGGCACTGAAACACCTACCAGAGAAAAAGAAAGATGCAACCATAAAGTTGCCACCCTGCTTTTGGCTGGGCTGGAGTTGATTTTCTTTGTAGTAGCTCATACGGTACTTATCTGCCTACCCGAGTTCAGCCATGACAGTGGCAAGATAAGAGACTAAGATCATGTGAAAACCTGCAAGGCTATGAAAGGAGCCCCAAATGCTGGTTCTTTACCTGGAGCTCGCGGTGGAACAGGTGGAGCTGTCCAGGCAGCACTGTGGCAACGTCCCGCTGAAATCTGCCGAACATTCTTTCCCTGTAGGACGGTGACGAGGGTTGGTTCTCTGACATGGTTGGTATGGCCCAGTCCAAGCTGATAATTTAGAACAGAAAAAGGGACAAAGAAGATTCAGCAAGTGTGACAATACTTATAAAACCAAGTCAAAATGCAGAGCAAAGGGTAAAAACCAGCATTCAACCTCAGCGTATGGTGGGATAAAGCATATTTACAATATGTGTCTTCTGTTATTCTAGCATTTAGCTCTCATGTTTGATAAACTGCTGCACAACCACTCAACGGGAGCAGCAGATCCAGGCATCAGACCTTAGAACAGCTAGAGATTTATTTCTCACGACTCATCAGCGCTGCTCAGTTGTTTACGCTGCAGTCTTTCTCATGCACAGAAAACACAGCACGTCTTCTCCCTTAGATACCGGTTACAGACCGGTTTTGTTTTCATAGAATCAAGAGTGTCTACAAGAGTTCATGAAGAAAGGAATTGTGTGAAGAGGAAGTTCCCTTTTACTGCTTCATACAAAGTGGCTTCTTTTGCCTTGCAAGAGCAACCACATAAAGTAAAGGCTTTCACAACGAAGCTTTTCTAAGTTCTTTACCCTAACCAGAAACACAAAGCAAACACCCTGTAAAAAACCAAACCAAACCCACAGGACAGTTCCCCACAGGAAAGAACCTGCTCAGCAACCCTTCTTAAAAACTCAGTCCTGAAATACCAGACAAACACTTTGCCCAAGCTTGCCCTGAAACACCAACAGTTAACACATCAGAGGCTCTGTCATGCGCTTGTAGCAGCTAAGGCTGCCAAAACGTTGAAGTTCTTTCTCAAATTTGGGTTATACGTGGGGTAAGTTAGGAGAATGGACTCAAGGGCCCAGAAAAATTAGGGCCTCAAAGACAGGAGAGGGTTTATTATTTACAAGGCCTCCTTCTGACTTTCTGAACTTTTTACTGTCTATGAAAAGTTAATTTACATTCACAAAAAGCACAGAGTTAAAAAATATGATTGACATTAACCACACATTTTATTATGTTTAAATCTTACTATGTTTAAAAAATGGATGATTGCTCAAGAATTGGCAAAAAATTGTAATATAAAAAGAAATAAACAGCATGTTTTCAGAGCAGAGCACAGGAAGTCAAATGAAAATACTGGAAATGGCTGAAACGTTACGGCTGAGGGGAGGAGGAGAACAAAAAGAAAAGCTTTCTTTTCCAACGAAATCAAGACATCCCACCCAGACCAGTGAAGCACAACTGCAGCCTTATCAAGGTCAGCAATGAACACGGAGCAGCGACGTACCTGCCCTTCAGCGTTGCTACCCCAAGCATACACATCCCCTGTCGATGACAAAGCCAGTGTGTGCTCTGCACCAACAGCTATGTCTTCAATGAAGACTCCTGACAGCACTGGAACCTGCTGGGGTCTGTTATGATTTCGAGCACGACCTTCTGGCAAACCTATCAGGCGATCTGAAATTGCAAGCACACATCTATGTATGCAAAGAACATCAGAAAGTTAATCTTATTTCCAGGCAGAAGTCAGGGAGGGGCAAAAAGCATCTCTACATACTCCGAGTAGGACACAGGTTGTAAGGGAGAAACCCACTACCTGTTTCCCACAAAAGAGCTCCTGCAGTGCTCACTACGATTGCAAAAGCTGTTATTTCTACTTTAAGGCTGAAACAAGATCAAATTCTATTCAAACAAAACTTGTAGAGATCTATGTTCAGAAGATGGATTGTGTTTGATTCAGCGCTCTTGAAAATTCTTCTCTGCAGATTCTTAAACATGTGCAGGCTTATGCTTTATTAGACAAAGGAAACTTTGAAGAAAACCAAGATTTTTGGGCAAGGGAAAGCCAACGACGTTGCAGGAAAGTATGCTTCAAGAAGAAGCACAGCCTGCGAGCAAACCCATCTGGACTTTTAGGTGTAAGCAGAAATGGCACTGGTGAAGGTACAAACCCCAGATCAGGGCAGCACGGATCTCAAGAGGTCACATCTGTCTGTCTCAATACTCTTCCTCTTCACTTGCAACACACACAGAGCTGTACTAGGCCAGTCTGAACACCACACAGTCCTACCTTGTCCAAAAGTATACACGTGGCCGTCCTTTGTCAGGGCAACAGAGAACTGCGTTCCACAGGCAACCTTTTTTATTCCAATGCCACAAAGAATATCCACTTTCTAAGACACAAGGGGAAGGGAAAAAGCTATGATATTGTAAGATACAAAGTAAATATGAATTTCACCCCCAACTCCTGCTTCCAAAACGAAATTCAGTGATTCCCACTGGGCAATGCATACACTGGAAGGTTACTCTCACTACTGCTTGCAAACTAAACTAACACCTTACTCTGTGTAGAATGACTCAAAAAGTCCTTTATTTATTGGGAGCGTCATGCGAGGAAGCAGTTGAGAATGTGAACAACCTTGCCTCCGTATTCCAGGACAAGAAAGCTCTCCTCTTCAGGCTAGTAAGAAGACTTTTGCTATCTGTACCAATAATGTCACTACTATCGTGAAATCCTTCAAAGTGTCAGGCTCAGCATAATGCACAATTATTGATGCCAGGTCTAGAACACTGTAATAGATGGAATTAATAATCTGACCTTTGACCTTCATAATCTGAGCACTGTGCAACATTTAGCACCACTGAAAATTCATGCAAAGAATGATTTATCTATGAATTCTAACCTGTGGTGAGGATTTTGCAGTTGAATTCCCCAAACCAAGTTTACCGTAGTCTCCATCTCCAAAAGCCCAAACCATGGAGCCATCTGTTGACACGGCCACAGTGTGATTGAGTCCACAGGCCACCTGGTTGAGAGAAAGGTGTTATCCCCACAGCCTTCACTAACTTAGCATTAACTCAAAAGCCCCAACTGTCTTTATGAAAAGGAAAATCATGTTTTAAAATCGTAAGCATCCTTTTCAAACTTCCATTGCTTATTAGTGTTTGGATGGCATTTAGGGCCCGAGTAGCTTTGTTTAGGTATTTGCTGCTTGTCAGCTTCTAGAGCCAAAGGACAGTTTTACACTACACATGCCCATTTTTAAGATTATGAAATAGCTTCATGCTTGAAACGTTAAAAAAATCACGGGCTGTTTTGCTCATCAAGAGAGTGAATGCTTTCAAAAACTTTGCACAGTCAAACGCTATCAGTGTTACGAAGATAAAAGCCCCAATGCACAAATCTGTGAAAACATTGTCAGCCTGACACGGAGGCAGGTATTGCTAGTTTCAGATGAACCATGCCTGTCCAATCTGGTAACCTTCCAGCGCTGTCACTCTTTCCGGAAGCTTCTTATTGGAAGTGTTTCCAAGTCCTAAGCGACCATAATCACCATTTCCAAACGTAAAAAGTTTGCCATCTGCTGTCACCACAGCCGAGTGCTTGAAGCCACACGACATCTAGAAGTAAAATAAATAAGATTTGTCTACACATCTTAAATGTGAAGGGAAAATTCTATTAGCTACTACATGTACATTTGAAATACTTATTTCTCACCTAAACTATAGTCACTTTAAAGAGCTAAAACCAAACATTTTAATATGATTTCTCCAACAACCTATTATTCTTCTCAACACTGAGGAGGACGACAGACAGATACTGATGAGAACAAAGGCTTTCAAGTACTTTACTCATTCCTACCAATTATTGTTGTCTGCAAGCAGACTGAATCACAGCAATAACTGTCAGTTATTATATTATATCATCAGGAGCTCCATGATATTAACACAGTTCCACTGGCAGTTATCAACTTGGTCATAATACTCAGAGAAGTCAGAAAGCTGCCCGTTTCCATTCGGTACGTGAATGCAAACCGTCAAGAGTGACCATATGCCTGGAGGGTTCCTAGCACTACATCACCACCCACCCCTGCAGTGTGCAGCAGACAAAAAAACCCCTTTGCACCTGCACCACTTCTTCTCCTTGCAGAGCCTCTATCTGTCTGGGCCTGCGCTGTCTGTCGCTGTTCCCATGTCCCAGTTTGCCGTAATCTCCATCTCCCCAGCTAAAGACTTCCCCACTTTCTGTCAAAGCCATGGAATGCCCATCAGATCCACATGAGGTCACCAACTGTGTTACAACAAAGCCTGTTAAGGAACAATGAGAAAACAAACTTCAGAATAAATGACAATTAGACTCTTCATGTACATCCATCCCAGTGCCCCTAGTGGTAGCCAGTTAAGACTGAGGAAAGGAACCAGCCACAAGAAGAGTTTTCTTGTTACACTGATTGATTTACTCATAGTTTGAACAAAGTGTCTTCTGGCCTACCATTGGTTTTAAAATGACATGAATCCATCTTGAGCAAACACTTGTCCCTGAAGCCTTATTAAAATCAAAAAATACTAATGTATTGCTACTTAAATCTTAAGCAAAAAAGAAGATCTATTTTATTTGTTCATTTTTAAATGAAAACCTGTGTAAATCTGCAAAACCAGCATTTCCACAAATCACTGTATTAACTACTAAAACGCTCACTTGTGCCCTATCAGCAGACTCTTTTCAAATCCAACAGTTTACCTTGCAGTGCTGAAATGACTGTTAAGACATGGAGATCATCGGAGTTTCCTTGTCCCAGTCGCCCGTAGCTCCCTTCTCCACAAGCCAACACGGTGCCATTGGCTTGAATGACGAAAGTACAATTCTGGCCACAAACCACCTGGTTCAAACAGACGTGAAGGAGTCCTAATGATTTTTGTTTAGATGCAGGAATGCTGTAGTATCTGCACTACAACGTACAATCGTGTACATTTGCTTGTCTCTACAACTGTATCGAGCCAACAGACCCTCCTGTCTCACTGCAAGTACCTTGTGACAACAAAGGCCTCGCTCACTCTGGATTTTTGTCACCACAGCACGTAAGAAAAATTACTTCATTGAAACCAGCTACTAACTTGAGCTCCAGTGGAGGAAATCACAACATGCTGACTCTCACTCAAGATTTATTTCTGATGTTTTCACCCTGAGAGTCAATGTTACTTCACAGAACAGAACCAGCATGGAAATTATGCTAACACTGTGCAGGCCTTTTCAAATCATGCTCACATCACTTTCTCATATTTCAGTGGCTTCTTGGTTTGAATTTGTTAAATAATTAAAGACAATGTCTTTAGTGAAAACAAACGAGTGAGTACTTCATAGTGGATTGCAACAGCAAATTACAAAAGACATTTAGAGAGAGGCTTTGATCAATGGTACGGACAACGCATGGCGGAACATTAATCACAACTGTTTTTAAGTGATCACCTGTTGAGCCTGAGAGAATGAAGGTGCTGCTACTGGTATCATGACATTTCTACCAGCTTCTGCTAACTGTCCATGTCTCCCTGCTCCCCACAGATAGACGTCGCATTTGCCTCCCAAATGCCAGTCCTGTGGAACAGCATGAAAGAACGGTCTTGAAACAAGAGCACTGTCAACAGCTCAGAATGTTTAAGAAGAAGAAAGAAAACAGAAAAAAACCCTCCAACCATAAAAAAAAAAACCAACCCACAAACTATCAATTTTACTAACCTCTGGTCTTGATGTTGCCCAAGACATTATCTGTTCATCCATACCATTGATCCATTTACTGTTATCCTACATAAGAAATGACACAGTAACAACATTCAGTTCCACAGATGTGTATTTCTGTTGTGCAATACTCATTTTCCTTTCTAAGAAGAATACTGGCACTCAAATCACTGTACATGATACAGGAAGAATTCATGTGTGCAGACTCAGACTTGTTTCTGTTGTCCACAGGCCCACTTTATTTCCTTGCTACACCTACCTAGCAACAACAGTTGCCGATGAATTGCAATCCAAATAAAAAAGAAAAAAGAAAAACAAACAGAATTCACCATGGGGTCACAGAATCACAGAACATTAGGGGTTGGAAGGGACCTCAAAAGATCATCTAGTCCAATCCTCCTGACACAACAGGATCATCTAGACCAAGTCACCCAGGAACATATCCACTCTCTACACTTACCCTTGTTATAGCTCATTACATTTCTCCCTGCCCAGCTCTCCAGCCTGTCCAGGTCTCGCTGAATGGCAGCACAGTCTGCAGGGGTATCAGAGACACCACCCAGCTTTGTGTCATCAGCAAACCTGCTGACAGCACTCTCTAATCCCTCATCCAAGTCAGGCTTCTATCCTGCAACCAGTTCATGATCCACCTCTCTAGCGGATCACCCAGTCCACGCTGCCTCAAGCTTGGCTGCGAGGATGCTGTGTGCAACTGCGTCAAATGCCTTGCTCAAGCCAAAGTCATCATTTCCTGATTTCCGATGCTTACTGCTTTTAGAAGTTGTAGTTGCAAACACTAGCTTAAAATGTTGTAAGTTTGCAGATAAAAAAGTATTACCCCAAATTATTTATTTGGATTTTATGTATTATAACTGTCACTAGCAAAATGATTCTGTGCAGAAATGTCCCAAAACGTTACGATGAAAACAGTACTGTGAAGCTCTACATTTACTGCTTCTATCACATCTGAAAATTATTGCTGCAGTTGAGGGTTGTTCTGTTTTTAATATGCAACTGATCTGCATTCGTTACACACACAGGGAGCAATCTGCAGTCTATTCTAACCTGTTAACAAACTTATGCTTACTGCTGCTGCTTATACTAATGAATACAAGCTCCTACAGTTCCGAGCTGTTCGTTGTGTCGTACCATAATCACAAAACCAATACCATCTGGCTTTGCTGTCAAGACAATCCAGCACATTTTACCATTAGGAGTGTAAGCTCATCCTCTGGTACGGGCTCCAGGTCTGGAACAGTGAAGGACTCTGGGAACTGTGCTCCCTTGGCCAGGGCTTCAGCAGCTTTTATAGTTGTAGAGAAACACTCTAGCCAGGCCCATTCTGTGGGATTCCAGGCTGAAGGATCAGGGAGGCAGTTCTGGTGATGAGGTGGTACTGGGGGATTGCACAAGAGTTGATCTAGCTGGAGGCCCACAGCAAGTGATGCCAAGCACTGCATATAGGGACTATGAACAAGCTGGTCTCCACAAACAACATGGGGCTAAAAGTGAGGGGAGAGGGAGAGAAAAATTAAATACCATTTCTAACTATGTATGTTAATCAGTTCAGAAGTAGGAGTCCTTCAAAGCTAGTCTGGTATAAAAGTAGCTGTCTCAATGCTCTATGTCTTTCTAATATTTTACATATTCTCAAATTAGGAGACTGCTAGCTCTGCAAAAACGGAAGGACATTTGCAAATACGATGTACAAACAGCTTCTGGTTTTTCTCTGTGTTGAAAAAAATGAAACCAGCTTGGATTCAGTGAACTCTCATCAGGGATAAATTGTAAATGATCACTTTAGCTCTTCTTACCTTTTCATAAGCATACTGTTCCTGAAGCATGATTGGCAAACGTTCCAGGAAAGCCCGCATGCAAGGAGCCATGTTCAATCCTAGTACTCCTTGCTGCTTCAGTGCAGTCCTACACGTTGCAAGGACATGATTGGAAGAGATCCACTCTGGTGTACAGTTCACTACCAACACATCCTGTTTTTAACAAGAGTCACAAGCCATGTTAGAAATTCACAGTTCATAAAAAGTGGGACTATTCAGCTCCACTGATTCATCACCAGTCTTTTTAGTTCCCGTCTGGGCCAGAAAATACAAAAGCTTGAACAGTCTTGTCTCCTGGTGAATAATCTGCTTACAACTGCTGTGGTTCTAATGTGCCTTCGACTTTCATTGCCCACTTGTGGCTGCTTCTATTAAACAAGAAGCTGACACCACAAGTGAGTGCAGCAGCCGTTACAACCGTCAGCTCAGAAGCGTTCCACCCTGCCTCCCCCAATAAAACATTAGATAGTACTAAAAAACACAAACCAGTCTTTTTAAGGTCAGATGATAGCTGAAAGCCAAACCAAGGTGTCTTGCAAACATAAATGTTTGGTATTTTTACCTGCCTATTTCTAAAAGGAGGGGGAAAAAACCAAAAGAAAGGAAAAACAAGGCACGTGGCACAATCTGCCAATAAAACAAGGATTAAAGGATGTTCTGTTAACACAGTGTCACCTTTGATCTGTTAGAGCAAGCAGCTACTCCAACTTCAGGGATCCATACTGCAGTCTGAATAGCTCCAGAGCCTATCACGACACTCTGCAATACCGAGCCATCCTACAGAAAGAGGCATTTTGTGTCAGTGTGCACACACAGGCATTCTGCTGTTGAAATGCAGACACTCGCTCTCCTACAGGATGATATTCAGTACGCGTCAAGAAACTGACATGTTTGTAGTGCAAACAGAAAGACACCTAGTGTTTGTATCATGCTAAGGGGACAACATAACTAAGGATTCACAATTGTTTGGCAATCTGTGATTCCTGACTCTGGAAAACCTGCTGAAACAGAGTATTATTTCCAACTACAAGGTGACTCTTTCTGCAAAGCCTAACTAACATAACGTAGCCTACACAACGAACCAGGAGTAGAACCATGACATATAAAACCTTTCAAAGTATAATTTCAATTTATTTTACTAATTGCAATTTTACATTGATATTGTAATGTTTCTCTAATGCTTCTAAGATAGTGGGGAAAAAGAACCTAGTCTGATGCCTTGACTGTTTTAGACACAGCGTACAAAAAGGATCATGCCTTATCCAACACGGTCTTACCCGTAAAGACCAAATATTCATGAGGCCACCAAGTCCACCAGATACTAATGCCAGTCCATCAGGACTGAACGCAACAGTCCGAACAGGAGTAATGTGTCCTCTCAGCTGAAACACACACTTGACTTCCACTGCATTTCTGTAGCCATCCTGCAAATTATTTCAGTTATGCAACAGTGACTTATTTACAGAAAACAGAAGAGCAGAACAGCTTCTACATGCTGCAGCAAATACTGGTTATCCACTGAACTGAGCTAATTTCCCTAAGGTAAAAGAGACCAGCGCTACGATAATATCTTGTAAATATCTTTATCACATTATTGTCTTCTCCCCTTACACAATGCCATCAACATCAAAGACCACGTTATAATTTACATAAGTGAAATTAATCTCAGTTTTATCTAGGAAAAAAAGTAAACTCTTACTAAATTTTAGTATAAATTTATCAACTTTAAGAAAAATTAAAACAGATAAAAATAAAATCGTCAGCCAAATACAATTTATTTAAATCTATGGTTTTTTATTTCCTGTTCTGAAAATATCTACACACTTAAAAATGCAATACAAAATGGTTTTGCAAGTGTCTTCTCTCAGGAAGCACTGAGAATTAAGTACCTCACATTCTTCTCTCCCTGACAACTTCAGAATGAGCAAAGAGAATTTCTTAAACACCATTACCTTGGCACTTGACTCTTGGTCCCACCATCCTTCTGAGCAAGCTGAGCTGGACTGCACTGAGATTACTATGTCCTGGGGAACGCTCCAAACACAAACCAAGCCATTGTGGCATCCTCTACAGGAAGTCAGCGTAGAAGAGAAAAACCAAGCAAAGGGATTAATGAACAAAGCAGCAGTGGTACCACTTTCCTGTAAAACTGTACTGTAGACATTAACCTAAACTGGAAAGACGTTCTTCCCAGTAGATAAATCCTTACCACTCCAGCTTTTCATCTTTTATTGACAATGCCATTCTTGGGAAAAATATTTGAACAAAGCAAAACAAATCAAGCAGGACCGCTCCCCACAGGACTCACGGCACAGGGAAAACAGTTGGTGACTTGACCAGAGCTAATCATTCCGTTTGAACTCAATGGCTCGCGGATCTCACTGCAACTGGCTTACTAAATGAGTGCACTACGTTTTTCTTTGCTCTGGACAGCAAAGACTGGTAAAACAAAGCTGCAGAAGTGCTACAGAAGCAATTTAAAAGATTACATACGTAGCCAGCAACAGCTGCAGTTTGGGTCCTCTCCCTGTAAGCGCACACCAGGCAATGCCATTCACAACAGCCGGATGGGCCAGCGAGTGCAGACGTCTCCAACATCCTCCCATCTGGCCCCAGAGTTTCACTGCTTCTTCTTTGGCACACGTCAAGAGAATCTTACCAGTTGGATCCCACTTCATGCTAACAATCATATCCTAGCGGATTTTTAAAAAATTTGAAGTCAGTAGGAAGTACCACAGTAGGAACAGAGAGAATTTATTTAAGAGCAAATGTAATGCTGATTTATTGCTAACAAACTATGTTTTATTTATTTAAGAGCAAATGTAATGCTTAATTATTGGTAACAAAATACGTTTTATTCTCCAATAAATTCTTGGAGATAGTAAACTGAAATTAAGAACTAATACTTTCCAGAACTATCAAAGTAAAATTAAACAGCAGGCTCCTCAGAGAAAATACAAAGCAACTCTCGTTTCATTGCACTCCTTCCTTGATTCTCTCCCCTCAAAACTGGTAGAACATGTTGGCATCTTTTTTTTTATTATGAAATTGTAGCCTGAATAACCTTAACGGTACGCAGTCCGTAAACACACTAGGCAATGGGCCAGATGGAGCTTTGAGGCTGATGCAGGAAAGAAGAACAGCTCGTAACAGAAAAGGTAAGTACAGTTTTATTGTTACGGCATGGTCACTTCAGTTCACACCAATCCTGGTACGTAGACTCAATCTGTATTAACAAAAATACTACCAAATTCTTTTTTCTCTTTCCCACATATGCTAAGAGTTTCTCTAAAATGTAGTGCTTAATATGTATCAGAAATAGACACGTTCTTCAAATAACCTGCACTTGATTTTACAAACAGCTTTCAAACAGAGAAAAGAGCTTCAACAGATCTGTACCTACAAAAACTGTATGTTCATTTCGAAAAGACTGGCTGTACCTTATGTGCATCAACTAGCACGATCCCTCCTTTCTCAAGTGGTTCCTTTGTTCCTATTAGCAGTTTTCCATCGGAATAGCCAACCGCAAAAGGTCTATCCTCACTGAACCAGGCAAGGCATGTGACAGACACTACGGAAACAGACCACACAAAAATTAAACTGAACTTTGCTCCTGCTAGAGAAGTTTTTGCAGTGCAGTTTTCTAAAATACAAAGTGCACAACTACTAAAGGTGGTAGTGAGAAGGACTGATAATTTTCACTTCTACTTATATACTGATACAGTCACCTACCATCTTTTCTGTAGCAGTGTTCCAGTTCCAGATGGTGCATGGTCGAAATATCTACAACTTCAATCAGGCCAAGAGACCCATCCATCCGACCAATTAATAATAATTCTGGAGCATCTCCTGTCCATGATGCAGCTGGTCCTTCTTCTGGCCATGCTAGAGCAGATACCCAGTGAGGCTGAAGATCTAACAATCCTTTTCCTCCTAGGAGGCCAAAAAGTCTTTTAATATGACTTCATAAAGAAATCAATAAAAATACTTTCCATGGGAAAATACAGACAGGGATCCCTATTTAGAGCTCTGACATACTACACGTTTATGTAAGCTACAAGACTATGAAGTAATGAGCTACTAATCTGTGCACACACAAATTATCAAATAATCATTTATCAAATTATCGAGCATCAATTACCATTTAGGCTACAAAATTCTGTTAAGGAAGGAAGGCAAATTCTTCAGTACTTGATAAATTTATACTTTTCCGTGGTCACAAACAGTACTTCATGTCTGTTAACATGAGAATTGTGACTGGCCATTTTCATAAGCACTGAACAGCAGAATGAAGTTTCAGAGACTACAATGAAAAAGCGATTTACAGTTTTCCTCTCAAAGGTGTTCTAGAGGTATTATGCTGCATTAGTCAACTACAGCCCAATGACAGCAGAAATGTAAGAGGATTCACTTAAAAGTGCTCACAAACTGAACCACAGCCTTGGAAATGGCCTCTCCTGGGTCAGATTCAGTCTTCCCTACCACAATGCAATCTAGCAATGTAATTATTTCGGTAGGATTTCTTCCCCTGCTGGCACTCCTATTTATGTTTATAAGATCACAACATTCTGAACTTTAGAACTAGTTTTCGTGACGTTACCGATGACCACTATTTACACTTCTTCCTGTTTCAACACTGTCCACTTACCTACACAGGTGCTTTTTCTTCCTGGGCTTCTCCTAACTTACGTTCCTAATGTATTTGTTTATGAGCTCCTTACTGTCCAAATAAATAAACCAAGCTCACTCATTCCACTCTCATGAGAAGAAACTGCACCTAGCTAATCCCTCCAGCAATCCTCCTCTCAGCTTCAGTAAAACCCTTTGCACTCTCCTTGCTGCATGCAGAAGGTCATTCTGGTAGACTGCAGGCACGCAGTATTTACAGACAAAAGTTGCTGTGAGGAGTGATCAAACACCTGCCCTTCTGAATCCACACGGACTCTGTTTTCTACTGAATTAACGGTAAACTACACACACATGTACTGTTGGTTCCTTCTAATTACAAAGGTTTGCAAAACACTATGGAAGATGATAGGTTAAGCTAGAGAGCACACACACTGGTATTGTTGGGTAAACAAATATTCCATCACTTAAGCAGCTTCTCCAGAAACACAATGCACCATTGAGTGTTTTCAGGTAGTTAAGAGCATACCATTGACTTGCCATATGTTCACCACCTTTTCTGTAGCTCCAGCCAAATACTTGCCACTGATGCTCCAGCAGACAAGAGACAAACTAATGTCACTGGGTGACCCCAGACTTTCTTCAGAATCACCTTCTCTATAATGGAATAAAATAATTTCAGAAGGATAATTCCTTTAAGCAGACGGAGAAACACAAAACTGATGAACTATCTGATTGGAGTCCTTCTGACATCACTGCAGATTTACATAGCAAATTGTTCTGCTCACAGCTTGATACTCTATTTAAAAGCAAACGACAGAACGAGTAGTTTAAACAATGACCCTACAGAACAGTAAGAAATCTGAGGTTTATGTTTCTTTCACTTTCCCCATTTATTCTTTTCTCAAATTTAACACCTTCGTTGGCATATTCATATTTGAACATCTGAAATTACTTCTTTGTGCTCGACTCAAACACACACGGTCATAATTACCCTGTTCTGTGCTGGAACTGGAACCCATTGAAGGGGAGAGTCACAGGTTTTTTATATGACAGTGCCTTACAGTTTTTATTTCACCCATCTTGCATCACATTCACTTAGAATACTTTTAAACAGCTTAAATAACCTGCCAAGAGTCACATTAAAGTTCTGTTTCCAGTTTCAAGCTATCTAACTGACTTTGCACAAACACACCAACAGTGTCAGAGGACAAATGAGATCGTATTGGTGCAGGAACTTGCTCTCCACATTATTAACTTCACTCAAATATCTGAGTGTTACGAAGAGTGGACTTACAGCCTGTTGAGCACACAGGTTTGTTGCAACGAATACTGCTTCTTTGTGACATTCCACACTCTTATGGTGCCATCGTTTCCACTAGTAGCCAAAAGTCCCTTTTTACTGCACCAAACACATGTCATGACCTGCAAACAGCAAAGCCAACGCGTTAAAACTGGAATTCAAATCTAAAGCTTAGGTATGCCTGCCCACTATCACTAACCAACTAACGGGGCAGAGCATCACAGCATCACTGAAATACACTAACACTACAAAGTGAGACAGCCTGCTCTGTTTCTGCAGCACTGTGTAACCCAGCACACTTCACCGGGTTGCTACACTTTGTTCAGACTCATACTGGACAAAGATGTCAAACTGTGTGACAGAAAAATGAACATGTTTTAAGAGCCACTCCAAGAAAAGACGCAGGTAATTCCGCTGACTTCACCTATCACAAAAAAACTTCCAGGTTCCCTTTAACCGAAGTGTCAAACGAGCTGAGCAACTTTATGCATCAGAGACACCTTCAAGCAGTAAAGTGGTCGCCAGAAGATTATTTCTTGTGGGAAAGCAATTTCAGTCGGCGTCTTTGCAAAGCAACAGCATTTCACTTCTTTTGTATTCTACAAAACCCATGCAACTTTGGGAGAAATCCTGCTTACCCTGTTCTGATGAGCCTCTAGTTTGATGAAGGAACATTTTCTTAGGTCTCCCCCCATATCAGCGAGGGTCTGAGGAACAGTTTGATTATCTCGATCGTGCGCAGCGAGCGTTCGCACCAGCTGCTGAGCAGCCCACTGTCTATGTTGTGAAGATAACCTTGAAGACAGGCAGCAAGCTGCTAGTGCATTAGCCAGCTCCAGAGGGCCTACAGCAGAAGGATCATAGGAAGGATGGGCATACAAATGGGCAATTAAACCTGCTTAAACAAAACAATGAGATGATGCCTAGATGAGTACCAAACAGAATTGCACAAATGAACACAGCATTAACCACAATTTCCACAAAAGAAAGCGATTAACAAGCATCTCGTAAGAAAGCTGGAATCACATTAACTATCAGCAAAAACACCCCTCTGCTACTAAGAGAAAATAATCCCCTTCAAAATGTCACAAAAATCTCTGAAGAATAATCAGGAGTCTTACTCTCATCATATTGAAAACAGTGGTTCAAACAAGTGTTTCCCAAACATGGTAAAAGCCTCCTCTGACATAATCTGCTGAGGCACAGGAGTTGCTTTTAGTTCCTGGCCTCCTGAAGCAGGGTCAGGACAGCTTTCTGCGTCTGGGACAGAGTACTTGGGTGCCAGTAACCAACAGTTACAGCTGTTACTTCATTAGGTGGCATAACTGAGGCTCAGCATCTTAGTTCTATGCTTATGAATACACACACCTCTTCTAGAAGTGGCAAGAGATGCAACTATCTAGTAAGATCACACTGCTAAGTACATGTTTTGCACTAAACTCTAAGATTACTTTGATTAAAAGACGTTCTGCACATTTTAGAGAGTCTATTCATTTATTCATGATTCTAGCAAGTCTCTCAGATACAAATGAGGAATCGAGAATACAACATTTAAAACCAAAACTGTATCGTACCTTTCTTTTCAATTTCTGCTTTATCATAATTTGACCTCAGTTTGGCCCCTTTGTCTGCCAACAATGCTACAAGTGCTTGAGTAACCACAAAATTTGGAGATGTGACAAGTTTGTTCTCTTCTGCAATTCCCCTTAAAAAACTGGGCAAAAACTTCCGCTGAATTGGATCATCAACTGTTGTCAAGTTTACACCAGTTGCTGCAGAAATCAGGTTCTAAAAAGACACAATTTAAGAAAATAAATAAACAGAACAAACAGATTTGGGTAAAAATTTGTAGTTGAAGAAACCACGCAGTGTTTTAAAGATTGTAATTTTTTTTTCCCCTGAAATACTCAGTTTCCAACCTTTTATTTCCTTTTATTTTAACAGGCAAAGCCAGGTCATCTCTTTCTAAAGAAAAGCAGTCTGTGGGCTGCATAAAGTTGACAACAAGTAAAAAAAACTTCCAAACTTCATCAGAAAAACCTGGACACAAAGAGCACATCCATTTTTCTCCATTCTCACTACAAAAAGGTAAAACAGTTTGATGTTTATCAACAATAAAACATACTCCTGTGCACACCACAAACAACAACTCTAAGGAGACTATCAGCGTGAGGGCAGTCTCACAGTTCAGAAGATCAACGCGCAGGTTACCAACAGGTACAAAAGGGACTCGATGATGACTGCTTCGTAGGATCATAGGATGTTAGGGGTTGGAAGGGACCCAAGAGATCATCGAGTCCAACCCCCTGCCGGAGCAGGACAAAACTATCTAACACAGATCACAGAGGAACGCATCCAGGGGGGCCTTGAAAGTCCCCAGAGAAGGAGACTCCACGACCTCCCTGGGGAGTCTGTTCCAGTGCTCCGTGACCCTCACAGCAAAGAAGTTCCCCCTTGTGTTGAGGCGGAACCTCCTCTGCTGCAACTTACACCCATTGCTCCTTGTCCTAGCACAGGGAGCAAGTGAAAAGAGCCTGTCCCCCCCTCCTGGCCAGCCTTCAGATACTTATAAACATTGATCAAATCTCCCCTAAGTCTTCTCTTCCCCAGACTAAAAAGCCCCATCTGTGTAAGCAGTTCATAGACAGCATGGACAATTACGTTCCAACACCACTCCTACCTGGGTACATAACTGCACCAGAAGCTTTGCCGCGCTAGGAGTGTTGGATGCCAAACAGCCTACTGCTGTACTCAGGTAAGCCAGACAAGATATAGGCTTGCTTGTTTTGCTGTGCATTCCTCTAGATCGCTCTGTGGAACTCATCACGGTGGAGGGACTTGTGGAGAGACCTGCTCTCCCTGCGGCAGCGAGGCACATTAACCGCACCAAAGTTCTGATATCTGTTAAGCCCAAGGATTCAAGGCCAGCTGCCAGGCTACAACTGGAACCGCTGCCAAAAAATGAACATCTTAACGTTACGATTGGATAAAGCTTTTGCCAAAGCATTAGCAAACACTGCCTATTAGATCAGCTGGACATAGTTGACATGCAAGAGGAAGAGGAGAAAAGACAAACGCAGGCCCTCCACCCTTCTTGTTTTGAGCTACAGCCACGTTACAGACTGAGCCTAGAAAAATAATCAGTTTACCTGGAACGACTCATAAAACAAAGTAATACGGATCATTCGTGTACAGATTTATGCCGTGACAGTAAGTACAGGGACACGTCAGGTCTCTGTGCAGATGCACAGGTTATTTCATACAAAACCAGTTCTAAAATCCCCAAATCCCATGAACTCCTCCATTTCATCTTCCTTATTCTAATGCTCATCTCCGAGCTCTAACACTTGCCTCAGGCAAAAGCTCACTGAAAAACACAGCACCGTCACGTCCCGAAGAGCTGATACTACCGGAATTAACTTTCAACAGAAGATGTTTTCCCTTGAAGTTTGAAGACAGGGTTCAAAAGAACAAAATCAAGAGAACTTATTTCTCTAACTGGTATGATGCAAGTACGTAAAATTAAAATTGGTTTCCCAAATAGCTTAAAACCCAACACCCATCAAACATAATTTGATAGCTCATGCTGCACGAAACGGCGAAAAGCATTGTCAAAGATGCCACAAACCTGACAGACAAAAGTGAGAGTGCTCTCATAACCATAGTTCTTGCAAGGAGGACTTGGGCAGCAGCTGTCACTCTTCTCAGAGCCATAACACGGTCGTGTGGATTTAGCAGGGCTGCTGCTTGTTCTCCAAGGGTTATCCTGCCAGTCGAGCTTTTTTCTATAGAGCCATGACAGCCTTGGAAACAATGATGTGCATCAGCATTTTACAGAAACAAAACATCACCGTACAGTAACAAGCACAGAAGCAAACCTGGCCCACATTTGTAAATGACTCTCTAATTTTTCAGCATCTCCTACACACAGAATGACAATGACTGTGAGGAAAATACGCTCCTGAAATACCAGCCATAGTTTAACTGTTCCTCATTTTCAAAGACTGATGAGCACAACCTGACAATAGTCAAGTCAGTATCAATTCTTCTCTTAATTTTGCTTTTCCATTAGAGGTGCTGGCACTGTATTTCAACAGGCTGGCCAGTGCCAACTTAAATCCATGACTGCACCTTTGAGTTCCACAAAAGGCACTACTTACAGGACTACGGTCACAGTTTAACAGTAAATGAAAACTTCAAGACCTCTGCCAACATAAATCACAGAAAGTTATGGGTTGGAAGGGACCTCAAAACATCATCTAGTCCAACCCCCCTGCCAGAGCAGGACCACCTACACAGGAACGTATCCAGGGAGGTTTTGGATGTCTCCAGTGAAAGAGACTCCATAAGATCTCTGGGCAGCTGATTCCAGGGCTCTGTCATCCTCACTGTGAAGAATTTTCTTCTCATATTTATGTGGGACCTCCTACACTCCAGCTGACACCTGTTGCTCCTTGTACTATCATTGGACACCACTGAGAAGAGCCTGGCTCTGTCCTCCTGACACATGCCCTTTGTGTATTTATAACATTAATGAGGTCACCTCTGTCTCCTCCAAGCTGAAGAGACTCAGCTTCCACAGCCACTCCTCATAAAGTAGATGTTCCACTCCCTTCATCTTTTCTATAGACTCTTTCAAGCAGTTTCCTGTCTTTCTTAAACCAAGGGGTCTAGAACTGGACAAACATTCCAGCTGCAGCCTCATCTGGGCAGAGTGGAGGGGGAGGAGAACCTCTCTAGACCTACTAACCACACTTGTCATCCACTCCAGGATGCCAGTGGCCTTCTTGGCCAGAAGGGCACTTTGCTGGCTCACTGTCATCCTGCTGTCCACTGGTCCCTTTGCCTTACGCTGCTCTTCAGCATGTCAGTCCCCAACCTATACTGGTACATGGGGTTGTAAATGCCTCATACTCCTCTAAGTCCTCTATAATAAAAGGATAATTTAGAGCTGGTCTCCATTTCCTTGTGGAAGACACACAAAAGACTTACAAATATTTATGCACTGGCCCTATAATAATCACAACAAAATGGGAGCTGTTTATTCTTTGAATTGAGCTTATTTCAAACTTACCTATCTGCATCAACGTTTCCTCCATACTGTTGGTGGCTGTCACCATTGCAACTGAAGCACCCAGAGGGTCACTGTCAGGGAACTGTACAGGTTCAGGCACAATACGGCGATCATTTAACCCAAGAGGTCCAGCCAATAATTCAAACTCCTCTTCCCCTGTCAGCTTTTCATCTTCATCTACATCTAACATATCCCAGTCTTCTAAAATTGGAAAAAGATAGTTAGACTTGATTATAAAAGCTTTAACAGAGAGTAATTTCAATTTAAAAACCAATACAGGGTGTAGAATGTGAACAGCAATCCTCAACATAGTAGCACTAGAATCTCCTTTTTTGATGTTAACATACAAAACATAGTAAATTAGAACAGCAAACTACTACATTTGCCCTCTCCAATAAACCTGAACTTTATTTCTACTATAGAGAAGTTTCATGGAAGATTCTGTGAAGCATCAAACCAGCTGTTTTGTTGAAAAGCTCAAAATGAGAGGTCATTACATCTAGTGTAAGACATTTCCAACAGCTGGAATACAGTGAAAAGGCTACTCGTACAGTTGTGCTTTAAATCATGAGAGCAGGTGTATATTCCAAAGGGCTGAAGTGTAACGAGAGATTACAGACATTTCTGCTCATTATGTTCAAAGTCTGCATGACTATTAGATCATAATGGGACACCCAAGGTGTCGCCTTCCTTCCCAGGGAAAAAAATGAAGGAAGAAACTGGACTCTAATTGTGATTTAGTTATCCTTTCCATTCACTTCCAATCACTGATAAAGAAGTCAACTTCAAGAATCATCTGGGAAAATGATTTTCTTTTCATCAGAAATGTCATCAGAAATGATTTGTGTAAGGCCCATAAAATCCTCAGGACACTCTGTTAGCACAAGGGTAAAAAAGACCAAGCCTAATTAACAACAGACCTCTGATTCTCTCACTTATGCTGATTAACTTCTACAAAGGCAGCTGAAGCAATGGTTTTGAAAGCAATGTGTTGCACATGCTGCAGCTCTGGATGTAACATCTACCCGCAGTACTTTGTCACCCAAAGTTAGGCATCTCCCACGTCAGCTACTCAGATAAAAGACAAAAGTGTCACTGATTTTTTTCCTATTTCAACTACCAGAAAACATTAAGTAACTAAAACACTACACCTAGTCTGAAGACACTACTATGCCTTCACACAGAGTTTCTTGACAGGTTTATTTGTATGGAAGCACCCTGATGGAAAAATACAGCACTGAGAAAGTGACAAGTGTTGAGTATTTTCAGCTACTTAAAAACATACCTTCATAGACACTGTCTTGTTTACCTATTAAATCAGGAGCCTGGCCTTTGTACCTGTAGGCAAAAACAACACAGAAAATTAAATGGCTTTAATATTTCACACATCTGCATAACAACTTTACATCTAATGTGAGAAAGGCCCATAAAAATACTGGAAATGTCAGACAACACTAAAAAGGTAAGTGTTCAGAAGTCACTAAGAGAAGGCAATATCCCAAGAAATAATTCCTTCCTTTTCATTTAAAAATCAGACTTACCCAGACAGGTTTTTTCCTAAATATGCATTTGTTGAATATAGAAAATTAGATTTAGAATTTGTTTCCTTTCTTGACACAGAGCATTCTACAGTGCTGCTAGCACTGCAGCCTTGTCACTTCATACCTTTCAGAAGTCGATGTTTTAGCTTTACTCTTCAGGGCTAAGTACTTCTCTCTGCAGATGCCACACAACAAATAGTAGGGATTTCCGCTTCCACATTCACCACCAAACCACCCATCCACGTAGGAACCATTGCTACGATAGCCCTGGCGATTTGCGCTGCGACCACAGCCGGGGTGATTTCTTTTCATGTGTTGATTGAAGCTGACAACACTGGATTCACACAGTTCACACACCACTACTTCTTCTCTGTCTTCAGTTTCACACACGTGCTGCGCAGTAAGATTTTCACATTATTTGTACAGCGCAAGGATCTTCACGTTAGATCTAAAATAAGCCAGCACTCCCCACTGGGTGTTCCTGCCCATTTCTCTTACATGCACAGAGTAATACCTATGTGGTTAACGAAAGTAGACCATTTCTGTCATAATGAAGCAAAGACCATCTCAGGACAGGAAAAACATTCCTGTAGTAGAAACAGGCTCTACAAAAAATTCACTCCACGCACTGAAATTTGCTCCCATTCCACATTCAGGTAGCGTTACAATTACTAGAAGAAAGCTTTGTCTTGAGGGCTACCCTTGTAATTTGACAAGGATAATCCCATGATTAGCAAGCTGCTGCTGTTATACTTCTTTTCCACCACAAACATCACTTTTGTGGGCTGTACAACAACTGAGTGAGGACTGCCACCACATCCCTCCCGCAGAATGAAATACGTAACATGACTAAATAAGAAAACCTAAAAAGCCTCACTGAAGTGCAAGTTATGTTGCTACAAATAAGATTATATTATTTAGCATAATTATATTACACTGTTATTATAAACCAAAAATGCATGTCTAACTGTGTTTGTTACCTCACGGCACTAAGAAATCTGGAATATCTACTTGATTTGTGAGATACCATTGAAACAACAACTACACTAGTCCTCTGTTTTCTCCCTCCTCTGAAAGATATGTACATCATGTGTAGAAGTGCTGAGCAAGAAACACAAGAAAGCACTGTTCTTGATCTAAAGGTGAAGCTACAGAATGCAAGGAGATTTAAGCATCGCTGGTGTTTAGTAAAATACCTACAAACAGGCTACAAGCACATGCATGTTAAATTTTAAAATACAAACATGCAAAAATCAGTAAGTTAAAGCAGCCCCTGCTGCAGTCACACACACCCAGGTAGGCCAATCCAATACCTCTGGGATCCACATTCCCAGAATATCATTATCACTAGCCAGGTCCTGTCCAAACATAGCTTCCACTGCTTCATCATCGAAGTCAATTTCCAACTCCTCGTCTAAGTTGAAGTCATAAAGAGCCCCGGGGTCCTGCTGCAAAGAAATCCCTTCTCGTCGACTCTGATTCCTGTGGGCCTGTACAGTGCGGTATAATCCCGCTCAAAAGGAAAGAAAAAAGGAAGTGGAAATTTTATTTTGCATGTAAATAAAGAAAACTGCACCTTCAACTCCCTTTTGCTTTCTTGGTCATTCCTCTAAGCAAGACCCACCTACTGCTGCATACAAAACTTGCATGTGCACAATACACATAGGAGCAGCAAAGTTTTCTAACTTCATGGTAAGAACCAGCTGCCCTCTCTGTTTCCCAGATTAAGCAAAGAACTCGAAGCCTTTCGGGATGCTTACCAGCGCGGGCTAGCAGTGTGCGGGCAGCCAAGTCAAATTTGTGTCTTCTCGTTACAGCGGACCGGCTCCTGGAAGGAGGTCCGCTTGCAGAAGCGGCATTATCCACGTGATCCATGTTATCAGGGCTGGAAGAATTGGTAACGTACAGGTAAATGAAAACAAGTTTAAACAACATCACACAAAAAGAAAATTACTGAGATCCTATTTGTGTCTTTCATGAAACAACCAAAAAAGGGATTCGTTCGGCACACAAGCAGTACGGGAAGACAAGCGCACCACATACACCTAATTTAACCACGTCTCTGCTCTTACCCACCCTGTATCAGGATTTGAAAGAGGTATCACCAAGTAACACTTTGTCAGCAGCAAGGAAGCTGTGAGGTTTTCCATTTCAGCACAGATTATGAGTCATTAGAAGAAAACTACAACTCACCTTTCACTAAAGCCTTCCTCCATTTCAGTAGCATCAGCAGAAGGGATATCACCTGGTGACTGCAAGTAACAATGGTCGCCAGATTTTCCACCACTCCCAGGCACTATTGTCCCGTGTCGGGAATCTGGAGTCCCTTCAGACTGGGGCTCCTCATCGTCTTCATTCCCTGGGTGCTCTATCATCCACATGGCCAGGACTGTGATATTCTGTGCATCTGCTTCTCCTCTGGCACCTGTAAGCAGGAAAAACACACTATGGAATGGCATTGCATTGTAATATCTCTTGAAACAAAATTGTGTTTTTCCCCCGTAAGTGTTTGCAAAATTAGGTATTCCTCTGGAAAACAATGTTACACAGTTACCCATTTTTTTCCCTTTAAATTGCTATGATAGTTATAGATTACCTGTAGCTTCCATGGCTTTTGCAATTTGCCTGAGGGAGAACCCCATTTCTAGCAGTGGAACAGCAATGGCAGGAGGAGGAGGGGACGTTGAAAGCCGGCTGCTTGGATCAGACAAAGCTTAAAAACACAGAAAACATTAAACTCTATGTGCATGAACTTCTCTTTAGTGTTACTTTACTAGACCTTACTGTGATATAGTAGCTTCAAACAAAGGAGTAACTGCCCTTAAAAACTTTCTCCTGTACTACTTTCCACAAAGTAAGACATTTTCTGCAATGAGAGCAGACAGCATTGAATCTTATCAGTAACATATACATATAGGGATGATATTTAAAGACCAAATTCTTTTAAGAGATTTCTAAGAAACAGGTCTATTTCAATTTAAAACTGTATCTATTATTTGCATCTATTATCTGTATCTATTATTATCTATTTGACTTTCTTTAAGTAGACTACCTAGTTTACCTTTACCTAAAGATTTTGTTATCTGAATCATCAAGATCACATAAATTTTACGAGGTCACACTAATGCACTTAGTACAGAAAGAGACCTCAACTAGGCTGAAGACTACCTGAACAAATCTCTCTGCAGATGATGGTGATACTTCAGTGCAGAGTCTTTCAAGGGACTCTAAAGAGGTCACCTACTGCTCAAACCTCAGTTTCCTTATCGCCTGCCATCAACAATGTGCTAACAAACACTGTTGTAAAGACTGGAAGCAAGCAACCTCATTTGAAAATGAAGAGGATGTAAAACTGAGCAGTCAAGTTGCTGCAGAGCAAGTGAAACCACTAGAAGACCCAAGCTAACAGCATGGATGTAAGAGAAACAGAAAGCCATATCAGTTAGGAATTTTAAAGCATGGCCTTTGTTTCTCAGCACCAAGCATGAAATCTGAAGAATAAATAAACCTTAACTCTGTCTCTTCTACTAATTTAATACCAAACACAGACATGGACCTGTATTCTTTTTAGTATTGTCGCCTTTGCACCGCAGTACTCATGTGTGCTCTTCAGAAGCGGATGAACTGGGAGGAGCTCTACCGACGCATGTACTATAAAAAACACCAATTCTTGTTTCAATCTAACCCAAGCTAGAAACACTGGGCAAACACACTAAACCTGGACTAACATGTTGAAGTAATGACCAGTGCTAATGCATTCCCATTCTGTACATCGTAAAACGTTCCACAGCTTTGAAAAACTAATTTAATTTGACTGGTAAAGTCTGTAGCGGGACATCCTGCAGCTTTTTGTCCTATGACAGTAACTTAAAGGTTTTTCAGAATGTTTGGTATGTTAAATTGCATTTTAAAGAAATCTTGTTATTTTTCAATGTCTTAAAAAAATGCTATGTTGAACTTCCATGGATTTATTAACTCATGCACATTTATACCTGCATGGTGTACAAACTTACCTGTACGATTGGCTGGCCTTGTAGACTGAGAATCAGGAGAAGTGAGACTTTGTCTCCTTCCAACTTCATCTGAAGGAGATGTTGGTAGAGAAGATATTGGAGGCGTCTGAGCACGTCGTGCTGGGAGTACAGTTGTAGTGGGATAACTGGAGAACATTTGCCTTTAAACAGAGGACAACATACACTTAATGTCAAAAGGTCTTACAAGAAGTACAGTGAATCTGAGTTCACTGGGCATGCAGTAATTCACAGCAATTGAGTTTTGAAAGGGTGAAGTGCATACACCACGGGTTGTTCCTACCCCCTCTGCCTGTAAAGTTAAATTCTAAATATGTATCTAAAAAACCCCCCTCAAAAAAAAAACCAAGAACCATCCTAGCTGTTCCATTTCCTCACTCTGTTCAAAACTCAGCCTGATTAATAAATGGGTACTTCACTTCTTTTGCTGTCCTAGCAACAGAACGTTGTTCCAGCTTTTCTCAGATCACCCCTGCAAAACCTCCAAGAACAAAGGTCAGACAGACTGACAGAATTCATAAGCTCAGGATAAGACTCTGCTCAGTGTGGAACAAATTTCCATCCACATCACTAACAGCCTCTGTAGATTAGCTACCATTACCTTACTTCCATTTCACTATGTGAAGGTAGGATGAAGCAAGGCCCTAGCTTGCAGGGTGATATACACGAAGATTTACTCTAAGTTAAGAACCCACAACTATTTGCAAAAATGCAGAATTTCAGAATAAAATAAACACAAGAAACAAGGGGCAGCACAGGGAATTTTCCCATAACACGTATTTTCTCCTGTCAGGAACAACTGAGATGCTACATATATACACACACACAGAGTGTACATTAAAGCCTAACAGCTTTTATTTCCAGTGGTACACGTCCTGCGAGGAAAATAACAAATTAAACTCTGCCCTCTGCAGATGCAGTTACTGGAAGTAACTACAAACAGGAACATTTTCAGAAGCTTAAGACAGCTAATAAAAATATATACTGTATATAAACCAGTCAACAGGTTTCCCACAGCCATGAAACCATGCTGAAAATAAAGGCATTTTTACCTAAGAAGGCTGAGAGGCATAACACCAGGTGACTCTGAAGCTGGAACTGTTTCAGTATCAGTTACTGGAGTAGTAGCAGTGGTTGTGTCCTCCAGAGAGCTGCTCATGAAAGATGTTGTGCTAGAAGCAGAAGGGCTGGTTGTAACTGGTGTTTGGGCTTGCTGAGACTGATCTCCTTCTTCTACTTGTTGATCTACTTCTACAGAAAAAAAATGACATGACAGGAACATCAAGAGAATTCTGTGAAGCAGAAGTAACCATGCCTGAACTTTCAAAAATAAAGGATGTGCAAAATGCATACATTGCAGCTGTTTCTGCCAACAACTCATGGACCTCTGTAAAGAAATCGGTGTATCAGGCATTACTGTGTCACACTGAAACACGGGAAAGAGCAAACAAGTCTTCAGAGGTTGTAACAGAAGCCATCTGCCTGGTTCTCTGTTATGATATTTAAGATGTACGATTATTGTAACAGCTGGGCTTATTCTCTTGGGCAAAAGGTAAAGCCTTAGATATGGAAGCAGAGATGGTTAAAGCTATTTTAAAACTGTGCAAGGAACAGATTTTTGAAGGTTTTTCTTGGTTGGTTTTTAAGACAGCAAAGAGTCAGAACAGTAATTAATTTTTTTTTTCATTCTTTAAACTGATTTTGTAGAAACACAGAATCATTAGGGATTGGAAGGGACCTCAAAAGATCATCAGGTCCAATCCCCCTGACACAGCAGGATCACCTAGACCAAGTCACACAGGAACACATCCAGGTGGGTCTTAACTCGTATTGACAGTCCCTGACTGACTGACATGCACTCACTTTCTTAGAGAACTGGAGAAAAAGCAAGACTCAGTATCTCACCTACAAAACCGTGAAACATCTTTGTAAAACCTCTATTATTTCCCCAATGCATAACCACTACAAGATCACCAGATTATGTTATTTGTATTACCATTACTATTAATTTTAATAGGAACTGGGGGAAAAAAGGCAGCATTCCACTTGCACAATTTTGAAAACATACCTTGTTTAACTCTGCCACCAAACTGATCCTCCAGCAGCCCATGAACCACTAATTTGTAGATCACAGCTTGTGCTCGCTCCAAATCTGCCAGTCCCAGAGCTCGTTTAATCGGCGACCGCATGACTGCCCGTTTCACCATGTGTCGCATCAGGAACTGCAAGGCAGCGCGCATTTCCACATCCTCATGGACAACGGGAGAGCTAGCACAGTCAGAGTTGTGACCATTTTCTGCCAGGACTTTTGGTATTAACAGCAGTTCAGCGTATTTACTACAACTAAGGAGAACACTAAGTGACTTCATAGCACCAAGATAAAGATAAGACAGCTGTACTGCTCTGATTTCTGACTGCACTACATCGTGATTTCTTGGAGTATGTTCATGACTCTTTTTTCTTCCTTCAGCAGGCTGGTGCTGGGATTCCATACCTAGTGGTGATGATTCTAAAGGAAAGGAAGCAATGTCATTGTCTGACTTAGAGCTTGTAGCGCTGTGTCCTTTACTATCATCAGCACCTTGTCCTAATCGTGTCTCTGATCCAACATCACCCTCTATTTTCTGGTCCATTTCCCCTTTATCTTCAGACTCGTGTCTGTGTTTTTTCTCATGCCTCTTGGTGCTCTGCTTTCCCGCATCTTCGTGGATGCCCGTCAGATAGGTAAGGTCCAGCAACACAGCAGCTGTCAGCCCACGAAATCTTGCAACATCAAAAGGCAGTGGTTCACAGGGCTCCAGATTATACAGTGGAGTATCACTAGGCGACCAAAAAGTTGGGAAGCTTTAATAAAGATCAGAATGACACAGGAAAAAGCAAGTGAGGGAGAGACAGGAGGAAAGTACAGGAAATAATGTAGTCAAAGTAAAATGTAAAATATATTTGTTAAAGTAAACAAACTGGTTCTAAAAATTAAACATAAACAGGGGAAAATGAGGTTATGATCAGAAAATGAGGAGATACAGTATCAGAGCAGACACAACAAAGCATGCACAGGCCTTCACCAACAAGCACTACACCTGAGAAGCTATCAGTTCTGTGCTGGCAGAGGTGCTGGCTGGATCAAAGAATACGTCACAGACTTCTACTGAGAAAGAACTACCTTAAGCCAAGTTTCACCACCATGCCTGAGCTTAATTTATGAATAGGTATAAAACCTTAGAAAGAAAATATTTCTAAACTTTTTTCACATCAAGGAAAAGCTCTGATTGACTTTAAATTCATATTCAACTACTCATCACTAGGAGCACAGTACTGATAGCTTACGATGAGAATTCTGTCTCTGTTAATGCCAGGACAGATTACCCACAAAATGGACTTTTTGGAACACAACAGACACACATCTGTCTATCTACCCAATCATCTAATAATTTGGTTGTAATATTTATAACTGTTACACTTGACTAATTTTCACTCTAAGCAGGACAAAAATTCACCATCCTACATATTTCCATACATCTTGTCTTTTCCATACATCCCACAGACAAAGGACTTTTACATCTTCCTTTACTATCCCAAAATGTATTCCCATCTTACACTGTAAACTTCCACCTAAAAATCCAAGCGAGCTTGAGCCTGGTTTTAATTGAGAAGGTACATTCTGCACTGAATTCAATGCATTACCACCAGACACCACCAGACAGAAAAGTGCAGGAAAGGAGCGTACCTGATAGTAATCTCTGCCTCGTCCCACTGGACCTTGGCAGAGGTGCTGCCTTCCTTCACCACTCCAAGTAAGGTGGCGTGACGTCCGGTTTGCTTGTGTACACATCGGCCTCCGACTCTAAGACCAGCATCGACTCCACCAATTATAGCCAGAACGGGCCACACTTCCACACAGAGCGTCTTCAACTGCAGTTCCGAAAGGTCAGCCAGACCATGCCTGTGTTTGGCTTTGTCCTCCTCTTTGCTTTCTTTCTCCTCTCTCACCTCGTTCTCTTCTCGACTTTGAACTGAGCGACTTTTCTTCAGCTTTTGGCCTGCTTCTTTAAGACAAGTTTTGATTTTATTCAGTCTTTCCATCATTTTTTTATTGATGCAGTGTGTCCAACGGTCTGTGCGATGAAGGATACGAATGAGCTGGATGGTGGCTTCTGCCAGCACTGCAGCAACGGGACTACAGATGGGGTCACCAGGCAGCAAATCTCTTGGTGTACCACGCATCTGCATATCGCAGATTTTCACCTAAGTGTTTTTAAAGAGAACAGTTTAAAGGTTTATCTTCTTGATACACCTGAAGAAGCTAATTTTAAAATAGAGGAGTCTCCTGCTGAAGAGAAAAAAATTACAGGTATTGCCTTTCTTTGCTTGTCATCTCTAGGAAATCCACCTTCATACTGACAAAACCTGCACCTCTTCAAAGTGAAGGAGGCTGAAACCACACCAGCTCATGGCTTCTCACGTAAGATTATCTGAAAGGTTTACATATTCTCCCTGATTGCTGAGGAACGCAATTTTATACGTAGAACTAAGTTTGTAAACCAATGTCTGAATAGTAAAAACGGTTTCAACTTTACAATCGCTTGCACAATACAGGAATTTATGACAAGTCCAGCTAGTGCGGCAGTCACGCCGTGCTGACTTGTTAGCTACCACCCCCACTGCCTCCAAAACTCAGCTCTTGTAACACTGATAGAGAGGAGAACAGAAGAGAAAGGGTAAACTTCTGACCCCTTGCTAAAGACTGGCCAGCTTTGGCAAGGCAGCTAAGCCCCACACAGCCATGCAATCGCTCTGCTCAGTGGATGTGGAAGAGAATCAGAAGAGTAAAAGTGAGAAAACTCGGGGACTGTGATACGGGAAGTTTTATAAACAAAAAAGAGACAAAAGAAAACAAAACAAGCAAGTGATACACAGTGCAGTCACTCACCACCAGCTGACCCACGCCCTGAAGTCCCTGTCAAACCTCCCTTCAGTTTCATTGCTGCCCATGACATTATGTGGATAAGCTGTTGGTCACTTCAAATGAGCTGACTGGCTGCCCTCCCTCCCAGCATGAGTCAGAGTGAGAAATCTAGAAAGACCCTGACACCACGTCAACACTGTTGAGCCGCAGCTGAAACACCGCCCTACCAACACTGTTTTGGTCAAACATCCACAAGAGCACCACACAGGCTGGTATGAAGCCCAAACCAGTCCAGTTCAGTTACCTTCTCTCCCGGATTACTGCTATAGAACATAACACAAGGGTACAGCTCTGCTGCATCCACATCTTCAAAAGCCAGTTTTGGCTCCTAGTTAAAAATGAAAATAAAAACCTTCACACTCGGAAGCCTTTAACAAGCAAAATTACAAAACATGCCAAAGTCACACACATATTTTTCTAGTTCTTGTAAGTACTGGGTCTATCACATGACTTAACTGCCATGCTTAGCTTTTGTCAAATCACTGTTGCGCAAAAAGGGTGAAAAAACAACTGATGATAAATACCTCTCCGTTTTTCCCAAAGGAAATAGTCCTTGCTTCCATATCTAGTACGCATGTGATAAAGTCTCCTTGGGTAAAGCTTGACAGAGTCAAAGTCTGTTCCCCATTGTGGTAAAGGTTACCACTGTAGGCTCTGTACAGCCACATATCCGAGGTAGTGCGATGGTTAAAATCGTGCACGGGCCAGCGAGAAACTCCCACGCACGTGCCCTCATTGCCTCGGTTCTCCTTCACAATGTAGAACTGGCACGCAAAACAAAAGCAACAGGGAAAAAAGTCAAGAACACACCTTTGAACACAATAAAGCAGTGAAAAATTACCTCACATATACTTTGAATTTTTATTTTCAAGCTTTTAATAAATAAAGATAAGCTACAAAGAGGCTGTACCTCTAAAATGGCATTTTGGCTTGGTGCATAAAGCCAGTCACTGACAGGTCATTCCAATATTATCTACTAGTGAGAAAACTGTATGTAAAGGCACAAAGAAGTTTTGGGGTATTTCAGGACTCAGAACACAAAAACCCAGGAACTGGCTTAAAGTTTTAAACTAATGTTACAGAAAACATGTTTTGTGAGGTGGTTTTCTAATAAAAAAAAAAATCAGACTCGATTTACTTCAGTAGGTAACTCTGGCAAGAAAACGTGCATTTGTGCTGATGACAGCTCTTGGGGACAAGCACCTCTACAAACAGGCAACACACAGTCTCCAGTCTACGTAGCGAAACACCCAAATGGCAGTGCTCAAAAGCAGTCACAAACATCTCAGTCTGTACTGAAATTCACAGCATGATTTAAGTTGAAAACGTCATTTACTCAAGAATGTTGTTATTAAGAAACAGACTTACTGTTGATTTATTAACAACTACCTAAGTACAGAAAAGAAGAGAAGTTTTATGCAGCTTACCTTCCACTGGTAACACCCAGAAGTAACTCCAGTGGACGCTAAACCATATCCTTTACCTCCACTCCCATGAGTCAGAATCTGCCCATTCTCCACGATACAGCACTGAGCCTTCTCAGGGTCAAAGGACACTTCTTGTATGGGAAGATTCTCATCTTCATCTTCTGACTCTCCTTGCTTCTATCAGAAACAGGACAAAATATCTGTGGGAAATGTAACTCAGTTGCATTCAGTCAAGAGAGAAAGTTAAATGCACAGTACCTGTAGCTTCATTTCTTGTTCTTTCTCCTTTATTTGAATGGCATGTTTAGCCTGAGCTATTGGAGTCTCCCACATGCAGTCAGACAGAAGCAAGAACAATCGTTCAACAACCTGGTGTATCAGAATATAATTTAGATAATTTTAAATCTACGATTACAGAATCACAGAATCACCAGGGAGTGGAAGGGATCTCAAAAGATCATCCAGTCCAATCCCTCCTGACACAGCAGGATCACCCAGACCAAGTCACACAGGAACACATCCAGGTGGGTCTTAAATGTCTCCAATGAAGGAGACTCCACAACCTCACTGGGCAACCTGTTCCAGTGCTCTGTCACCCCCACTGTGAAGAAGTTCTTTCTCACACTGATGTGGAATCTCCTATGTTCCAGCTCACAGCCATTGCCCCTCGTCCTACCACTAGATGACACTGAGAAGAGCCTGGCTCCATCCTCCTGACACCCATCCTTCACATATTTATAGACATTAATGAGGTCACCTCTCAGTCTCCTCTTCTCCAAGCTAAAGAGACCCAGCTCCCTCAGCCTCTCCTTGTAAAGGGGGTGCTCCACCTCCTTCATCATCAATGAATAGATTGAACAGGACTGCTCCCAGCACCGACCCCTGGGGCACTCCACTAGATACAGGCCTCCAACCAGACTCTTTCCCATTGACCACTGCTCTCTGGCTTCTATCCTGCAGCCAGTTCACCACCCACCTCACTACCCAACCATCCAGTCCACACTGCCTCCATTTTGCTGCGAGGATGCTGTGGGAGACTCTGTCAAATGCCCTACTCAAGTTGACATAGACCACATCCACGGCTCTGCCATCATCTATCCACCTGGTTATGCCCTCATCAAAGGCTATCAGGTTGGTCAAGCACGACGTTCCCTTTGTAAAGCCCTGCTGACTGTCCCTAATGACCCTCCTGTCCTTGCTGTGCCTGGAGACAGCCTCTAGCACAAATTGTTCCATCACCTTTCCTGGGATGGAGGCGAGGCTGACCAGTCTGTAGTTACCTGGGTCCTCCTTACCCTTTTTAAATACTGGAGTGTGCACTGTAGGTATAAAAGTACATTTAGTGCTCTTAGATAAGCAAATATCTACAGAGTCTCACTTGACATGAATGAACAAGCCTCTGAAACATTTAAAATGTTAAGAAGACTTTTTGAAGAGACATACAAAAAGCTTCTAACAAAAAAAAATGTATCTAGATATACCTGAGCCATTTGATCATCTTCAACACCAGATTCACAAGCTGGTAGTACAGCCTCTAGTACATGAAGAGCAAGAAGTCTAGTCCTCAAATTGCCAACCAAGGGTACTCCTACAAACAGAACTGTAAGTTAACAATTTGAAAGCTACACCCAGGATGCCAGCTGCGTGCCAGCGCACAATTCTACAAAGCGCAGCCCGTGCACAACTCCTGAAGGTAGTTCTACTTGTTTACTGTGTAACACGTGTCCTAACAGGACCTATTTTCAGGCCACAGTAACGCAAGTATCTCTGGAGCACATTTTCCCCAGGCCGTACCTGAGCAACACTTCTGAGACGCAATGTTAAGCAGCACTTCTGTCCACTTAGGAGATGCCATTTTTGACTGAATTGCTTTTGAAGACACAACTCGGCGTAGGAAAACAAGAAAGTCTCCCAAGTGCAATTCCGCTGCGTGTTGCTTTCGGAGGGCAGCTAGGAGGTTAGAAGTCAAATGTTTTAATTTAAAACCTTATTATCACAGCCTTATTAGTGGTCTTTGTTACTGGCAACAAACTGTTCTGTGAGTAAAATACAACAATCAGCTATTACATGATGGCTAGCCATTAAGCTTGTGTGGCTGACAAGGTGCCCACCAAACTGTTCCCTCACTTCTGCTCCTTGTATGATGGGCAAAGATGAAAAGCCTGTCAGCATTATAAATTCCTCAGCCACCGCACTATTTCTAAGCAAACACAGATATAAACACAACCAAAAAAATTTAGAACTAAAACCAAGCTACAATTAAAAACTTCTTCAAAGGCACAATTTCCACAGACATTCAAGATGCTCGTTAAAGGTCTGCAAATTCTGTGAAGATACTAATATTACAGAAAATGCTTTGTGGCTGACTTTCTAGTAAGACAGGGTAAGGTCAGCCTCTTCCTGTCCACTGAAACCACAAAACTGCATCATGCAAAGCAAACACAGCCCTGCCTGAACTAAGCTCTATTTATTTCAGTTTGAAATTTAGACCATCACATTCCTGTGGCTGCATTCATGAAGAACAACATTTCTACCAGGAACTCATTTTTCAAGGACAAACAACAACTCCTACAACTTCCAAAGCAGATGGGAGTAATTTTTATACTCAACCTGCTCCTACTTTTAAATTGCTTTATGTATCAAGTCTATATAAATCTGAAGTGAGCATGAAATTATTTGATTACAGCAATTTATAGAGTTAAGAATGACCCAACAATAAATCAAAATACAGCAGTTATGGTGAGGGCTGTAGAGTTCAGTGGTTTATTATTTTTTCTGGTATTTCAAACTTATAAAAGAAATCATACAAGACAGTTACCTCTGAAGTCTCTCTTCTCATTCTCCACATTTGAATCTGCTTTTTTAGATTCTACTTCATCCTCCTCACCTTCCCCTTCTCCAAAGGAAGCCATAAGCATCACACCAGCTTGTGACAGCAAGTTCTTCAGCTGACTGCATAACAAATCCAGCAAAGACTGGACCACCTTCGGACTCAGTTTGTCAGCATAGGTTCTAGACAGAAACAAAATAAAGGAAGAGCATTTGAGAGCTGATCCAAGGCACAGTAACAGAGAAACAATCATTAGCCAAACGAACACAGCAGCAATAGCAATTCACTCTATTTCGGCAGGTTCCTGTTCTTCACCCTCCACCGTATGCTTGGCAATATTTTTGGGGGGACTTATTTTAAAGTTACTTTTAAAGCTGTCAAATCAAAGGATACGCTTCTGTACTCAGTATGAGGAAAAAAAATACAGCTTAGTCAATGGCACACACTCCCATGCAACGCGCAAAGATGGCACGTTGATTTTGTCAGTGTGTGTTTTCTCTGCTGTGGAGTTATTTGGGCTATTTTTAGTATATGAATTTGACAGGTAAATTCAATGTGTTGTATGAACACTGAAATGAAGATGCAGGTACTGAGTATTAAACATCAGCCTTGCTCTAAATAGAAAATACCCTTTCTCCACTGATTTTCTCTTTTCTGAGTTAAACTAAATATTTAATGTTGATAGGATTTTGGGTGCTGTTTCCTAGTCTAGCAGATATCCCACAGAAAATTACTTCAAATTCTGAGAAGGAACACCATGTACTGAAGATCTTCTACCACAATACTGGCATCACTTTTACACAAATGACCTTTAACTGGCAACAGAATCGTATCAGCTGAGGTGTATCTACTGAAGAGATCCAGAAACAAAGTCAAAACAGAAAAATGGGGAATACTAGAATATAGTGTTCACAGACCATTCAGTTCTAAGTACTCTGGTCTAAAGTCCTCACTTAAAATTTAAGAAGTCTTATGCATACCTTCCTTGTGAATGGCTACTCCTTTTTCACCCCTTCACTTGCACGCTCCTAACAATACTGACTGTCCTAAACACAGCTCTCGTGGAACGGTATTTTCAAAAGGTATTAAAACACTTAAGAGCTTAGTTTTCTGAAAACATGGGAGCACTCAGTACTTACCCTGTGGTGATCGCAAGGATCTGAAGCAGTCTTGTACTGGCTACTTTCAAGGCTGTGCTGAGCTGAGAAATACCAGTTTTGGGTAGCAACTGCAGTGGTTGTCCTAACATGGTGTCTGTGCCACACAACTGCGACAGCACATTTAGCAGACCGGTGGAAATGGCCAAGGAGACATCAACAGGCTGATAGTGTACGCTTAGAGCAAAGACTGTTACCAACAGAAGACGCTGTTGTGCTTCTAAAATGAAAATGAAGTTGTTTTTCATTAATAAGCTGCTTAGACCAAGAATACTAACACAAAAGAACAGCAGGACTTCAAATGAACAAAATGATCAAGTGACAAGTTAGCCTTCTTTGTCCAACACTCTGATGTGCCACTGTAGCCCCCTTTAACTCAATGCAACCTCTCTGTCAAGCTTGTCTAAGGAAGAGTACTATGTAGATCTACTTTGTGATGTTCTGAGGCTAAATCTCAAACCAGAATCCTCTTTTTTGGGTAACAACAACTAGGTGAAATGCTTAGCTTCCACTTGCATTTCAAGTTGATTCTCAGAAAAGGATCTTTAAGTCCCATCTTAACTGTCAAACAACAGAGTAATTTAGGTGAGGATGCCCAGCAGGCTCTACCAGCAAGCCTAATTACAGAACTCCTCTCTGAAGAGAAGCTCTCCGTCTGCACATGTACACAGGCACACTGAGGTGCAGAGCTCCAGCTCTCCTTAAGGAACAGAAGCATACAGCAGTAGCTGGGTACACCAGGACAAGAGAAAAGAATTTCCAAACAGGCATGATATCCTGCTGTTTGGCTTGGGGTCTAAGGAAAATTCATTGGAACAAAATAAAAAGACTGGAGACATTTCAAATCTCTGGAAAACTGCTTATCCCTGAAAACCCTAAAAAACACTTTAAAGCACTGAAGACATGGGTGATTGTGAAGGACTGTGGTATGTGGCACAGAAACGCTGACAATATTTACAAGTCCTCAAATGAAGGCCTATTGCTTACAGAAAATTAAGAAAGACAGGTTAGAAGGCTTTTCTCTTGTTAAAAAAGTCAGACCGGTGAATTCTGGTCACTACCATAAAAGTCTGCCTCATGCAACACGTAAGCTGTTGGAGTGTATATTACGCAGTAAGTTTTGCAAATCTTGTTTTCACTTACCTATGTGATGCTTATTAGCTTGCAGAGCTCTTTCTAACGTAGCAGATAATTGCTGGTAAATTTTGTGCACAGCCACCTGGATTTCAATTTGAATACTTCTCTTAGCTGCTCTGATACCATCCTGGGCAAACCATAAATACCGTAAGCACTGATACACTCTTATCACTCAATTAGTGAAACGGCGAGTTCTTCGCGCACGTACCTGGTAGTGGTGCAATCTCACGCTCTCGCCCTTGGTGCCTGCGTGCCCTACGGTGCCCAAACCAAAGCAGCCCGCGAGAAACTGTAGTCTAACAGACGTAAGCAATGAAGATGACTGAAATCCCGGGACTTGACGACTTCCCATCAATGGTATGCTACCTTTCTCCTCCATCCCTGACAGAAGCACTAAAATCTGATGAAGCGCTTCCAGACGAAGCTAAAGACAAAAGGCAGGCAAAAGACAGCATTAAGTAAGTTTAAAGTACCCTTAGACATCATAATTACATAACCTTCAAGGGTAAGCTAGGAAGAATCAGGTCACTTTTTTCTCATTGACATTTTCTGGTTTTTTTTAAAGGAGGCAATTCTTGAAGTTCTGTCTCAGATTTCATTTACATAAACTTTCTAGTCCTGGTTAAGATATTTTAACAGAAGAGAGGAAGTGTCCTTAACAGACAGAATTTGGAGAGTGTTTTTTTTAAAAAAAAATCTGTAACATTAGCATACTGCATGAAGAGTAAGAAAAGGTGTTAAACTGGAACTTACCTCAGCCCTCAACTGCTGCTGTTCCATTGCAATTACTGACGCTTGCGGACTGGTGGACATACTTTCCTCTGGTTCCTTAAACCCTGGCGAGTTTCCTACATCTCCACTTACAAAGCTGACAACATTTTCAATCAAAGTATGAACTCCAAGGGATTTTGAGAGATCAAAATCAGACTCGATAAACGAATAGGAGGGAGTGTATAACCAGTCTCTGCTGTGTTTTAGTCGCGCCCAGGAGTCACTCAAAGGTTCCACTTGACTGTGTATTGCTCCTACAGACACACACAACGAAGCATCATCAGTTCCAGTTCACTAGGTAACATATCTTGTCAGAAAATAAAGACTGAATTGCTGCTAATCACACAGGTGGCAAGTGGATATTCATTTTAATTATACCATGCATTAAGCAACTGAGCGCAAAACACTTGGTGTAAATTCACAGCAGCTTCCCTAAAGGAACGACGGCGTTTATTTTAACTATGGTAAGCAGAATCGCAGCACGCTGCCAGGTGAGAAAACAAAAACATAAAAGCCACCCAAACTGCTCAGCTTCAAGCTAGAATATAAATGCTTTGCTCAATGACAAAACAGTGAAGAAAAGATCTGCACTCTGAACACCTATTTTAAGGTCTAGCCATAAAACAAGAGTGGGTTTTGTTTTAATCAATCTACAGTACATCTAACAGCTTTGAAAAAGCACAACGTTATGTTGGATTAAGTATCTACAGAATTCTTGGCTGCAAAAGGGAACAGAAAATGTGTATTTTAAGGTAACAGTGAGCATTTACTTCATTACGATTCAAAATAAATAGGCACATACATATTAAATATTGCCTACAACAGGTATCAGATCTGTATCTTAGCCAGCTGGCAGTTTTGTAAGCCTGTTTTCAAGTACTTTCTATTACACTGCCATGTCATTACACTGACTGAAACCTTGCCATCAATGAGAAATGTATTTCTTCAAATGAACATCAGCCTAAAACCTGCAGAACTAGAACTTATTTATTGCCATATGTTTGATCTCATTTAGGAAGCAGCTTTGCGAGAACTCTACTCCTGGCATAAACGAGAACCATACTGCTGAAGACAACAGCAGTTAATTGCTGTGCATCATTAAATATTTGCATCAGTATAGATGCTGACATGCTATTATTTTTGTAAATGCCATTAGCTGACTTACAGCTATGGGAGATATTATAAGAAGGCAGAGCCTGCTCAAAATAACTTGCCATTTGTACAGAACAGGTAATGTTTGGAGACCGATGTGGAAACATCAAACACGCTCAAACTTATTTTGAAGTTACAGTTTGAATGATCTTAGAATTTAAAATATTCATCTCTCTTGTGCACAATGAGCCACAGATACTATTTGGAGAATTCCATTCCCAACCCATTTACAGTACCCCATGCAAATCAACATTAACACCTCAGGTTTTATAACCTGTCTGCAGGGTCTCAACCTCAAACATTGTCAAACACAACCATATACAAGTCATAGAAACTCATTCTGCTGAAAGCTTCCTCGCAACAGCTGGGTACTAGTTTTGGGAGCTCATTTACATGCTGTCTACCTGCAGCAACTCCGTAAGCAGCCGTTCAAAGGCACAAGAAAAGACAAGACACAGCAGGTTTTGAGCTCAGGACAATTTCCTAGCAACCATTCTCCACTGCTCTTTCCCTAAGGTAAGAGTGAAACGCTATCACTCTGCTAACCAAGCTGCACTCGCAGGTCGCGATCTGCACCTTTATGCAACTCACAGTTTCAAAGGACTGTGGTATTTTGCTTTTTCTCTGTAAGTTAGGTAGTTCATCCCCACAGTTTCCACAAAACAACTGTCATCTATTAGTGACATTTAGTAACTTTTCTTTCATAATATGAAATAGAAAAACCTGTTCACAACCCATTTTCTGTTCTGTCAATAGTGTGCACGTCCATCTCTGCGGTATCTGTAACAGCTGCTGCTGAAAAGACTGCAACGGATTCAGAGAGAACCATCACAGAACTCTGGTCACATGAAGTATCTTTACAAACATCTGTGCACACAGATTTATTTTGGATAACACAAAGACTAAGTTTAAATATTTCTTTTCAAAGCAAAATCTGATTTTTGAATTCCTGCTGGTTTCTGTCACCCAGCAATACCACCCGGCTTAGAGAGAACCACCTGTTTTGTCACAGAAAGGTAGGAAAAAACTGCTGTTATTCAATTTTATGGTTTATACCTGGCAACAACAGTTTGAACAAAAGTAAAGACAGGCATCACCACACCCTAATTTTAATATTCTTATAATCTTTGCTTTAAAGGTCACTATTAAAAAGTACGTTATATACAAGCAGGTGAAAAGGACGAATAGGACACGTAGAACAAAAAGCTGCTAAAAACTCAGTTTTCATCTAGGAAGGGGGCTCCTAGCATAAACATGGGTGAACAAAGACCAAAGAAGATAAATGAAGTCCAGATCACCTACAGGAAGCATAGCTCAATCATCAGGAAGGCCACAAAATGTTGCCCACATAAGCAACAGCCACTTTTAAATCATAAGCTAATAGACACTTCCAAAGATTAACGGAACATCAGAAGAAAATTTCATTTTGGTAGTCAGCAGATCATCTTCTTATAAGATCCCACCATGTATTATTAAAAATCTGTATTTTTTATTATTTAAAGATGAGGTCTTAATCCTTTTAATACTAAATACAAGAATGTGCAAATGTACAAACAGTTTTTAAATGGTTTTGAATTATATTAAAAAAAAAACAATCAACCATCATGAGACACGGGTTTAAAATGAAACAATTGAAGTTATAGCTAAAAGTAGAGTTCAAAACCAAAAGATGGCAGAAGTAAAACCAGCACCCTTCAGATTTAAAACCACAAATCTAGAGAAATGTCATCTCCTTTCCTTTAAGTAGTTAACTCTCAATGGAATACTCAAGAGTATGTTCGTGGGTTAGAGCTGAGCGTGATTCTGTGTAACACCAATTGCACAGAATTGATTGTGGCTTAGCATCTCCCTAAGCCTTTGCAATCACACAAACAGAGTTGCACATAAGAATGAACAACAACAAAAAAGTTTACTCGTCCTTAAAAGCCAGCAGCTTGTAACAATGAATGTTCTACATGAATGTGGCACGGCTGCAATATGCACTTTGGAAAACATGAAATGCACAGGGAAGCTATAGAGACAAAATAAATAAACATGCCATTGGTTACTTGCTTGAAGCTCTTCTTTTTTCTGGGGCTCAACTGGCCAAAAAGGAGTAAATACACTACGCACCACACAAGAATCAGAAGACAAAAGCAGACATTTGAAACAGAAGAGAACGTATTCATTAGATCTCTTTCTTAGACTCAAATGATGTGGAGACACAAGAGAGTAAACATTTCCAAGACACTGCTTCAAACTGCAGTAAGATATTCCTCTAAAATCCACGTGTACAAGGAAGCATGATTGCACTTTTAAAATAACAAACTTCAACTGAAAGAAATGAGAAGTGGTTCCTGTGGGTTCTACAGTTCTTCTGTAAGGTTCCACTTGTTCTTTCCCACCCAACACTGCCAACTCTACATTCAATCCAACAAAAATTTGCTGAGTTCATCTGTAGGTCCCTTAAAGCAACGGTGGTAGCCACTGTTTCTCAGAAATAGAGGAGACAAAAAAAGACATTTCATGTTAACTGCAAGTTGAGCAGTGTTTCTCCCATGTACACTTCTGCTGTAGTGCACAGTTATTCTTTACTCTCAAAAGAGAGCATGTATTCTTTAGCATCTATACGGCATGCACGCTTTCTTCTCCTTGCTTAGACGGACACAAAGCCTTCCACATTCTCCACTCAAAAGGAGATCATATGCTGTCACAGCACAGTTCTTTACTTGCTCAGCTGGTTCAACTGCCTATCCAAGGAATTCTCTGCCATATTATTTAAAAATTAAATGTAAAGAGTGCTGCCACTGACAGTCTGCTTCACCATTCCAAAATACTTCAAAAGTATTCTCTCAGTACTCTGCTCCATCATGAAGGCCCTTACGCTACGTAACTCAGCCTAACGCTTGCTAACTGTTCCCAAGATTTTTGCAGATACAGCAGACGTAGGTTGTGATTTGAGCAGAGACTCTGCACCATACAGAGTGAAGGGGGACTTTTTGACCTCTGTATAAACAAGTGTCTTTTTGCTTGCACCACCACCTTCTGCGAAGATACAACTCACTGAGATTCTCCAGAATGAAACAACAACAACAAAAAGAGTATAAAGGTTAAAAAATGAGTTCTATTGCGGCAACAGAAGCAGCAGTTCCTGGCCCCGGGGGTGTGCTGATGCAGAGAGGATAGAAACGAAGTTCCTGTTTCACCTTTCCTCACAGAAATTACCACTTGCTTCAAAAACACACTGGAATTCCAGGAACCAGAATACTTACAGTTTAGGTAATACTACAAACAAGCCACAAAGCAACAAACGTTAGCACAACAAGCAGTCCTGCTATTTGTAGATGCTTGGTTTTAGCACCCTCATTGCTATTACGTACTGTATTTCTATGGGCAAACACATGTTATGAAATACTACTGTATTTATCAAGACAATGTTCACTAGGTAAACAATAAAACTTACCCCTCTTTCTATGTGATGATGCCAAATCCAAATCAACATTCCGTCTTCCACTCTAGATTAAAAGGTGAACAAGAGCCTCATTTCTTTAGGTGAACATATACAATGTACAGCATATGAGTATTTAACATGCAGCCCTCATCAAGTGAGCAAGTTAACAGACCTACAATAATTTGATATTTAACACAATTATCTTCTCCTAAGAATGGTGGCTGCTAGAAGATGAAGTATTGAAACACAGCACTAAACACATGCTTAAGATGTACTTTCTACCTAAATATTATGCTGACTATCTCTAAATGCATAATACTAGTTTACTTACCAGTGAGTAACCTTCCTCATCTGATTCTGGCTGAGACAAATCGGATTCACTTCTCGACTTAATCAGTCTGTAGCTTGAGCTTGCGTGGCTTGAGCGACTTTCTGCAGTAAGACTCTCACTCCTGCTTCAGGTGTGCACACACAAAGAAAGAAAATACTTACATTAGACAAAACTAGTAGTCAATGGTCACATTTAGCAGGTTTCTTTGGGAGCAAACTATTACAGAACATCACAAGACCATACCAAAGAGGAAAAAGCAGTCTGATGACCTCAGTTACTATGCTTGGCAAGGAGATTAGTAAACTTTGTCATTTCTTAAAACCCTGAGTGGTAAACTGAACAAATGGCAATCTCAAATCACTGATGACTCAAGTGCCTTGGTACGGATTACATACAGTCTACAGAAACATTTCTGAGCTGAGAGGACAAGAAAGCAGAGACACAGTAAGTGGGTGAAAAAGCACTGAACTTACTAAAAACCCACCCATAAAATGCATCCTGAAGTTGATAGGCTGGAGATGAAAGCCACTTTGACAATGCCAGAAGCAGCCACTCATGCTTTAAGGACCAGATTTCCAAAGAGAGGCAAAAAGAATAAAAAGGGTACTAAATAAATATAGTCTCCCTCTGAATTCCCCATCAGTATCTTCATTTAAAGAGCAGAATGTCTGTGCACTACGAGCTTAAGTAGACTGAGGAGTTCACTAGTAGCACCAGCTATGCAACTCATATGCAATACAACACATGCAGACAAAGATCTCTAGACTAAAAGTTTAAATGGGTTAAGTTTAGAACAACACTGAGTTACCAAGAACATCTCAGGTTATTAATATTAAAACACTGCATAGTGCTTATAATGGTTACATTATACTCTTTTTTTAAACGATAGAATTCAACGAGCTCTCCAGCTTTGTTACTGCCCTATACCTAACACCAGTGTCCTACACATCTTGGTATGTTAGGTACGACTACAAAGCTCAGTCATGAATGACACTTTTTTCATAATAGGTTTGGAAATGTTTGTTTTAAATAAATCCTACGATTATTGTTTTAGTTGCTGCTACATAGAACATTGGTAAAGTTCAAGAAAATATAGTTCTTAAAATAAAAACTCAAACAAATTTTGAGAGGCAAAGATTTTTTCAATTAGTTCAGATTCTGTGTACATCTGGTGATCTAGACTGAACTGCTGTCACTTTGTAAAGTAAATATGGTCCACAAAGAATCAAAATCTTATTAAAGTCTGGTTAACTTGGAAAAAGAAAATTTGAGGAAAAATCACTGCTCTCACCAAAAGATAAGATTGCTCTACACAAAAGACTTTTTAAAAAATGTCTACAGTCCTTAGGGGGAAACCATGGTTATTTAATAGATTAGTATGAAATCAGAAGAGTTCATTATTCTAAACAGTCAGCAAAGCCCACCTTGTCATGAGCCCAATCCCCTCAGGAGTAGCAGAGGGAGGCTGCTGTAACTGGCCATCCTCCCTTCGTTTCTGGAGCTCCTCAATAACAGGGCTTACTCCTAAGATCAGCAAGGCACATCTGTGGATGACAGAGTTGCACGCAGCAGTATACACATCTTGCCCTTCTGTCAGATCAGTGCTGATTCTTCGTTCCTGCTGAGACTGAGGAGGTGGATCATCAAGTCTACTCCCTGTCCCGGTGTTCATCCTATCTCGATCCCGACTGCGAGCTACTTCACGGGCTGATAGGAAACATTGAAATATTTCTGTAACATGCAACACAAAAAGAAGGTCTTAACTTCTAGACGAAGCTACATACAATGAAATATTCATCTAACACTGTGGGCCAAAAACTGCCCCACTGACAAAGGACACAGTATTTTTCCAAGAGGAAAAGAATTCAGTAATTATACAAAGCTATGAAAGAAGTCGTGCAAACAGGTTTAACTTCACATCATGTTCAGTTTAAAAAGAAGAGGACAATGCAGTTTGACAATCCACAACCCAGATCCCATCAGCGTGAAAGAGCTTGTTTCTGGGCTGCATTTTAGCAGATGTACACAAAGCAATGTTTCTGTAAATCTGTATTCCACACACCAGCACACCTGCAATTTAACGCTGAACTACAAGTGTCAGGCTTTTATTAGCTTTGGTCAGTACAATGAAGTGCCTAGTCTTAGTCATCACTTCGCTTCGTTCCGTTCTCGTCTCAGTGAAGTCCTGAGAATGAAAAGTTGACACATGGACCATTCTTTTTCTGTTGTTCCCTGCTGTGAGAAACTGCAGTGTGAGCAGATACCCAGGTATTGTGGGAGCTACAGCAGTGAGAGAAGCATTCCTTTTGGAACGTTTCGGTCCAGAACTCGGCCAAACGCCAGTAAAGTGGAGAACAACAGGTGTCTGCTTCAAAAAGATCTCTCTGAAGGATTGTTTATAAAAGTGAACGCCATAAAAGCCAGCCTGTTTGCAGAGAGAGCAGGCTGGGACTCTCTACTTGTGAGTGGACACACGTGTCTGAAGAACTCTTACGGTCTCTGCAAAACAGAGCTTCTAGCAAGAGCAGGCCAAGATGGCTTTGACTAGGGCATTCTTGGGTATTCTCCATCATATACTGGAACACGGGCTGTGGTTGACTGCACTAATACTGGGTCTCGGGCTTGGCTGGCTCAGCAAGGAGATCGTTTCATTTGTTTCATCTGTTATCAACTACGCTACTTCATCTTCACGCTCCATAGAGACAGACAACAAAACAGACATCTATTTGTTGCTGATGGCTGCAACCCTCTGGTTGGGCTAGGTAATTGGAAAAACACTCTGATGTTGCATTCTTCTGAAGAAGCTGTGTGTGACACCACATCCAAAGACCTGAAGTTCTTTTAACAGAATAATTTAAATTTTAAAGTTCAGTACGCACTTTGTAAAAGCAAATCCAAACACTGTCTTCACTGATGTCAACAGATGCAGCAACGCATGAAGGACACACACTGAACTCTGCCTGTCAGGATCAGCTTCCCTTGGAACGCTAACTAAGAGTTACCACTTCCTACTTGTGCACAGAACACTAGTGTCCCTGTATTTCTGGATACACGTCCTTTACTGCACACAGACACCTGTCCAACAGTAAGCATCTGCCCAGTGTAACCACATACCGAGCAGCAAGAGCATTTTGCATCTACTGGACTGGTAACACACGCGTAGACATTCTAGAACCATAAATCACCTCATGAAAGTGCACTGTCAGGAAAGCCTACCACACCATGGATAAAAGGACACACCACGCAGAAACGGAGGAGCAACACACATTTTGGTCTACATGATCCCAAACAGCACCACAGGAGTCTTAATGGGGACTATAACTCTCAGCAAAGCAGGTGATGACAGCAGAGGCTGGAAGACGACAACCACTCCAACAGTATTGAGGGGAAAATTGTTTGGAAAAGAGAAAAACGTTCTGTCCCTCCAAAGCACATCATTGACTGTCACGGTTTAGCGGCAGGCTAGCCCATAAAATTATAATCTGCTCAACCGTGCAGACAGAAATTTCCTCCCACCCCCCGGAGGGGGAGAAAGAGGTAAACACGCGTCCAGAAACTGGAATTAGAAAGATTAAACTTTATTAAAGACTCAAGTAGGAAAAAAGTAGGAAAAAAAGTAGGAAAAAAAGTAGGAAAAAAAAAAGGCAAAGGAAAAGATGCTAAAAGGAAAAAGCATGTTCTTCCTCAATTCAAGCCCATCCCTCCTCCCACCCAGACCTGATAACCCCTGATTCCTAAGAGATGCTAAAAGCCACGCACAAAGGGGAAGTAAAAAGGAAAGACTGGGAATCTCCTAGGCAAAACTTAAATATTCAATTTAAGAAGTTTCCTAGGCTACAGTCCAAAAATTTGCAAGAAAGGATGGAGATGGCAGGAAGATAAAAAGGAAGGCTAAAAAAGGGAAGGGGGGAAAACAGAGGGGGGGCGTTGTGTGAAGCAGGACAGAGAGCCACAGGACAGACAGGCTGCAGCTTCCTATGGGCTGAAACAAAACCAAAACCAGACTCCCAAGACACAACAAGGGAGGGAGCACCAAGAAGAGGGGAAAAGGAATACCCTGTCCCCAACTAAGGAGACAAGTTAACTCCTTGCTTGCTGGAAGTGTGTTCAATGCAGGAATACCATAAGCAAACATGATTCCACCAAATCCAGAACAATGACACGTGCAATCAGTACTTACTACCAGCTGTCATAACTTCATGTTCTCTTTCCTCCTCTTCATCTTCTTGTTCAGGGTGTCCTTCCTCTCTGTCGCGTTCTGCCTGCTCCTCCATTTCTGCTTCTTCATCAATTGTACGAGTAAAAGAATGTTCTTGAGTATCAACATCAGCAGATTCTTGGTTATCTAACATCTGGATTAAAAAAAACCAACCAAAAACCAGTGAAACTAATACTTACAAAAAAGAAAGATTAACATAAAAGGACAGAGGTATTTAATAAGGTTTTTCCCCCTATCAGAAGGTAACTTTCAAGGCCTCAATATAGGGATTGGAAAATTTAATTTGCCTGTATTAACTTTTACCAAGATTATTTTGCAGAGAAGTGTCTCCTTGTAATGCTTACTCAGACTCCACTGTAGAACTCTAACAGCTCAGCATGAAAGCCTTCAGCAGCTACATGCTGCTGTCTTGTAAAACTTTGATGGCCAAGATTTGGTCATTCAAAGCGATACCCACTATGTTCCTGGTTTTATTCTACTCTCTTTATAGGTAAAACTAGGCTTTGGGCTGTGTTTGAGTCAAATATAATCAACTATCTCCCCCAAATGACTTAATAGGGAGGAGTGGCTGGAGAGCAGCCTGGCAGAGAGGGACCTGGGAGTACTGGTTCACAACCAGTTGAATAAGAGCCAACAGTGTGCCCAAGTGGCACGAAAGGCCAGTGGCATCCTGGCTTGTATCAGCAATAGTGTGGCCAGCGGGACTAGGGACATACTTCTCCCACTGTACTGGTGGGCACTGGTGAGGCCTCACCTCGAGTACTGGAAGCAGTTCTGGGCCCCTCACTTCAAGAAAAGACTGAGAGGTTGGAGTGGGTCCAGAGGAGAGCAACGAGGGAGAGGCTGAGGGACCTGGGATTGTTTAGCCTGGAGAAGGGGAAACTCAGGGGAGACCTTATCACTGTCTGTAACTACCTGAAGGGAAGTTGTAGACAGGTGGGGGTCAGGCTCTTCTCCCAGGCAACCAGCAACAGGATGAGGGGGCAAAGCCCTCTCTAGACTCAACAGTTCTGTGATTCTGTAATATTACAGTTTAATGGACTCTTAAGTATACACGACCTATTTTAAATGTGAAAAACCTCAGAAGTTTAGGTAGGAAAAAAATAGCGGGAACATATATGAAAATGACACTGTGTATTATTTTCTTAATAAAACTTTAAGCACTGATGCACAATCTTACCCATCTGTCTCTTGAGGATGATCTAGTCTGAATAAGTTCCATGTTCTTGCAGGCAAGCAAACGACTCCGAACTTTATACACACAACGATACACTTCTGCCAGGGCTTTGCCAGGCTGGTATCTACAAAGGAGAGGCACAAACCACAAAAAAAAAATTCCATTAAACTTTCTTTTTAAAATTGTAGTTGAAGTTCTTTTAAAATCAGTTCAAAAGTTACTTGCCTGCTCTCACCACAAGCTTGACTGAGTAAACTGGTGTGTTTCAGAAGAGCTGCAAGAACAAATCTTGTCACAGTATCTAGAAGCGATTCGTTACTTAAAGTTGCAGTATCCCAGTCTGAAAACAGAAAGGATTTATCAAAAGCCATGGCTACTGACTCAAGCAAGCAAATGTCTTTTCAATGACTTCATAAAAAACATCTTCACTCATTTAAATCTTCCAGTGCAGACATAAGCAGTGTCAATACTTAAGAAATAAGTTTAGCATCAGCCAGCCAAGGGCTTGCAAACAAACTGCCACCAGAGATTCGTATTGCTGAACTTAAGGTGCAACCTTTCATTTCAAGCAAAAGACACCAAATTAGAGCTCTTTTCTTTCCCAAGATACTCATTTACATGGAAACAGTCTAGAAACACATGTGGAGAGCTTCTGCTCCTGTTCATGTGGCTGAAACCACATTCAACAATGTTTTCATAGAGGCGTGATGAAAAAGCCGCCTTAGTAGGAAAGCCAACTGTTAACACAAACATAAGCTCAAGCTTCACTGTTACTATTAACAAGAGATACTGAGGTCTCAAAACTAAGGTCTTTCCAGTACACTCAGAAAATCACTTTTTCATTTCAAAGTAATTTCTTCCCACATGAAAAAGAACCCTTATGAGAGTAATATTCTTCTGTTATAAAATAACTAGACTGCCAAGCAAACCAGAAAAAAATTGAGTGTTACTATTTCCTCACTTCCTTAGAAATGTCTTCACAATATCTTCTTCAACTAAGTATTATCTATGAAACAGTGCAAACTGCTTTAGAAACTATTAAAACTTACCTGGTCACTGTCTAACATTCCTGCCTCTCAGCAATCACTTTACTTTGATGCTACACTAACCCCAACCACACAGCTCTCTGTCAGCTTGCGTGGTGAGCAGAGCAGAACCCCCTCAAATTCCAAAACACCAAACTGCAGAATCAAAACAACATAACCTAGCCCGTCCATCTCAGATTCTGCAAACAGCAAATCAGCAATTTTCACCTCTGTGGAAGTCTGCGGAATTCCCCGCATCGCTCCCAACACACAATAGCACCTGCCCTCTTACTGACCAGGGCTAGCTTGGCCAGAGCCACACAAAATTCTCTTCAGATCCAACAGTTACAGTACAACTGCAGGGATGAGTACAACCACGCCTCATTCAAAGGAGACCTGGGAAGCCTGACCAGGAACCCAGATTTTAGAACCACTGAGCCTCTACGGGCAGCCTTCAAGAAAAACAGAAGATGACTTAGCTCTCTTACCCTATTTCTAACATACTTTGCAAGTCACTTTGCCTTCCGCCGTCTCCCCAAAACAGAGTTTATCTTTTAATTCCAAGTTTCACCCTGCTCTACTAGGAAAACTAGAAATGCAAACAAGTGAATTAGCAACAAGAGTCTTTTTTCTGGTTTGGAGGGAGACAGAACACCGAGTTACATGTTTGCAAAACACTGGAATCAAGGTCAAAAACAAGTAACAGCAAAGGCACAGAAACCATGGTGGGACACAGCAATCAATTCAATTTAAAACGAAGTTTATCATATCATAGAATTCAAAGTCACTGCCAAGAAAAATACGGGCTTCTGCTTGGCATATGGTTGAAAGATGCAGCACGTCTTTCATACAAACAAACGCGTCTTTTCAGCACCCTACCTTTACTAACAGCATAGTCTTGCATACTGATCCAGAGACTCCTTGCTGGCTCCTTCGTACAGCCCAAGGCCAAGTCAACGAAGACTGTAATCTCAGGTCTCAGTTTGTAATCAAATGGCTTCTGCTCCTCATTTCCAGATAGGGCGACTTCTAACAACGAGCTCATGCATTTGTCTATCATAAGGGAAACACCTAAGAAGTGAAACTCCACAAATTTTGAGCATTACATGCATTTCCAAGACCAGTTGCAAAGCACAGCATATACTTCAATTTGTTTTCCAACTTCTTTTATTACTACGTAAACAAGAATACTGCAAGACATATCCTAAACACAAACCTACTCAAACATCATCCAGTATTTCAAAACTAGCACTGATATTTCAACAACATCTAGACACTTGTATGCAAGAGCTTACCTAAATGAGGAATATCCATTTCCACTCCATCACTGAAAAGCGGAGTTTTCAACCAATAGGCTGTATCTTGCTCTTCGGGTGACACTGGGGGTCCCTGAAGCATGCCCCCAAGGCACTGCCCAATAAGCAAAGCTATGGTTCTCTCTAGATCAACAAGCCATACCCACGATTGGGCAGGCTGTGGTAAGGGCACTCCAGCAGGGTCAATTAATTCAGGTCCACCTAAAAGTATGAGCAATGAATTGTCAAATTAGTCATTGTTGCCCTGATGTTAAAAATAGCCCCCTAGTAAACTTTAACAGCAAATATTGTTAGTATTTTTCAGTTAATAGCCCCTCAATCATAATAGCAAATAGTTAATTTGCCCCTCAATCAACGACCTATAAAGTAAAGAAACAGCAGTTGTGACAAAAAGATGGATTAATGTAACTGCAGCTGCTGTAGAGGCCATCACCATTCATGGTACAACTCTTCGTCCTCAATGCCCAAGCATCTATTTTGTCCAATAAATTAGCATGAAGGGAAAACGAAACAAGTGGAAACAACACTCAATCGAAGCAGAAAACTTGCTGAAAATGTCAGTGAAAAATTCAGTGAAGGGCAAATGAGTACAGCACTGCCTATCACAAATTATCTGTTAGCTGCATCAGTTCAGATGCAAACCTCCAGGAAAAAGGATCTTCACTGAGAGGGTGGTTGGTCACTGGCTCCCTGGAAAGTGGTCACAGCTTCAAGCCTGTCAGAGTTCAAGGAACTTCCAGATAATGCTCTTAGTCATATCCTATAATTTTAGATAGTGCTGAGAAGAGTGGGGAGTTGGACTTGATCCTTACGGACGCCTTCCAACTTGAGACAGTCTGTAACTCTAAAATCCGCGTTTCTTTAACCAATAATGAATGGTATTTTCATGTAATGTAAACTTATAAAACATTTCCAGTTAAAAAAAAATTCCCTGTATTGCTTTTGGATTCCTGATGAAGTGAACACGTGTTCTGGGTTGAAAGAATAAAAAGGTTCAATATTTTACAGCAAGGGATGATAATACATTTAAGAATCTGAAAAAGAGAGGTAGTAACACACTTAACTTAAAAAGCAAAGCCATCTTAAAAGGCAAAGTTAAACTCTGACTACCAGAAAAGTGCACTTACCATGAAGTGGCCACTGTAGTTCTTGATCTTCTAAAAGGGCTGCAGCTGGCAAGAGTCTATTAAGACGATCTAAAGGTGGCAACAGGTCTAACAGGTAACTCAATAAAGGCCGAGCTACTGACACTGGCAGTAACAATAATGAGTTGACAATCTGAGAGAGCATACTGCCAGCAGCCGACACGTAAATTACATCTGCAGAGGAAACACAAAATATTCAGAGCTGTAACTATGAAATTGTACTACAAGCATCATTTAACATAGAAGTACCTCAGCTGCCTCAAAATGTCTCAACTGTACACATTGAATTTGGAAGTTGAGGAATTACTAATCCATTCCGTATTTTACTTATGTGCTTTTCAGCAATCACCAAAACCAGTACTTCTAAAAAAAAGAAATACAGAACTAGTAAAACTGAAACAGTAGTGCACTGAGAAAACACCCTTTCTACTCTGCATTGTTCCTGCGTGCGGAATCTAGGAAAACATGAACCAGATGCTATTGATGGGCAGATGATCTCCTCCTTTAAGGGAGGCTTGGAAGGACTTTACATAGACACAGAGAAATGGAGGTGTTTTATTATTCAAACAGAACCTTAAACAGAACCGGTCTAATGTTGCAGAGCCATGACTTTTCCATGAACACTGACCTCTCAGTTTTTCCCCAACACTACCGTTCCACGAGCTTTCCTTTAGCAGGGTTGCAGAACGGGAATAGATATCTGTTGCATGAGGCAATAAAAGCTGAAGATGCTTGTGAAGCAATGCCACACTGCTGGAATTCTACAAGGAAACAAAAAAACAGGGGAACAATTCTGTAAACACCTTCAATGGTTTCATATTTTAATCGCTTTAGCTTTCAAACACTCCGATTTTCAACAGGAACCTTGTAACTTCCTGGTGCTCAGGCACACTGAATTAATTTTTCCCACCAAAATGATAAAAACAAGGAGACAGACCTCACTAACGCTGTTGATGTGGCAATAAGCCAGCAACTGCTTCTGCAGTGAACATAAAAGCTCATGAAGATGAGCAGGTTGGCTGTTTTCTGATGATGATGTACCCAGTAAAAATTTATCACTGTTTTTTTCCAGTTCTCCGAAGGCTTGGTCCTAGTAAGACAAAAAGGGGGGAAAACAGAGTAATTGTCTTCAAAGGCTACAATACTACACTACCACCTTATAAAGCAACTTTTTTAACCTTTATCATGTGCAGCTGCAATTGCTGAAGAAATCAGATAATGTGAGGTGGATCACAGAATAACCACACTTGAAATACAGATAATTACAGTAACTCAGAATGTCACAGCAGCGACCGCGATAACTGTCAAGTCAATGTTTCTATTCCAGAAAGGGGGTTTTCAGGTGTGGAAGTATTTTTTTGTTCAACTAACAAAGGATAACTTGATGAAAGAAGTCGTTTGCTATGCTGGCCCACAAACTGCAGTGTAGTAAAGTAATAACTCTTTAGAATTCATAGTGAGCCAACACACAAAATGGTTGAGATTAGACTCCTTCCTTGCATTCTCTAGGATTGCAATAAAAGGAGCAGAGGCAGATGACTGCCTGACTGAATTCTGAAATCTACTGAAAAAAATGAAGTTAGTTTCAAGTAGAAAATTTAGAGCAGATACCTTGAGGACTGGTGGAGTTCTAGAGAAGAGAAAAGAACAAAACACTACCAACACTCACACTGAAGAGCTAGGTGTGCTATGCCAGGAAGTAAAACTTTCTGATTTCTTTTCACTGATATATTTAACCGGTTAGTTGAATAAGAAGTTGAGACAATTACTTGCCTTTACACTCTTCTAAACTTTCCAAGAACAGTAAACTGACAGATTGTGTATAACAAGATGCTTGGTCTGTACTTGCTGCACTACCGTAAGGTAACTGCTCATCTGACATGAGTTAAACTGATTGATTTTCTCTTGTCTGCCTACCCTTCCTTGGTGGTAACATTATTCTGACAAAAAGAGTTCCATATAATCCACTTAGTTAACGTATTACCTTGCATCTTCAAAAAACTTTGAAGTCAAAGCAAGAGCAATAAAACAAGTCTGATATGAAACCAGTGACATTTATGTAAACGAAGTTAAACAATAAATACCACTATAATAACACCAGAAATACACTGTTAGGGATTATTGAACTTCAGGACAAATACATCTAGATAAACGAGAAGAGCAGCATTTTTTAAAGTGGGAGAAATCTTTTAACCTTTCTAACAACTCAAAATTCATTATGATGTTAACAAGCTAATAAAGGCCTATACATACTGTATAAAATCCCAGATTTCTTAGAAGGGTCTTCATTAAGATTTCAGCTAGATGAGTATCCGGGTGACTGCTCTGGACAGCGTAGGTTTGGTCTGAGAGATTTCCATAGCTGACACATAATGAGGATGTTTCTGTCGCATCAGATGGTGAGCTATAGCCAAGCAGGGAAGCTACATGGGTATGATCCTGCAGACTTGTGAGAATAATATCCAACTGCATTCTCTGAAGACAAAAATGTTTAGACAGAAGAAAGGCTCTCCGTTAATGAAAATAAAATAATGAGCTAACAATAAAAAAAAGCATCAAGCACAGCTTTGCAAAAGAAAATTCTAATAAGCCATGAAAACAAGATGGAGGATTTTGCCAAAATTTGACCAGAGTCCTATTGGTACAGAACTGACTGACAGTTTCTTTTAATTTTTAATCTGAGACTACTACTGAATCTTCTGTTTGTATGTCCCTCAAGGACAGGAAGGGATGCTGTTTGAATTTCTTTCCTTCCATGTGCAGAACACTGGGTGAGTCTCCTAACTTGCATTAAGTCCTGTCGGGCACATCCCAGTCATCTTTGCAAAGTCAGATTCCATTTAGGTAGGAAAAACATTATCCAAGTGTCCATCCCACAAGATAGTTGATATTTTATTACCAAGACTAGCTAAATCAGGCTGGTTTTCACAAATACGTAATCTTTAAACTTGTCTTGATACCTGAACACAGAAACTCCCAACCTTTCTGTGGTCCACCTTCACTTGAGAAAATAAATAGCACTCTCTGACTCACTAGAGACTGACTTAGCCAGGCTACCTGCAGATTTTCTGAAGTTGAGCTCTGCAGTGCATCTCACCAAAAACGTGCTCGCACTCTGCAAATGAGGCTCACCTCACTGCTCAAAATGTTCTAGAGAAAATAAAAATGGAACAAATGCCAAGAAAACCCCACAAAACAGTTTTCAAAGCACAGCATCTTTTGACTTGACCTTACCTGTCCTTTTGATAAGCTCTCCCACCTATCGGGACCCTGCGGTAGGAGAGAATGCAGCAATTCCATTCTCTCCCGCAACGGAGGAAGAAGCATAGTCGCGCCAACTGACAGTGTCTCAATTACAACCTAAAATCAGAGTAACAGAAACCACTTCTTCAGGGGGGAAAATAATCAAAGCATCAACTCAGCTGTAACTTTAAACATCAGAATTCTATCACACAACGGCACAGTGACGCCAAGATACATGGTACACCAAAGGCATCAAAAGAGATCAACATATTGGCAAAATAATGACCAATTCTTTCTAAGTTGCTATTTTCTATAAAAGTGCCAAGTTATGAGTAACTCAAGTAAGTTACTCAATCCACAAATTACCATTGTAAATACTAAACTTTAATGAATACAACTGACAAGTCCGAATCATGTTAATCAGAGTGCCAAGTCTGATAAATCTTTAATTACACAGTGATAGAGAGAAAAAAAGAGCAGTAGGATTTTCACATGTAAGCAAAAGCAGCACTACTTACTTCCTGAATTTCATCAGGGACAGAAGAGTCCATCAGTCTAAACAACAAATTTCGAAGAGGACCAGCTTGCCGGCCAAGAATGCTAGTAGCTACACCTCCAGCCAGAGCGAGTGCAAGGTGATTAGAAAGCAACTTCAAACACAGTTTAAGAAAATTGTGATGTTCCCTGTAAAAAGAAAGACACTCCTGTTAGTATCTCCCGTTATTTATACATTAAGCTTTTTATGTTGCACACTAGAAAGGCAGGCACAAAACAACTGCAACTTCAAAGAAACTCTTCTGAAAACTTACTGCGAATCTGCTTAACAGAGCCAATACCAAAACCAGAATACAATGTCTTTGCAGACAGTGGTTCGAAGGGCACTCACTTTGAAAAGCAGCCCCATGAATTAGGAGGCAAAATCATCTTAAAATACACAAACAGGCAGACAAATATATTTCCCACAAAGGGGAAAAACACTCCAACCTTTTAAGAAGCAACATGTGACTGTTTCTCAGAAGATTTAGGAGTCCAACAATTGGATTATAAATTAAGAATTGGGATATTCATTTCTAGATTTCTTAAAATAGAAAACTTTTGAAACGCTTCCCAGCAAGTAAAAAAGATTCACAAGAGTCTGTGATATTTATAGTTGTTTGTGCAAGCACCAGCGAGGAAACATTCATGCTTTCATATTTTACAGCAATGCATTTAAAATACCACCTTAAATCCAGAAACACACACAAAGTCAGTAAATGAAGGTGTGGACTGATGAACTACCACTTGAAGACGTTAGCGGTAGATTAGAGACAGCAAGCACCCACGCATGCCTACAGAAGAACTGGCAAAGCAGAAATAATGCACAGAAATAGTAAAAGCATTCCAATTATATTAAAACTGTGTTTAAAAGGGTAATTCTGAGACAAAATATTTAATTTAGTGCGTAAATAAAATAAATTCCAGGCAGAAGATTCTGCTACATTTGAAGCACTCCTGTATGATGCAAACAATCAGCACCTGAACAGGCAAATAAATCAGATTTTATTGTTAAAGACTAACTAAGACTGAGCTAAACACCACTGCTGTAAAGAAAACAAATCTGTAAAAATATAGAAGATGCATGTGCTGTATATACCTCGATGAAGGAAAAGGAAGGGGGGGAATTTCACTGTTAATCTTGTCACAGTAGTGCTCAAGGAAAGAACGAAGGTGCGAGAAGGTACTTTCTTCAAGGTCTACACAATAGGGTCTGTGCCATGCCACAACCTGCCTGGAATCAAACAACAAAGTCAGTTAACTACTGAAAATATTCTAACTGCTTTCATAAATTCCCAATTTGAGCAGGCTGAGTATGCACTTATCAAACAATTTTCTGAGGAAAAATCGAGTATGACTGAGGGATAGTAAGTTCCTCACACCTGAGGGTACGTTCTGCTCTCTTTTCTGTAAAGTTCTCTACAAATCAAACATTCTACATTTACTAACACCTCCAATGCCATAACTGCAGAGCCGTGTGCATTTATTCCGATTCATATAAAAGCCGATCAGTACCAGCAAAGCTGTTCTGATCCCAATTCCGAAGGGACTTCGAGACAATGCAGGGACAATTCAAAAGAGCAAGACCACTCAGTTCTATTTGAGTCTCACTATTTCCCTGATTCAATTTTCTAAGACAGCTCCCTTTACAACGGGGCGGTTTACATTTTTCCTAAATTATACTCCGTACGCTATGTTTTTCCATTCCTTTCTCTCCAGTCCAAAACATTACAAGCATAATACCTGAAAAGCGTGACGTGGTTCACACCTTCAGGATAGAATTAAATGTATTCTAAAGTAGACCTGTATAAGCAAAAATGTCTACCTGTCTCCCAAAGTCATTGTTACCTGTCCCTTGGAAGAGCTGTCCAGGCAAGGCTATGGGATGTTCCTGCTGAAATTTGTTGAATTGCAACTCCATCTAAACCACTCACTTTCTTCGGTTTAGTAATGGGACCAGTGGAGTTTCCCTGACCACACTGTCCCATTGAATTGTTACCCCAAGCATAAACTTCATTATCTATAAAAACAAGTAAAACAGAAAACAAAAGCTGAAATACAATTGCTTTTGATCAAGAGAAGGATTATCTGTTTTTGCTCCTTATTCTTTTTACCATGAGAAAGTGCCAAACAGTGACTGTCACCAATTGAAATGTCCACTATTCTTGTGGCAGCCAGTTCTTCAATAAGCTTGGGTCTGAGCGCCGTTGCCTCAGAAGAGCCACAGCCAAGACATGCACCGCAGCCCCACGCATAAACCTAGAGCAAACAAACCACAAAATATCAGATTTATATTACATGAACAAGCACAGTAATTGCAATTACACTTTCAGCAAGAACATGCACTGTACTTTCATGCCTCTAACATACATTTCATATACATCTTCCACTTGCCCAGAGATGCCATGGAACTGTCTCCTCTGGAGATACTCAAAACCCACTTGGAGGCATTCCTGTGTGACCTAATGTAGGTGATCCAGCTCTAGCAGGATGTTGAACAAGATGATCTTGAGATGTTCTTTCCAACTTAAGCCATTTTATGATTCCATAGTTATTCTATGATTAATTTATCAAGCAGTATTTATCATAATGATACCCTTGTCTTACAGCAGCAAATGGAAGCCTCATTGTGTTACTTAAAGCAATGACCAAAATATAGATAGGGAAGAGAAGGCCTTGAAGGACAACACAAAGCCACGTTTCAAATGAAGCCACTAAAAAGTTGTATATGAAATGTCCTAATGCCGCGGCTAACAAAAGCTACCACCTCCTGAAACCGTCACCAAAGTTCAGCAAAAGCAGATTTCTGTGATTCTCAGCCACTCAGATCCCTGGCCACAGAGCACACCAACAGGAGGCTGCTGTAAGCAATGGAACTGGTACAAGAAACATCAACATTCCCAATACATATTTGAAACAGCCGCTGGCTTCGAATCCCACCGGACACTTCAGCACATTTTGAATTACTCTAGTGCATTAGGATCTCAGTACTTTATTTAATCTCCAATCCAACTTTACTAGTATTTTCTTTATATTCAAAATAATGAATGCTGAAATAATGAACTGTTCTGATTTTGCTGGGACAGAACTGCTTTTCTGTGCACTGTGAGCCCTGTACACTCACTGGCCAAAGTGTAACTCTGTATACCGCATATTTGCATTAGTATTAGCATTAGTTTTGCTGCTTCGATCTATTTTCATTTCAGCCTGTGAGTCTCCTTTTCCTAATTCCCCTTCTTGGCTGAGGAAGGGCCACCACACGACAGTAACTGCTATCGTTCAGCCCCAGATACAGGCAAACAGACAGGTGAATCCATCTTCAACAATTCCCACCGCCGGAGTGAAAATGTGAGTCTTGCCTACCTGCCCCGTTGATGTCAATGCAAGTGATGACTGGCTCCCAGCACAAACTTTTCGAATAAACATTCCTTGCAAGGCTTCTATAACTTTAGGTTTATACACTCTATTTGTATCACCATGACCAAGTTTGCCTACCAAAGAAGGAAAAAGAAGCAGAAGGTGTTTTCTACAAATAAATGATGACAATCAAAAGCACCCCAAAAAATTTTTTTCAGATTTCCAAAAATATCAGAGTGTATTTTTAAAATTAAACAACTATTAAGATTTTTATAAAACATACTCTCCTTCAATTAAGTGATTACAGATTTCAGGAATTACGCATTTAGTATGGTCCAGTTAAGAAATGAAATATTAATTCCACATCTCTACAGCATTCATTGCCTGCTGTAAAATTACGAAAGCTTTTCAAAGCACTGAACTTTTTAACATTTGGCAAAAATTACTTTATAAAAGTGACTCAGAAAAAACCCAAATTTTCTGGGTTTTTCCTAACAGCTGTGCACATTTGTGTAAGCATACATATTTTATACTCTTATGCCTCCTTTAGGCCTTTCTTGGAAAACAGCAATTTGTCTCTATGACTTCAACATTTTCCATCAATGACGTCAAAAAAAAAGGGACTGCTTCCGGACCATGCAGTGTGATCACAGAAAAGCATTCCTCAAAAGGAAGTAGAAAAATAAATCAAATGTGAAATACATTTCAAAGCCTGATAACTTCTAGAAAAACTCGATTTACACTGTTAGTTCTCCTACAATAATATTTTAGTATCACGCTATTCGTATTCAGAAGTCAGTGTTTGTAATTTACTGAAAAAGAAGAGTACGCTCCAACAGTTCAAGAGGATTAAGATAACTGTGCTGTTAAAAATCGGTTTTTCAATTGAAATTACAGAAGGAGTGAGACAGAGGAGTGGGAACAATTCTATGCATGCATGTCGGAGGTAGCTTTCACATGACATTCAAATTCCTACCCAGTTCTATCAGCCACCAATTTGATGATGAGATTTCTGTACTCTTCCTACACTAGGAAGTAGTAACGCAGTTAATTTGTAATTTTTACCTAGTAGTATATCAGCTAACACCCAGCAAATTTGGCTAAGAATAGTAATGAAAGAAAACGAATTATTCTGTGTTTGACAAAGCGTCTACTGGCAATCAAGGTTAGAAGCTCTTAGGGTTTTTTTAACGTGTCTTCAGGAGGCAGTTTAAATGCAGATGGTTCTAGTATGTGAGTACAGTTATTGATACATCAAATGAGCGAGTTCATTTGAAAGTTATCAGCAAAGCATTTTTTTCCATAATTGTTTATCCACTCTGCTCTATAAAACACCTCATTCAATCACCCTTTCTTTAAGCCTACAATCTTGCAGTTGAACTTCAAACATCGTACTTAGCTTTTACTGAAACCCTTGTGTGGAACAGCTAACCGAACACCAAAACACAGAAAACTACAAGGAGTCCTGAGGAGACGAAGTAGATGGAATAAGACAACAATGACTACAAAATGTTTGTTTTACCATTGTCTCCCCCTCCAAATGACCATACTGTTCTCCCATCTTTGGACAGAGCTATTGTGTGTGAACTGCCACAGGAAACCTCTCCTACATTGCTGATATCTTTTACTAGAGTTGGAATGTTGCGGCTGTTGCTGTCACCATGACCTGAAGAAAACAGAAAAATGTATTTTACTTTTGTGAACATTTAAGTGGTATTTATTATCTATTTGTAATTTCAATACAATTTTGCAAAACCTACGTACAATAATTACAAACAATAACTTCTTTCCACTGTTGGAGAAGATTTTTAGCATGGCTTGGAAGAGATCTGTAGTAAGGCTAACAAACATTTCATTTCTAGAAGACCCTAGAACACATGGTCACACCTTACTGCCATTAAATTCTAACACCATTTTCAAGCCATTTAAAAAGAAATAAAACAATGACTAGCGCAATCGCCTTTTACATTTGTTCATCAGGTAGCCATCACGCCTAATATTGGGCAGCAGGTAGCCTGAACCTCATGAGGAAACTAAAATCAGGGCATGCTCTTAACTACTGTCAATACAAGCATATGTACCACAGACAAATGAAACCAGCAATGAAACTAGGCAGATTTCAACAATCACAACTCTAACAGGTCCTTTCTGCAGAAGCCGAACACACTCCCCTACTCCACAGTAAGCATGCAATTATTAACCTGTCTAATAATTACACTGCAGAAATGCTGAAGACACAGACGGAAGACAAGGAGCAGGTGGGTCACACTGCTAGATGGTATCCACACCTGATTAAACATGAAAACGTGGTTCTTTTTAGCTGTGCGCTGGAATTCACTAGTGCTCACTTCAGGGTCCCCCCAGTACGTAAAGCCCCTACATTAACTTAAAACTCAATGAAAATGTTTTCACAATTTCCCCCAAAATTTTAAGTTAAATCTCTAATTCGGTGTTCTTTTAACAGCACAAACAGGCTCCGCACTTCTACTGATGACTCTGAAAAAAATGCCTGGAAGTGCTCAAGGCCAGGTTGGAAGGGACTTTCAACAACCTGGTCTACTGGGAGATGATGTTTATCTAGAATTCCACTTTATTTGCAGTATCTACCGTTTACGTATTTAAATGGCAGTGGTAGTCTTTCAGTCTTAAGAACAAAGGCAAGTTTTCCTGAGAAGAAAACCTGTAAAAGACCAATCTTTGTAAAAACAACTGAATTAAAGCTTTTAAAAGTCTCTGCACTTGTTTCCATACAGTCACCACCTACGCACACACGCCTTTTGAGCGCATGCATTTAGAGTGGATGACAAGAGAAGGCAAACGCACACGCGGTATCATCACCAGACACAGGAATGCTTCCAACAGCATCTCAGGAAATGTTAAAATTACCTAATCTTCCAAAGTCTCCTTCTCCCCACGTATACAGCTCTCCATCTTCTGTAACAGCGGCGCTATGTCTATATCCAGCTGATACACACACAACAACCTACATAACACACAAAACCAAAACTCAGAGCAGGCAGTTTGAGAGCTTATCAAAGTCGCATTAAGAGGCAGTCTACACAACCTGTCTTGTTCACTCATTTGGAGCAGGTATGCACAAATTAATCTTTGCAACCTCTTCTACTAATATTTGTAAGTGGAAATCAGCGCACAAAAAGACAAGTTTTATACATAAAACGGCTTGAAGTCCAGGTAGACACCAGTGACCTTACAGCTGCCCTGAAGGGAACCTACAGGAAGGCTGAGACTTTTCCCCATGCCGAGTCTTTTAAATTAGTGAAGGCACAGGCTTAGACTAGATCTTAGGAGAAGTTATTCAGTGCAAGGGTAAAGAGACTCTAGAAAAGATTGCCTAGAGTGACTGTGGAGGCCCCCTCCATGGAGATGCTCACAGACAGGTTGGATGAGGCCTTGAGCAACCAAATGTAGTTGACGAGTGGCGGAGAGGCTGGAGTAGATGATCTTCAAGGTCCCTTCCAACCTAAACCATTTTATGATTCCATAATTATTCTATGATTAATTTATCCAGCAAATTTACCATAAGGATACCCTTGTCTTACTGCGGCAAATGGAAGCCTCAGTGTATATTTAAAACATTGGCCAAAACATAGATAGGGAAGAGAAGGCCTTGTAGGACAACACAAAGGCATGTTTCAAATGAACCCACTAAAAAGCTGTATATGACGTGTCCTAATGCCACAGCTAACAAAAGCAACCACCTCCTGGAATGTCATCAAAGCTCAGCAAAAGCAGATGAGCAGGTTTAACTCTTAAGACTAAGAAACGTTTTACTAACAATGCTATGTGTCAAACCATGTGCCTAAAGGCAACCATCATAAATGCACTGAGCTTTGCTGAAAACAGGCCCAACTTCAAAGAAATGTTTAGGAAAAAACTGTAAACTTTTTCTTAAGATTTTATATATTTCAAATTCTACACATCACAACTGAACAGCAGAAATCCAGGTGTTCTGTAACGCAAAACATACCTTTCCCTGCAGAGGACCCTGAATAAGTTTGGGATATTTCTGAGTTGAACTATTTCCATGTCCCAGTTTTCCATAGTCACCATCGCCCCAGCTGAAGACTTCTCCTTCTGTTGTAAATGCTAAAGTGTGACCATCAGATCCTTTTGAAGATGACACTTTTTTAATAGATCTATGAGGCTCAAAAGTCAATTTTTTCAGTGTCGACTGATTATTGGAATCACCAAGTCCTAGTCTCCCGTAGCTGCCTTTACCACAGGCTCTAACAGAACCATCAGTCGAAATAACAAACGTACAATACTGTCCAGCTTCAATCTATAAACAAAAAGGTTAAAATAGTAAAAAAATGTGAAGTTGCTTTATGGTACCTCGTCTCACAGCCCATCGGCAGAAACAGTTTCTGAAAATGTGCCTGAATTGTCAAGTGAAAGCGCTGTTTTGGTCACTAAAGTCAACACTGCAAAGTGACAGAAAAGCAAACTTCTGTGACACACATCAATTCCTCTACTCTGTGACACACAACAAACAAAAGTTGCAAGTGCAGAACCTGCAACTGAGAGCCGAAAGCTTGTATTACATATTGATTTTCAGAAAGCTAATTAAGGTTGCTGGGCCAGCAGTCAGCCCACTTCTGGACTTCTACACAAGGCAATCTTGGTGTGAAAACCACCAATGGAAAAGAAGACTGAGTAATTAAGATACCTTTTAGCAAAGAAAAAAAGTCCAAAACTACAAGCTAGCAAATTTATCTCTGCAAATGCATTTCATAGCAAGTTGGTAATTCAGTCATTCTTGTTAGGCAGTAATTTCTCTCTGTGTGCCACTAAAAATCAAAGAGAATGTTTTCTTCAGGCTTCAAGAAAAGTACAACTGTGATTAATTTTGAGCATCATAAACTCATTACAGCTCGGCAACCAAAATATTATTTTCTAGTGTCATATATAAAACTATGAAGCTGCTGAATATTACATAATGTACCACTAAAATATCACTCACTGTCTGCGCATCAGAAAAACTTGGAGCAAGCTTGGGCTGAAGTATTTTTTCTTGAGTTCCTTCTACCAGTTGATGACTGCTGTTGCTACCCCAAACATATACTTCACAGGTCTCAGAAACAATGGGAGCATCACCCGTTTGAATGCTGTCAGGGCTGGCACATGTTCTTGAATAGTCTGAGGCCATTCGACAAACCTATTCAAACAACAGATTTATTACACAGCAGCATTTTCATTCTTTTCCTTATGGTCACAATATTAAATGAAACTTAAATTTCTCCTCAATATGATTCTCTGCCTAATCCATTATCATCCATCAGTGCACCATTACTTTAGTTTCTCACCTTTTTTTGTAATCCTCTTCTACTTCAGAATAACCGAGCAGAGACAAGGCCAGACCCACATGCACACAGCAAACACGTATGAGAAGGAAGTAACTGCAACTGCCTTCAAGTCAAGGTTTGTTTCAAAACATACCTCTTCAAATAAACACAGAGCTGCCTCATAAAGAGAACACAAGCCATCAGATGTTCTAGTTGGCTCCCTCCATTGACTTCGATCAGCGGATGATCCCTATAATTTTTAAATGTTGTTATTATGAGAAATGTAATTTCAGACAGCAAAGGCACACTAGTACAGATTACACTAGGGATACGTACTTATAGTTAAGCAAGATGAAATGCTCTTTCTACAAGCATAAGCAAACCCCATTTCTCCCTTGAGCTGTGGTATCTGCATACACTTCAGAATAGCAAAACTGTGTCAAGTGCTAATTAATTCTAATTTATTCATTACTGTGAAAATATCTAAATTTAGTGTTAATTTCTCCTAATACTGTTTTGTTCTGACATGCGTGTCATTTGTCTTTAAAGTTATTATTATTTGTAAATGACTGATCATAATCATTTTTGTGTTTGCATATCTTACATACTCTGTTCTCTAATTTTATTTTTAGTCTAAAACCAATGGCAAATAACGCTGCCCATCAGGATAGTCAAGCCAATTCAGATCCTGATGCTAATCTCTTACCATGGTCCTCACTCTTTAACTGTTTTAGTCTTTAAGATTTACACGTATTAGTAAGTATTATGAGTCAGTGTGGAGAGAAAAGAATGACCACTTCAGGGAAAAAATTGTTCCCTGTTTGAGCCTTGAGCATATGAGGTGGAAGCTTGCCACAGCTACATTTTAAGCAATAATTTCATAGCTTTGAAAAGAATACTAATCTAGGACCAGAACTACACATTGAACATTCAAAGCAGTATGACACACTTCCAAACGATTAATCTCATTTTCTTGTCAGAGTAACTTATGAGCAGTAGCAAAAACACTAAGTATCATAAATATGAGTAATTCTCCAAAGATGCATAAGCAATGATCCAGGTTAAGGAAAGGCTGAGATTGTCCAATACAAGTAGCTTTCACAGAAGTAGGGCATGCTGCAAAACTCTGAATTCTAGGTAAATTCAGCAAAGCAAGCCTTAAAAACAGTTCCATACTTTCTATGAGTTTTACTATGAATTTCAATGCAAAGTGCAAGTGCATCAAACACGTCCTTGATCCTTTTCCTGAAGTTACTCTCCTGAAGAGCGTAATAGCATAAATTACAACAAAGGGATTGCTTTCCTAATTTATCTTTACCTAGCAGGAAACAGGTGTGCAGGGAAGGGAGAAAAGGAGAGAGGGGGTAAGAAAAAAAAATTGAAAAAAGTGTTTCACAAAACCCCATCCCTTTTTAACATATGAAACTATTCTGCAAACTGGCATCCAGTGGTGCAAAACTCTCTGAAGTCAATAATGCAACTACACTTGCAAGGTAGAAAACCCAAAGCCTGGATACCCACCAAAGATCGACGCATCTGTGTTAATATACTCATGAAGCAATCAAAGCTGATCATCCCTTCTGGACTCTGCAACAACTTGGTTTTCTCCATGGTGTTTACTACAGCTGAAGCACCTAAGGCCATTTCTATCCATTCAAGAAGATACCGCAAAGAACCTCGTTGGGCAGCCAAACCAAGAAGCAATTCAGAAGCTAATCTACGACCTAGAGTGTCCGCCCCAGAGTTTGGAATTGTTACTCCTTTAAGAAATGTTGTCACTTGTGATAAACAGTCCAACCCCATTGGTGGAATCTTGCTTTCATTTGCTAAAGATAAAGGTGGTAAAGAGCTCACAACTTCTATTGCAGTATGGATAACGTCGTTGCAAAGACTGAGACCAGGTCCTGACGCAGGCATCATCCAACTTTGTCGTAGCAGTGCAAATAACAAGCTTAGTCCAGTCCGCACCCCCATTTCTATGAGTGCATCTGTACTCGACCTAGGACGTTCACTGACAGAATGCACATCTGTTGATCCAGAACTGCTTTCTGGGGAATGTTGCTGCTGTTTCACTTTACCCTTATCGTGATATTTATTAGAAAGTGCATAGAAGACACGCTGCAATACAAGGAGACGTTTTCGAAGTGCTCCAGCAAAGGGAGAGTCTGAGCATACCATCTTTGCCAGTGCCAGCTGGCTGCTGAGAAGGGCATCCAAGTAGTGGTCCTGTTCATCACTAGATAGAGATTCTCGCTCAAAATCCGGTAACTGAGGTCCTTTGAGGCACAGAACCTGCTGGGGCAATGGCACTACTTCTTTATTGCTGACTAACTTAGCATACAAGACCGAAACTCCCTCTCTTGTTGCGATAGATTCACTGTCTTCCGTGATCCAGGAGCTATTTAGATGTTCAAGCCATTTCAGCTTCACAGGTGGAACCATAGCTGCCATGTTGGTTTACTCCTTTGCCATTAGTCCTAAAGATGAAAAAGAACTTTATAAATAGCTGTGCAATATTACTCACAGAACATTAATCACAGTAGGACAAATGATAATAATCCTTTAAGGAAGCAAGTAGCAAAAGATAAATCATCAAGAATTACCAAAGTTCCATCATTTTACTCACATGAATGTGACAACCTGGAGTTCAGATCAAATAATAACAGAACAGTCTAGCTGTAGTTTAAAAAAGGTAATTTGTGCATTAACTTGTATTTTCATTTCAAACAAAAAAAGTATATGAATATGTGCAACTTCCTTAACATGATGTCAAAATTTTTGTTTTAGTCTGTATTTTCTAAATGCATATGCCACATTTCAATGAATATACACTCTTACTACTTTCTAGAAAAAATAAGGCACAAGACCACACAGAACTGTGTACAAGTGAATGGAGTCCCAGTGCAAACTTCAATTTTATAATCAACAAGACTACTAATTCAGGCCATAGCCAACTGCCACATTTTTAAGTCCTGCTGTCACAAGCCACTCTTTCCCCTTTCTAGGCTAAAGCTAGAGATCTCCTTAAAATCCATGTCAGAATGTTAAACGGAAGCCAGGACAGATGGCCTGACTGCTGGAGTGACACATTATGTAAGACCTATTTGTTTTGTGACAAGGCTCTTCAGAAACAAATACTCATCACAACTATTCCAAGTAAATTTACAGTATCAAAAATTATGTACTGCACTGATGTATTGTACAGCGTTTGACTCTAAAGCTTTCAGGACAGATTTTTAATGAAGTGACCACCAACAATACACAGATACAGTCAAAAGTTAATAACTAAACAACACTGGTTTACCAGGGAAGTTCAAAGTGGTTACCAAATCCATTTGATGGCTCACAACATTCTTTCAAAAACCCAAAATATTATGACTCATGACACTTGCATGTTGATTCATGAGACATTATGATTAAACTGCTACAAAATTCCTGAGAATCCTAGAGTTAAAATGGGATTCCTCACCACATACCACAAAACCTTTCTGGCTAGCACTAGCCCCTGGAATACATCCCTCTTCTGACTCTCTTGCCCTGCCTGAATTCAAATAAATTAATTTAGCTAAAAGGAAGGATGCCTCCACCACACTAAGGCATACTTCAGTTACAAACCTGAAAGCTTGTTTTATATTTTTTTAATAATATGGATTAAGTAAAAAGCAGTTTCAAGGTTTACAATTAATTAGACGTGATGGTGTTTTTTGGTTCCATGTTTTAAAATGCAGACGCTAAAATAAACAAACAGGTGGCAAAGTTACACTTAAATTGCAGAGTATGGGACCTTTCTAAAATGTAATCTGGGTATATCATCTTTGAAAGTGAACACGGCAACAAGTCCCTTTTGACCACTTTCACACGGGCAAATACAGCGCTGGAAAAGCAAATCATTTTCTCTGTATCGTCCTTCTTTTGGGACTGGGTTATGGCAAGGACAGTATGGCAAATACGTGTATGACCTTGCAGTTCCCCAGTGCTCAGCCATCAAACTCTTAACCACACGACTCAAAAATGAAAGTGCAAGGTATTTTAAAACACATAACCAGAAGGACATTTGGTGTATTCAAAAGCATACTGTATTTTTTTGGCAGATGATGCTGTAAATTACCTATTTCTGAAAATCAGTGAGGTATAAGCTTACAAGAGGACTCACTGTATGTTAGGGAGATAAAAGTTGGTGGCAAAACATGAGGAAAAAAGTCCTATTACCTTTCAGTTAATTTTTGAGATATCTTCCTCTGAAACCAGTAATTTAATATTTTGATTAGTAACTTGGTAAAACAATGACAACACAAATTGCAGAGGCAAGTCTACCACTATAGCTGAGCACGTTACATAAGAAGAGCCATATACAGGTGAGTCTGAGAAAATGTCTTTACATTAATAAAAAAACCATTCTCCTCCCAAGGAGACTCTTGATTTATTAATTTTTAAAGTTGGTAGCATTGAAAAGTTCAGTTTCTTCAACAGGATTCTTAATATCAGCTGTAAGTTCTGACAAGTTAAATTGTGATATGCAAGGAGGCATTTTCAAAGCAAGGGAAATGCTCCTTCTAAAAGAACTCTTGTGTAAAGTAGCCCACAAAAACTTTACTTCCTATTGTACAAACCAGAACCATTTGACTCCTGTTCTATAATCATTAACCACAGATTACTTTGGTTCTAAATGATCACTGTCTGTTCTTTGACCCTCCACATTCTGATACATTACGATTTCAGCAAAGAGTAATACAATTCTGTGAAGAAGAATTTTGTGTTCTTTGGTAGTCTGATCCCTATTTAATCTAATCTCTAGGAGGTGGAAGGAATCTCTGTCATCTAGTGAGAGGATGTACTTAGTACAGCTGTAATGCTGTAGTGTAACAGATAACTTCTGATGAAACTTTATTCTCTCTGTCTTGACATTTTGCACTTAAAAATAAATTTAAAGCCACTTCTGCCAGTGTATCTGCCACATAAGCACATCTTGTGTTATTAACATCTGCTTTTACTCCAAAACTCAGTAGCACCTTCATCAAAAATCTTATCTGAGCTCCAGTTAGCCTTGCCCAAGTAACTGCAGTGGCACTACAACAGAAACAATCCTCTCACATGCCTGTGGGCCATGATTATTACCAGCACTCAAAGCAGGGCACATACTTTGCACTTCCTGCTGGACACACCTGTTCTGTTTAGTAACACAGCAAAACACATCAACAGCTCTGTTTCCAAGACAGATCAGTGCTATTACACTCAGGACCTTGCGCACAAAGAAAAGACATTTTCTGATCAGTCAGAAAGGACTCGCTAACAACTATTTGAGCTGAATGGTAACTCTAGGCCAATTAATACGAAGTTCCAAACTCTGGTCTGCAGTGACAAAGGCAGAGCCTTCTCAAGAGGCAATACACGGACACCTAGCCACATTAACTCCTTCCCTGAATAAAATCTCATTCGTTTGCTCTATGTTAAACTTACACCAGCTATTTTTATTCAGAAACGTCAAAACTTGCTCAAGTATCTCAGGGGTGCAAATACTGCTCCTTTTCCTGAAAACAGATAATTTTTTCTCTTCCCCTTGAATGCATCTCCAAAACTAGAATCTGAAGCTTGAATCTGAGCTCTTAGTAGTCACCTACAGCAACTTTCAAAGTAAGCTTTAAAACATTGATGTGGAAGTAGCAGTCTTTAACTGGATGGCACTGATGGCACAAACTGACTTCACAGGACCACTCTAGTTGGAAAAGACCTTCAAGACCACTGAGTCCAAGTATTAACCTTTTAAACATGTTCAGGGATAGTGATTCAAACCCCTTCCTAGGCAGCATGTTCCAAGGCCTGATGACCCTTAGAATAAAGGTTTTTCCTAAAGTCCAAACTAAACTTCACTTGGTGCAATTTAAGGGCACTTCCTCTTGTCCTACGACTTGCTGCTTGTGAGAAGAGGCCAGTCCCCATCTCTCTATGACCTCCTTTCAGGTTGCTGTAGAAAGCAGTAAGGTCTCTCCTCAGCCTCCCCTTCTTTAAACTAACCAGTCTTAGCTGCTTCTCACAAGGCTTATTCTGCAGCCCCTTCACAAACCCTGCTGCCCTTCTTTGGGCCCACTCCAGCACATCAATCTTCCTTGTAGCGAGGCGCCCAAAACTGAACACAGAACTCAAGGTGTGGCCCTACCAGCACAATTCTGAAAAGGGTCTCCGAATACAAACCCGAATTATGTCTGTCTCAAGTACAAGCATAGCAACTACGTATCACTGAAGCTAACCAGAAACTAGGGAGCAGTGGTTAGCACAGTTCAGAGGTAGGGTTTATCTTCTCCAGGTAATTTTCTCAGAACCACTAATGGAACATTAATATTTTTGGACTCCAAGTAGAGGCAATATTCAGCAATCTGAAATCTAAAGTGTAGTAAAGCTCCAAATCTTTCAAGTTAACAGCACTCACTGGTTCAAAACATCTAAGACTTAACTAAAACGATGCCTTTAACATTACTTGTTGCCTAACTTCTAGATATGTGATAGTTTTAGAACAGGAATTAGTAATGTTTTATATTTTGCTGTATATAAAAATGCATTTGTCCAGCACCAAGCGGAGAAAAACCTACTCCCCAGCTTTCCTTCCCTTATTCCTTTTCTCTTCCTACCCAGAAAAAACATAAATGGAACAGTTTGCATTTGCAACCCAAGTAATTTAACATATCTTGTAGCACCACAGTTCCTGTTGGGCAAACAGCCATTTCTGGGGAGTAAATGAACACATATATTTTACTGTTGCTGATCAATAAGACAACTAAAACAGTCTTCAAACTCATAGGTGAACAAGGATTACAAGACATAATCTTGTCTTATCATATTTAAAGCCTATTTCAAAAGCTCACTCTAGGGAACAAGACAAAATGAAAATATCAAACCCCAAAAAATAAGTTCTGTGGTCTGGTTTTTTTTCAAAATAGCTATGGCAGCAACTTATGCTGAAGGCAAGACAGCCTTCGGAGCTCTTTTACTAACTCAAAATTCCAAGAAGTTCATTATAAAGTTAAACACGATCTAAAAAACCTCCACCTTAGAGTTGACACCGTGAGGAAAAGAAATAATGCAGGAACACATTTAAGCAAGTGGAAAGACAAACCAGGTTTAGCTAGCGAAACTTAGTCATACCAGGAGTAAAGAAGAAACACAAAACAAAGTAAATCAAGGGCACAAGCATCAGACCACATTCAGCAAAACTCAGTTCAAGGTCAGCTGCATCTCTAATAAACATGAAGTGGTCAAAAGAATGTCTGTATTTTTTATCCAACTTAATGCCTCTCAAGAAAGTGCCAACAAGTGCTATGAGGAAGATTCAGGAACCTACTGATACTGCTAGCAGTTCCAAAACTTAAAAACTGCTGCCAAAAATAAGATTAAGAAAAAGGCATTTGTCTACCATTCTCTGAAAACTGCTGTTAAAGCTGGGGGGGAAATGATGCCACAGACAGTGCTGCAGACTATACACTGTAGAAAAGGCTCCAATTCATCACTCTACTGATACATGTGTAAGCTGCAGAACAAAGCTGTTAGTTACCCTTCAATTAGGACACAAACTGTTGGTCTGGTTTTTGTAACATCATATAAAATCAAGTAAGAAGAAAATAACATTTAAATCCAACAAAATCAAACCTGTCAGAATAAGAGGGATGTAATTAAGGGCAGGGGCTCTTCCTAAGCTAATAGGAGAGTAGAAATACAAACAACAGAATAGGCTTAAGAAGGTTCTCTTTTAGAGTTACAAGAAATACAGAACCTGCAGCATAAACCAAGGTTCTTTTTTGTATTACCAGGCCACCAATTAATTACTACCAAAGATGCACCTACATCTTCCAAAGCTACATTTCACTGCACAGCAAATGATCATACCCTGTATTTCACACTCTGTGTTTCCAAGCACAAAAGTACTAATGAATTACCTCTTCTGATCTATTCCTGGTTTTCCCCATTATGTAAAAAAAACTATCACCGAATATACAAACTGCCTGATGCTATTATCCCTCAAATTCTAAGCTCAGAACGAAGTTGTCACATCTTGCAATAATTAGTAAGTACAAAAAGAAGACAATAGGCTGCATTCAAATTAAAATAAATCAACTTACAAGCAATTCAAAGCATTATGAAATTATAATGAAGTGGTTGGCATGAATTTCAACATGGCCAAGAACTCAGAGAATGAAAGCATACCACAGATTTAGTTTCTCCTTTTTACATGTATTTCTGTTCAGCTCTATGATTTTAGAGGTTTAGGTTTAGACAGTGTTTGCTACATCTAGGAAAAATCCAAACACCAAGAGCTTGCAATAGCTTGTTGAGAAGAGAAACTAAATGCTAACAATAATTATTAATACACTTAGGATCTTCATTTTTTGAGATGCAAGCTTGCCTAAAATAACGAATAAATCAGATATATTAAGATGTGAAAGGCTTGTTGAAGTAATTATTAAGTGTAACAGACTACCGAACAAACAAACTTTCAGTTAAATCTATATCACTAATTAAACAAGCCAAAGAGTAAATGCTTACACTGAGGTAAACTCTGGAAATAAGAGACTAGAGAAGCAATAATAAGTTTACAAGTCATTTCCATGAAACAGCAATAAACTATGAAGTAATAAATACTGTTCCTTTCTTCTGTCACCACAACAATTTGAACATTCAGAAACAGAAAGAGGAAGCTGACCTCGCAATTAACGCCACCTTCTTTACTGTATGTATACAATAGCAATTGCACGCATGGGCAACGCTGATGTAAAACGCACTCGGAAACAACAAAGCAGGTATGTCACTACACACGTTCTGATCTTTTTTATATATATAAGTATCTATGCATTGCAGTTTTACAGTACATCCCACAAGTATTTCAGGGGTTGGTGCATATGTGAAGCACAAGTAAATCCTGTGTAACATTTATTTTTGAAAGTGGAGCACTTCTTTTGAAATGTCACAGTTAACATCAAAGTCAAGCTATAGGGAAAACTACATAAAATGCAGTTTTCTGTTTCTATCACATACCATACAAGTTAGAACTGGAAAGTAACGGTGAGCTTTCCAGACACTTACCACCACCTTTTCAATTATCTATGGAAAATGTAGTTTTTTTCTATAAAGGGAATAAAGCAAACGCTAAAGGGTTCCCAAAAACCAGCTCAATTGGCTCAGATGTGCAGGCTGTCAAATCTCGTAGGAATTAATTTTTATTTTCAGATTTTTACTACAGCTTCTGAAAGCCAAAGATTTTTTAGGTCTTCTCACTAGAAGGAAGTGGAACAGCTTTGATCAACTTCAAATGCAAGAAAAACTCATCAGAGATGAAAAAACATTACAAAACAAGTTAATAAGAGAAGTTCTCAACACAAAGGACATCAGAATTTAAAAAGTGGAGCACACATTCTGATATTACAAGGCGAGGGAAAATAATAAAAAGATTTCAGCCTGGGATTGAAGGTCCAAGCTCATTATAAAGGCCCCTTCTCCGAGCTTATGTGGTTTTGGCCAGAATAATTTTCTTTGAAGTACCTAGTATGGGGCTATATTTTAGATTCTGAGAAGGTGCTGTGCATAAATTTGATAAAGACTGCTGTAATAAATTAAAGGTGGAGATGGGATAGAAGCTACAAAAGTGATTGCAGCACACACTACAGCTTCCTTTTGAGTAAGGAACAAGAAGACAAGGAACAGCTCTAGTCAGCTCGGGAGAGAGAACTCTGAATTCCTTCAGGAAAATATCCGAGTCAAGGCAAGAAGTAGAAGGAGGTTTGTTCTGTTTAAAAGAAGGTTGCATAAAAGATCATTAAAAAGTAGGAGACAGGAGTAGTATTTTAAAAAGTAGACAGTGAAGCTACACAGTTTCCCCACAAAACATTTTCCTTTTTCAGTCCTTCACAAATACATTCAGCTTAAACACAGGCAGGTAACAAATGTGTAGAAGGGAGGAGCTGATTTTTGGATGCTTTGAAAACTATTTAAAAAATATTTTTAAAGCATCATGATCTCTGGTTCTACCTCACTGCCAAATGCAGGTAATGATGATTATTCCACCAAGAACTTCAATAATAAAAGCCCACAGACAAGAAGGAAGAAGGCAGAACTGTTGCCAGAGCTTCGAAACCTTGAATAATCAGCTCATTAACACAGCTATGCACAGCACAGTGATTTCCCACTGTTCGTAAATACCTAGATCTTCCTGTATGTTATTCTACAACTTTGTGGTTTTCCTCCAGTGTACAAGGTCCAAACAAGTAAGTGTTGTTGTACAGGCATGAAAAGCAAAACCGATACATAAAGCACTGTAGGAACAAGGTTCAACTATTAGGTCATCATCACAAACTCCTACAGTTATAAACATGTCTTAAAAACAGAAGCTTCTCGGAGAATGGTGTCACAATCTTAAGCTCAGAAAAAACAAGGCATGTCAGGCAGAGAAATGAGGAATCATGGTATAGGAAATGTAACACTCAACAGTGTTAGTACACTGTTTCAGGAGAGAACCACCATACATACTAACACTTGTAAATATAAAAAGATTCTAGCCACTCTCAGACTATTAGAAGAATGACATTTAACATTCTACAAAAACTGTACTTTAGCTAATTTTACTTCTTCCTACGAAGTCAACTCAATTAAAAAAAAAAAGCTTATTTAGCACCTGTATAAATCATAAATACTGTATTACAAATTTACAAAGTATTATCCAGAAGCTTCTAAAAGCATGAAGGCAGTACTTGAGGAACCACAGTCAGAGAATCAATACTCATCAAATGAGATACAGTATCTTCAGTCAGTATGAAAAAAAATACATTTTCTTAAATCAGTGACTGGAACACACTGATATTAACAAGGTCTGAATTTAATGAAGCTACTCTATTATCTCATTCTTCTTTAACCTAGTCTGACTACAGCAGAAATAAAACACAGACAAAAGCAATTATTCTGACCAGAAGCTAAGTGCTCAGACTTTTAGAATGGCTACAAAAGCAGTTAAAAGCTTTCTCCTCTGCAAGGTTCTAGAAAAACTGCACCTGTAAAGCTACACACGTTACTTATCCTGAGAATCAGAAGTTTCCTCTGAGGAAAAATAAACTTGACAAGCGCTCGCTCTCTCCCTCTCTGCAATTAGCAATTTCAGCAACCTTTCTAAGATGCTGACTACATTTAACTTCATTTTATGCAAATCTAATGACCAAAGTTCCTATGTTCCAAGCAGAAAATCCCACAACTGAAGGACATGCAAAGAACTGGCTGTGAAACTAGTACGCCTGAATTCTGTTTACTGCCTCACTGTAACATACAGATATGGAAAGCTCTCTCATAAACTGAGCATGTAAAATAAAAAATAAGCAAAGCAAGTAAATAGATTTTACAGAGTTCTTCACTATGTGTTCACTGATAATGATCTTTCTCAAGTTCACAGCATTTTCATTCGCTGTTTTCAACATGAGCAGTCCTAGAGCAAACTGTCACTTTAAGCATGATGCCCCTTCTGAAAAGGATTACAAATTTTAATATTTAAACAGATGGTAGCCAGTGCGTACTGCAGCTCTAAATATTGCTAAGAGTAGTTAAATCTTTGTTTGGAACAGTGAGAAACAATTCCTGCAGATGGGCCAGAAAAAAATCAAGATGATTGTGGCTTCCACAAAACTCAGGAAACACTTCACAAGCAGAATAATCGAGTAATTCTCCTGGTTCATTAAGAATCTAATCCAATTCATTCACTGCACTGAGACTGAGTATGCAAAAACTTTTTTTCTGGGATGCTGCTTAGATACATCTTAAGAAAGAAGTTGTGAATACAGACTGATCATGGGTCTCGGTTAATTTATTTGAAATATGACTGAAAAACTGATGCAGTATTACTGTAGTTTAACCTGAAAGGCAGCTAAACATCACACAAGTCATTCACTCGCTCCTTTCCCACAGTGGGATGGGAGAGAGAACAGGAAAAAACAGTAAAACTCTTGAATTAAGGACTGTTTAATAGGAGAGAAACAGAAACAAAAGTAACAACAATGATAAAAAAATACACAAAACAAGTGATGCACAAGGCAACTGCTCACCACCCACTGACCAATGCCCAACCAGTCCCTGAGCAGCAAGCTGCCCTCCACCCCAGTCAACTCTCCCTAGTTTTATTGTTCAGCATGACACCACATGGTCTGGTACACCCCTTTTGCCAAGTTGGCTATGTCCCATCCCAACACCTTGTGACCCCTAGCCTTCCCCCTGACAGGTCAGTATAAAAAGCAGACAAGTCCTCATTTTGGCATAAGCAACAACTTAAACATCAGTGTGCTATAAACGTTGTTCTCAACCTAAAAGAAAAAGGCAACTACTAGGACAAAAATGAACTGTACCAGCCAAAACCAGCACAAATATGTTTCTAGTTACTGCCTCACGGTGATGGCCACTATACAAAGTGGAATCTCTTCTAGGTTGCAATATTTTAGTTTTACAGCATAAGCACTCAGAAGCCTTCTAAATTACTTTGTTAATCACACCAGTGTAACACTCTTAACAGTAAAGTCTTTATTCTGCACCTAAGTCTACTGAATGATAATCTCAATATTCTGCCCAATTCATAACAGAACTATGACGCACCAAAAACATTTATTTCTCCTCTGCAGTACCAACTGAAACCAAAGACTATTTCCACAAGGCATTGTCCATTGCCTACATCCTAGTTCTTTCATTGCTGTATTAATCTACACTGGTATCAGGACGTACCTGTAGCACATACATATATGTGTACACACACACACATATACACACAGGTGTATGCACACACGCATATATATACATACATGCGTATGTATATCTACATATCTGTTCATCTGTGTGACTCCAGAACTGAATGTGGAATTCAAGACACGGATGTACCTTGAATTTGGGTAACAGAATGGCTGTCTACCGGTTTTGTCGAGTTCCAGTCCTAATGCTTCCTAACATTCCATAAAATGAAGTATTAGCTGAAGCTTTTACCATTTCAATCTTTCATCCTTTTACAAGAAAGGAGGCGCAAAGTCCCAGTAAGAAACATGCTTTGCATGCTACCAACTCTCAGAATGCAGCAGTTTTTTGCAATCCTTAAAGTTTTACAATCTGAAAGTACAGTTAAAGGTTTTATTTATTATGTACAGGTTGTGTGCATATGATTTAGCAGGAGAAAGCAGGGCTACAAATTACATTTATAGCCTTTTTCTTGGAAGGTTAATTTAAAAATCAGGAATACATAAAATTAATTAAATCCCTGCCCTCCCCATAGGCCAGCAAAGTAAGACTTACAATCAATGCAAAATCCTCAAGATCTTCCTGTATTACTCATGGCCAGGGCAAACAATTGGCACTTAAACCCAAAGGTAACAGAACATAACGTTGCCTAAAATAGTTACTTGTTCAGCATTTTACTCATGCCAAAAGCCACTGTAGATCACTGTGCAAGGTAACAGTCTTCATATGTTATTCTGGGCCAACCCATTTAGTCTATAGGCAGTTCTACACAGCGTAACAACAGATGTGAGGTGAATGGGAATCCATACAAAACAGTCACAGGAAAGAACAAGAGAGAGAACACTACATTAGAAAATCCTGACAATGCAGAGAAAGCACTACAAATTTACAGAGAACTGAAACTAAAGAGACAAAAAGAGCTGTTAAAAACAAAAAACAAAAAAAAAAAAGGAAAAGGGATAGGTGCTAAAGAGTGGACAGTGAAAACATGCAGGAAAAATAAGCCATGGTCTCTCAGAAATCAGGAACAGCAAGATGATGAGCGGAAGGAACTAAACCAGAAAGTGCAAGCAAGAGCAGCTACAGTGGATTTTCTTCACCTGTAGAAAGAACACCTAAATACAAACTGCTGATTGGTTTCTGTCTCCACTAGTGACATCATAAATGGTCACACCAAAAATCTTCTGGGATTCTGCAATTCTGACAGCATGACCTCCACAGGTAACTTACAGCCTAAGTATCTGATGGTCCTCTTAACAAGTTTTTGAGCCATTTCTCTCTCTGGAACACAGTTTAGGTAATGCTACTTCAAAATATAATGCGCTTTAATATGCAATTGCTTATCTCAGTGTTACCAAAAAAATACTCAAGTTAAATTGCAATTAAATGCAAAATACGCAAAGGATACACTTTCCTGACTCAGTATACTCCCAGTACAGCTAACTGAAAAATCAGTATTTGTTGAATGAATTCATTCATTAGTAAGAAAATATTTAGGGATGAAACTTCTGTATTACGCAGTGCTGACAGCAAAAAAAAAATAATAAAGGACTACTAGTAAGGACGACTCAAACTGTAGGCTCTTCTTTAAACAGTAAATTAATTCCAGCTTCCAGCAGAGAACATGATTGCTTGAGGCACCTGAACATACTCCCAACTAGTACAATGACATCAGGTCCATCACAACAGGCAGTCGAGGCCAGAAAACGTACCTGGCCAGTTCCCCGGCTACAATGACACTTGCTGGTGACTGGTAAATTCCACAGCCACTGGGCTCATGGCTATTTTTCATTTTCAGAAACTGCAAGGGTTACTTTGATGTGCAGTAAGCAGATGCCGCACTGACAGTCACTTCAGCAACCCTAGGACCACTTTAGATGTTTTTAAAGAGAAAATACCTACTAGGTTTGAATGTTCCACATGACTGTCAACCACTACAGGGCAACAGGAAAAAGAAAACCTAACAGCAATTTCAGAGTTTCAGTACTTCTGATAAATGATGATGAGAAAGAAGCATAACCACCACAATACTATTCACTAAGATGCCTGACATGAGGAAGACCAACTAGCTATACAGACAAATGCACTCTCCACTTAAAATTAAGATAAAATCTTTCTAGTTACATAAGCAGAGTAAGACTGCGTAGAGTGTCTAAATGAAGATTATTCTATTGAAAGGATTTTGACTTCGCAATAACCTATGACAAGACCTCAAATGCCTGCTCCATCAAGTCTCTCTGAAATGCATGTAATTTTTGTCTGCATTACTTATTCCTAAAATGGAGATAAAAGTCCTTCTTGACCATATCAAGATTGGAATACTAACAGTGAGTGTTAAAAGTAAACATGTATCATTTAAATTTTACTACAAAAATACAGAGATTGATTTAATATATGGGGTTTTTTTCCCATCCAGTTGTCATTGATACTTTAGAACATGCAGAGCACCCCAGCACTGTTGTTGTATTTCTTTAAATATGATTAGGGTTATCTGAAATTCGTAAATTAAAGAAAAAAAACCCAACTCTGATTTTTAGTCAGGTCATCTAAATACTCATCAACTCATAGAGGTTTAATGCAGTTCTGAAATAGCAAAAGAAAAAAGTTTTCACTAGTAAACTTGCTATTCAAGGAATAAATTAATCAAAAAATGCTGTATTCTTACCATGCCAAGCAGTCACTCAGCAAAACTTAATTCAAAGACTTTTATTGCTATTACTGTTAATTATCAATTAGATATCAATACTTCCTTTACATATCTTGCAGAAAAAAACTTCAACACCTCTTTTTCACCTTTAACTTAAATACTTCCAACCATAAAGACATACTTGCTGTTAAAGTTAAGATAATTAGCAAAACTACACACTACATTTAAATAAGAACACAAGAGCTAAGAGGAAAGCCTCAAACATACACTAGTTTGTTTACACTCAGAGACAAGTGCCCTAAGAGGCTTCATTCTGAGACAACTTTTGTTTATAAAGCCACCTAACAAATTCTTTGTAAGTGCTAGGGTACAGGGGACAGACAATGCCCTTCTTCTGTCCTGTAGCACATTAACATTGTGCAGCTTCTAATCTTTCATACAAAACTAATAAACTCCTCTTAGACAGAACACTGGGAAGCAGCAGGGTGCACAGCTGACCACCTGGTGTACAATCTAAATTTACAGATGAAATATCATTATATTTTTCCCCATAATTATATGAGACTCAATCCTGAGACTCAAGTCCTCTGCAGTCCAACATCAACATGCAATAGGTATGGGGCCTCTAGCGAGGAGCATCAAAATGAGTATGTTTAAATGAATAGCTTTCAGTTTTGTTATAAATTAAGTGCACAGAACACTGCTGAACCACAAATCAGATCGAGCTCATGACACAGTACGTATCTACGCGTGTATGCCAGACATATGCACACATACAGAGCACACAGTCCCAAGCTCCAGCAAACTGTCCATGAAGCAACAATCAGCTTAGATACATGACATGAATAGGTCTAAAACAGAAAATGAAGATGTTTCACCGACTGCTCACAAATCTCTGACTGCATAATGGAGAGAGTGTATTATGGTTCTGTCTCTAAAAACATGTGTTTGTACACAAAAACTTCTAAAAGAAATTAACTGCATGCAGTTTAAAAACCAAACAAAAAACCCCACCCGCTATAATGTAAGATAAAATATTTCTAAGCAAAAGTAATTTTTCATCACTGCAAATGAAAGCCAGCAAGTAAGCCACAGGGAGACAATGCAGGTCGGGTGACAGGTCTGGGGATATGCAGAACACCAATGGTGGTACACACAGTCGATAAAGGCCACCATGAGAAATTTCGGGCAGAATTTTGTGCCACCAGCCACATCGATGCCGGCTGCACGCAGTCAGAGATGCAGGTAACGCTGAGGGGCAGAACACACGGACACGCTACAGCCGCATTCACCAGGCTGAATGGGAAACGCACTGGCCCCGAGCCTGAACCACGATGCAGACCGTGTAGTTTGTACAGCCGCGAAGTGCCACCAAAAGTCTCCTCCTCCCTACAAAGAAAGAAGCGCTGCCGGACACCCGTCTGCTCTCTCAAGCTCAGCAACAGGGATCGCTGCCTGACCCTCCCCACCTGTCTCCCTCTTTTTATCCATCCCCCCCTGCACCTTCCCCTCTTCGGACGCCCGCGGTCAGGCCTCCCCGCCACTGTACCAGGGACGCAGGAATCACGGATGACGAGGAGGGGAGCCTGTGCCAGAGCCCAGAGAGCCCCAGACCGTCCCGCCGCAGCAGTGACGGCCGCGCCCCGCGGGCAGCAGCTCCTTTGGCTGGGCAGAGGCGCTGAGGGAAGCTGGCGCCCCAGCCTCCTCGCCCCCTCCCCCTCGCACGCCGCGCGCTCCCAGGCCTCCCACCTGCGTCCACAGCGGGGCCGGGCCCGTCAGTGCCCGGCGCCGAGCGCTCACCGGGCAGCGGGGGCAGGCGGCGGGCCGGGACCCAGCCCGAGTGCCCCGTGAGGCGGGGGCGAGCGGCGCGTCCCCGCCGGGAACCGCGTCCTTTCCTCCGCCGGCGGCTTGTCAAAGAGAAAACATGACGCGGGCGTGGAGGGGGAGGGGAGGCGGCGAGATCTCGCGGGGCTACGGCGCGGATCTCGCGAGGAGCCGGCCGCTCCCGCCTCCAGGCGCAGGAGCGCAGGAGCGCGGCGGGACAGCGGGCGCGTACCCGCGGCACGCGCACGCAGGCAGGCCTTCGCCGCCCCCTGCCCGCCAACGGAACGCCGTTCCGGGGCCCGGCCGGGAAGGACCGGAGTTGGGGCGCCCCTGCCGAGGCAGGGAACAAAGCACCGGTGCGCCCGAGCCCAGCACTCGCAGGGGGGAGCAGCACGTGGAGTAAGGGTGGCTTGTGCTCAGTGACATGGCCGCAGGCTCTGGCACGGGGAAAGGAAAAGCATCACCGAAAGCGCGTTCACAAAGCTCTGGCTGCAACGAAATGAAGAGGTGACAACCCCAAGCAGCAAAAGAGTCACTGGGCATTGACATTCTGGGTTTAAAATAGGGAAAGTGTGCAATCACAACGGAATTTTGAAGGCTAGGCTACGGTGATGGCAGCAATAATGACATGTCACGTAAGACCAGCGAGGCCACGCTGGCCAGAAACAATTTCAATTAAATGGACCATAACTGTCAGTGTTATAAGCGGTGGGGATGTCAGGACGGAAAGGCTGACAAGAATCATGAGAAAAACTTGTGTGTGAGGAGCAGCTGCTTATGTTTGGGTACACGGGCTTAGAATGGAAGTTGGCAAAGAGTGGCAGCATGAATGAGGTGGACAGGGAACAGCTGTTTGATAAAAAAATAATGGTTTAGGTTGGAAGTGATCTCGGAGATCTGCTTCCAAACATGGGCAGAGATAGCTCTCACTATACGAGGTTACCCAGAGCCCCATCCAGCCTGGCTCTGACTGCTTCCAGGGAGGGAGAAAGATACTGTCTCTTCCAACAGAAGAGCTAGAAACTAACAAGTGGAACTACAAGCTATCAAATTCAGAACAAGGGAAAAAGCAATTATTTGTTCATTCACATTAACTTAAGCTGTGGAACACCTGGCTACAGAACACTGTAGCAAAAGTTTACTTGGACTCAAAAAATGACTGGATTAAAAATAAAAAACCCATGAGATTATCAAAGGCATCTCCTTCCATCTTTAGTGTGTACTCAGTCCCTCCCAGCCCAAAGTGCGTGTCTTTTATAGTTTCTTCTGCGATATAAAGTGGTTAGAGAGTCTACGAAGGGTAGAGCTTAGTGACCTGGAGGAGATGTTGGGCACTAAAACTAGATGAAATAAACTGTCAGCTCTGGAGGCAGATCTCAGCCATTCATAGCTCTTTATTCTGTGCTCTAAGAGGCTACTTATGGATGCATCATTGTTTATGGCAGAATAAAACCCAAATGTTTTGCTTTTGAAAACAGTCTTTGACCCAACCAACCTAAAAAGCAAAGACCAAAACCATAAGTGTCCGTTAGCACCTTATCCACATAATATCAACCTACAAAAGAATGGTTAAGACAACCCATTTTTGTTTAAGAAGTTGCGGGGTTTCTAATAAAAACAGAGCCAAACTGCATCAGTTTGACACCCCGTGTGCAAAAACTGGGGTAAACTACAAAACGCTTGACGAGGTTTATGTAGCTATTTCAAACACACCAGCTGAAGGACACTGTGTGAGCCATGAACTTTAAAAATTCGACAGACACATCAAAATACATTCACAGTTTGCACTCCACAGAAGAGAAAGCCCGATGGACAGGCTAAGCAGTGCTCTTCGGCACGCTAGCGTGCCCCACCCCCAAATTCTGATGTTGACCACAGCCTGAAGACAAACCTTATCGCTAACCGCAGGTTTTTGTGCCTTGCAGGCTCCACCAGCAACCAAACGCTGTACAGTCCTCAAGGAATTTCTTGTGTTTGCAAATGTTTAATGCGTGAAGTTCTGCGTGAGGGAAGGAAAAATGTGAACTTGTTAGTGTGTTGCCATGCACTAACAGCAGAAACCCTCCCCTGGTCTGTTTCACAGGTACAGGACACTTTCCCGTGTATGCAGGGTACAGGAGGACAGTGAGTGCACTCACCACAGCTCAGGAAGCACAGCACAAGAAAATAAATGGCATCACAACTTAAAAGCTTGACAGGTTTGTACCTCCCTGCTGCCTGCACGGGCACTCTCGGCAGAGACGCAACAACTAAGCAGGATGAAGACTCACAATTATTTTAAATCTAAGAATCATCTTTTCTCATTTCTATCACTTCAGTAGCAAAAACAATTTAACATACACTGATACCTGGCCTGTGTGCCTGAAACATTGATTGTTTTGTCTTTCAGTTTCTTAAGAGACCAGACTAGGGAGAGGACGTACGGGGAGCCGCTGCCCGGGTTGTCAGGTTTTTTCCTCTTTCATTGCTGACTAGGAGATACTGATTCCAGGCCACAGAAGAAAACTGCAGCTGCAGTGGCAACAGGTGCATACACACAGAGAAGAACAGAATCATTTACGCTGGGAAAGACCTTCAAGATCTTTGAGTCCAACCATTAAGCCAACTGTCACAAGGCCACTGCTAAACCATGTCCCTAAGCTCCAGATCTACTCACCTTTTAAACAATCCCCTCCCTGGGCAGCCTGTTCCAAGGCCTGATGACCCTTTGTCTAAGTTTTTCCTAATGTCTGATTTCCCCTGGCACAACTTGGAAGCCATTTCTCTCTTAGAGAGAGAGAGAGAAGAGGAGTGTGTGTAAACTTTAAAAATGTCTTTGCACAAAGTGAAATCTGAAAACAGGTTTTTTTATTTAGCCCATTACACACTGAAGAAACAGATGCCTGGCAGGGGGAAGATCTTGTATTTCATTTCCAAGTTACGATTGGTCTAGCTTTGAAACATAAATTATGTCCCCAAAAGCAAAGCATTCATGGTGCAGACCACAGCAAAAACTAGAAGAGGCCAGAGGGAGAGTAATCCATGGGGTAAACTTAGCAAAATTAGCAGTTAGACACTTCAGCTAGGCAGTAAACCCTGGAGTATTCAGTCAGTGGGGAAACAAGAGAGGGAACTTAGGACAGTCTGAGCGAAATACAAGTCACTCCTAAATCTGTGACTGCTGTGCCTGCTCTTACAAGAGTGTAAATAAACTATGTTTCCCTGAGAAGTCAGTCTGGACCCAGTCTGTAGGCAAGTGAGCATTTCTCACAATTACGTACACCTAGATAGTAAGTTGGCAGGGCGACAAGCGTTCCTTGTTCTGTTGGTCAAGTCTGGACCCAGCTCATCGACTGCCTTGCAACATGGAGAGTCTAGGACTTTGGTCTTACCAGTTGGCTCCCGTGTTGAGGCACCCGTGTGTTTCCACAGAGGCTGGCTGACCCCAGAATCCAGGTTGCACTGGAGACATCATGCAGCCACTCTCCAGACTGGAATCTGAGGTGCCAGGTTCACGAGGACAATCAAAGAAGCAAATCAATAGCAGTGTTCTAAATCAAGACCTGTTCTGTCACTTTAGAATATGTATGTATTTAAACATACACGATGACTGTAATGCAGACTGTTGTAATCAAAGTCACTTATCCTCTAAGACACTCTGAAAGTCTTTGCCATGGAATTCCTGTGCATGACAGTTATGAAACAGCATGCAAGCAAATAAAGGGGGCAGGGGGGAAGTAAGACAGACAACACCCTAAAACATGAAAATCCACTTTGGCACTCCCAATCTTGGTCAGGTTTTCAGCCCACAGAACGGGGCAACGTTCCAAAGGACCACTGCAATTTACTTATCAAATTCTCACACAAAGCTTATTTACGAGACAGCAACTGTTAATAGTTTGTATTTACCGTAATACTTTATAAGTTTCAAACAGCATCTAGAAGTCAAGGGACTAATGTGGTTTCTCTGGGAGTCTAGAGGTCTCTTATAGAGCTGGAACCACCACTCACTGGAGGCTACAGAGCTTGAGCTGCTACCTGAACTCAGCCAGCTGGCACTCAGGGCCTCCCCGACTCAGAGAAAACCCTGAAAGACAAGTGATGCAAGATGAGGAGGCCTTTTCCATCTCCCTGAGCTAAGCAGACAAGCACTGTTCACATTCCTGAAAACATAAATGAAGCCAACAGCAGTACCAGGAGATCTAAAATTAGGGCTATGAACAAGGGGAACAATATCTAAACTTGCTCTGACATACCTATAGCTGTCCCTAGACATCGGCCACCTTGTTAAACTGTCATTACATGAAAATGTAGCTTTCCCACTCTTTGAAAATTGCAGAGGCTCCTGAAGGTCTTCTGGGCACTCTGAGGACACATCAGAGGAAAGGTTAGACCTCCAGTCATCTGCAGTTAGGTATTAACGAGGCAAACATAACAGAAGGTAAGAATTTGGTGGGGAATGGCAGAGAGAGGGCCAGGAGAAACCATCACAGCTCCTCAATGCACGACTCAGGCACCCCCTGCTCCTTCACAGCAAGCATAAACAGAAGTCTTCAGAACCTAGGAGTTCAGTAGGTAACAGCCCTGACTGCAAGATACTGATGCTCAGTTTCTATTTTCAAGACAGTCTCCATCATAATCTCAGAGCACTGAGGGATGCCAGGAGAGAGCCCATAGCATGGTGCAGGCTTCAAGGGAAAGGAGGCTGCTGATCCTACTTCCACCAGCTCTGCACACCCACCTCCTTGTAAAAACAGAAATAATCCCTCCTGATGGCTGCAGATGACTGGAGTACCATGCCCCTGGCTTTCATCCTTCCCAGCCTCACTTGGACTAGGGCAGGTTTCTTCTAGTAGTCTGCCCCACAAGACCTGTTTTACATGAATCATTTCCTGCACGCTCCCGCATTACTGATCAGTTTTAAATGTATTGTTATGTAATTCCATCACAGGTACTTTTAGTCTTGGGCAAAAACCAGAAAGGGATGACAACAACAGAACAACGAGCACTTGAACATCGGGTCTTTTTCTAAAACTGTTAATAACAGCTCCTTATTTTTAGTAACCACATTTAACTCTCTGTTGCCGTGTGACCCAGATGTTGTACCAGGGCTGTGACCAATTCCACTCACACTCATTTCCCAAGATCTCTTCTTGTAATGGAGCAGGACCCAACGTTCAGCTTTAGAGGCACTATTTATGCAGTCCTTGTTCTTCACTGCTTCTCCACAATGCAGGATAATTTTGGGTCATTACGGAAAATCAGATTTCTACATGAAATAGCCCAATTAACTGCTTTTTGCTTTTACAGACTTTTTTCCCCGTCAGAGACTGCTAACATTGGCATTCTGTGGTGTTGTCATGGCAATGAAAGGAGTCTACATGGGTTTTGGATGTGACTCAGAAATTATTTTATACAGAAATGGTAAAACAATCGGTATCACAGACACTGGATATTTCTGTGCCACAAGCAGTCAACAGGAATAAAAGAAAGATCTCAAAGAAGCAACAGAACACACGGAACATAAGGTCCTTGATTAGACACAAGACACTAAATTGCAGCTGGTGACCCCATCTTGCTCTTCAGATGGGGGCATGAAGTTTTGTCAATCCTGAGGTTTATTAGCATCAGACATCTGCCTGGGCAGTTATTTAATTAGACTAGGTCCCAGATTTACTGAGATAAATGCTGCTCTTCGTGTTCAAAAATACATGCAAAGTGTCTTGTATTGTACAGTCGTCCCAATAAAGAAAGATCTTCAAACACTTATTTCTCTGTGAAAATTGTGCCGGCAGCAAGACACTTCTGGCACAATTTACACAGGGAAAAGGAAGAAGAAAAAATGCACCACTTAACAGACAAGGCAAGGAGCTCCTGTCAGTCAGTGATCTGGTGTGGAAGGTGCTGCTGCAAAAGCTGTGACACATCACTGAAGCCAGCCTACATCAATCCACGAAGTGTCTGCAAAAATTGATCGCTAGTCTAAAAATACCATTCACCTGTGTCTCCTGGATGGTCCTCCTCACAACACCAGCTCTCTTCCTGTGGGGCTGAGGGAGGGGAGGGGAGCTGTTATTAGAACGTTTCGCCTGTGCAGGAGTGCTGAACGTGGAGGCACTGAAATATATGCATCTGTGTCAGCCACTAATTTCATCTTCTGACTCATGCTGTGGAGTGACGGTGCCGCACAGCGCTTCCCCTTCGTAACAGGCCGAGCCGCACTGACTGTTATTTATTAGAGAGCAATCCAAAGCCACAGCCACGCGGCCAGCTGGCTCTTCCCGGTACAAATTAGCATCGTGGCCACATAACCAGCACTTCTCGGGGCTCAGGATTGCAGGTGGCTGCTGCGTCACGCCGTTCTACTGCTGGACCCCACCACGCTCTGAAACCCGCCTGAAGGTAGCCCACATCCCAGACTTAAGACCCTAATACAACCCATTGCTATCTCTGTCTTTCCTCAGCTAACCAGCAGCTTTCTCAAGTGGTTATAAGCCAGTTTAGGTGAAACACAGCTGGGCACCTCAGCAATGCCCCTGGCCAGGCCCAAACAGGAAGCACACCAGAGAGCAAATGAGAAAACCAAAATAGCAGGGGTTTGCCCTGGACAACGAGTGAGGGCTTCAGAGGTAAAGAATTATACGTGAACGATTAGATAACAACTAAACCCATACACGAGGCTAACTCCAAACTAATCTACATGTGGGTGCAAAACGTTTGAGGCACACGTAGCAAGAAGGTTAGTAGAACTTCAAAAGGATCGGTAATTCACGTCAGCCAAAAATCACAGCACCCGGCACTCAGCCGAAGCGCAACTTAAACTCCGCGTCATAATAATAATTAGATGCATAAAGATACTAGCAAGAGTTAAACACTAAATGATGCGTGGTCAAAGTACCACTACTAGGATCTCACCAGTTGTTTACAACACCTCTGGGGTCTTACGAGTGAGTTTTGGTTGCGTTCTTTTAAGAACCAATACAGCGCCATCCCGTAGCTGCGTCCCCCCTTCACATCCCTTCAGCGCTGCAGTTAGGAAAAGACAAACACCGCCACAGTTGCTTCCCTGCCCTCTACAGCCTCTCCGAGTCACCGCGCAAGGCAGCCCACGAGTTCTGGGTGGAACTCTGGAAAGCAGGCAGAGACATCACCTTTGTGCTTACTGCTGCAGTGCACAGATGCAAACAGATGGATACGAGTTGTCCCTTTGCCTTTCAAGCGCAGAGGTTATCCAGCTGTCATGGAGCAACAGAAGCAAACAGGCTAGTTGGTCTTGGCAGAACACGGGGATGTGTTGAGACACTGCCAAACAGAGTACGCAAGAGATGCTGCCTGCACATGTTAATTAAACACGCAGTACGCTCGCTGCTGCTCCACAAGGAGTAGCCACAGTGTTTCACCAGTTAATATTTACAAAGAGTTGCATCATGTGAAACTGGACTCAACAGCAAATTAACACTTGAGCTGTTTCTAGCAAGCCCTGGCATTCTTCTTGTCCTCACGGAAATCCTAGCTGGATGAAAAAGCTAAACAATCAAGATTAAAGTTTCTGCAGTCACAAGCACAGCACTGATGTGTCCTCTCAGAAGGACAAAAAGAAGAGTCATAATTAGTTTATCTAGACAGATAATGACGGCGGAAGTCACTGCTAGGCCACTCTCCATCATCTTTGCTAGGTCCTGGGGATCAGGAGAGGTGTCTGGGACTGGAGGGTAGCAAATGTGACTCCAATCTTCAAAAAGGCAAAGAAGGAGGATCCAGGTAACTACAGACCAGTCAGCCTCATCTCCATCCCAGGAAAGGTGATGGAACAGTTTGTCCTAGAGGCTGTCTCCAGGCACAGCAAGGACAGGAGGGTCATTAGGGACAGTCAGCATGGCTTGACCAACCTGATAGCCTTTGATGAGGGCGTAACCAGGTGGATAGGTGATGGCAGAGCAGTGGATGTGGTCTCTCTCGACTTGAGTAAGGCATTTGACACAGTCTCCCACAGCATCCTCGCAGCCAGACTGAGGCAGTGTGGTCTAGATGATCAGGCAGTGAGGTAGATTGTGAAATGGCTGCAGGATAGAAGCCAGAGAGTTGTGGTCAATGGGACAGAGTCTAGTTGGAGGCCTGTATCTAGCGGGGTGCCCCAGGGATCGGTGCTGGGACCAGTCCTGTTCAATCTATTCATTGATGACTTGGATGAGGGATTGGCATGCACTGTCAGCAAGTTTGCTGACGACACAAAGCTGGGTGGTGTCGCCGACACCCCTGCAGACTGTGCTGCCATTCAGCGAGATCTGGACAGGCTGGAGAGCTGGGCAGGGAGAAATCTAATGAGCTATAACAAGGGTAAGTGCAGAGTCTTGCATNTGAAGAAGAGGAGACTGAGGGGTGACCTCATTAATGTCTACAAATATTTGAGGGGTGGGTGTCAGGACGATGGCACTGGGCTGTTCTCAGTGTCATCTAGTGATAGGACGAGGGGCAATGGGTGTGAGCTGGAACATAGAAGGTTCCACATCAACCTGAGAAGGAACTTTTTCACAGTGAGGGTGACGGAGCCCTGGAACAGGCTGCCCATGGGGGGTTGTGGAGTCTCCCTCACTGGAGATGTTCAAGACCCGACTGGACGGGTTCCTGTGTGACTTGGTCTAGGTGATCCTGCTGTTGCAGGTGGATTGGACTGCATGATCTTTCGAGGTCCCTTCCAATCCCTAATGATTCAATGACTTAAAAATAAGCAGCACGGTGAGTCTTTTTATGAACATCAGTGATTTTTTGGCGCGAGAACTTAAGTGACAAAAAAAGTCAAGTTAATCAGTGCTATGCTAATTCCTAGAGGGTATTTCACACCACTGTGAAAGCTGTCCATGACTAGAAGGTGAGCAGATACCATGGTAACAGTCATGGGATGAGATTTAAAATAAAATACTAGAACCAACACGCTGGGCTCATTTACATTTTAATTCGCTAAGACACTGTAAGACCAGACAAAGGTCTCTGTTCCACTGGTCTTTAGCATGTGGGTCAAAAGAGATCTCGACTAACATTTCATGGCTGCACACACACTCTGAAGTAGCTGGCCTTAAAATCCCAGTTCCCATTCACATTTTTACTGAACAAAACACCAAACAAAAGCGGTGTGCCATGTCCAAGGCACTGAAGAATTAGCCTGTGCTCTGGCACAAAGCACTTTATCCTCCTTCTCTCTGCTGATCTGTAACAGACTTGATTTCCCACTGATCTAATTTTTACGCAATCCTTTACAAACCCTCTCGCCCCCAAGAAGTGACACAAAATATACCTGGAGGTGGGAAAAAACCTGACCAAACCTAAACCAAAATGACAACTCCAGTGGCACAAACCCCAGGTTTTTTTCATTATCACATGAATGTCTTATCATTACCACTAAGCCCTTACTCAGACCATTTCCAAAAGACATTGCACTTAGTCAGAACAAATAGCTACCGATTCTCATGCATTTTGCAGGTCAGAGCACTGGAGCCAGTCACACCAGAACACCTGCTTCCCTGAAGGTGCTGTCAGTCTTAACTTTGATCAGATGCCTTTTGCTAGCACAGTCCCAAAATGACTGCATAACACACACTTGGCACTGGGTGTGTTATGGCCCCAGGCCTAGATATTGCTTTCCTTAATTACTGTACTTCACCTTGGGTAGGCTTAATTAGTTTCAAAGTAGTATGAGAAAGACACTGATACTACACAAGGCCACGAGAAAGAACATTTTAGCTACATCTTAATACTGACTATCCAACTGCTTGATTAAACATCCCAGCAAAAACGAAAGTGCAGCTGCTTTATCCATCTTGAATTTTGGTGCTGAGATTCAAGAGGAAAAGCACCTCTTACAGTAAGGTCTCAGATTCAAGAGGAAAAGCACCTCTTACAGTAAGGTCTCAGTACAGGCATCACACAGAGCGTGGCTGATGCTGCCATGTGAAATGTATGTGCTTGAGTTGGTGCCATCTGGGTTTTCATGAGCAGTGGAAGCAGACTGATTTTAGAGTCATTCTATCAGCTTTCCAGGAAAGGCTCACTAAGCTCATCTTATGATCAAGAAGAAGACATGAACAAAACTATTCCAGTACCTGTTTTGGGATGTGCTTTCTGGTCACTTATAGCACAACAGCTCCTTAAGTAAAGCTTCTTTGCCACAGCCCCAGGGGAGGATTTTTCACCAATTGCTCTACTAGGGAGTGGTCACAGGAGGAGAAACAAGGGATGTCACATCCACCACAGCCTTAGCAGAGCATCCATTTGCAGACAAATGATACCTTGCAGATATGTAATACCTTGCCAGCTGCTTCCACTTAAAGGTACTGCCCATTACACATCCTTCTGGAGGGCAAAGAAAGCTGCCTCTCCACATAAGTGTCCCTCAGACTGAAGGAACAAAGTTGCTTGGGCTGTATGCCTGAACCACTTACCTGAGACACCCATAAGCAAATCCTGAAAACAGCAGCCCTAGAACTAAGCACTCTGACGTGAAGCACCTCCTGAATTAAGGACAGGTCTGTCACCTTCCTTTTCAAAATTCACCTGCTGGGGCTGGACTGCTGCTCTGTGTCTCCCAAATGTTCTTCGCTGGGTCTTTCAAAGCTCCTGTATATCTGTGCCGCAGCGTTTATTATGATCAAGCATTCCCTTACAAGTGAGCAGTTAACAACTGAGGAACGCAGACAGACACTTCAGATCACAGCAGGACCTAAGTATTTTAATTAATAT